>OZ018337.1:78962944-79346447 GCA_963969495.1 Ceratothoa steindachneri
AATACTGAGCGCTAATTGACATACAAGATAGGCATCACTGGATCGTATGGAGGCGGGAGAAAGGGGTTTGAGGTTCGATGCGTAGGTGTGGTCGCAGACGCTCCAGTTGTTCGTTTGGCTGGGAGACTGACTGGGAGAAACAGGTGACTTAGATGAGAGAGGTGGATGGCGCTTGGCACGTTATCTTAATCGGACGATTTAAGCAACGGGACCGTGTAGGTATGCTTTTTCCAATCATCGGGTTAATCTTGAGATGTTTCGCACTGACGAGCGATGACCAAAAAGTGAATCATTTAAAGAATGGGGTGGGGGGGGGCGAAGTTCACTTTGGGTATTCCTCAATGGTGAGGACTATATCTGGTTTTTGTTGAAAACCGAGATAAGGTGTTTCTCTGACGAGAAATGTATGAGAGTGATTCTCAATACAAGGATCTACGCTTTGGTGTCATCACCAGGAACTGCCTCAGGAACTTCTTAGGTCCTACTCGATTCCGTTTGTGCCGGACCCTGCCGCCGGACTTTGTCGTTTCGATATCTAACTCGATCTCTTTTGTTATTCTCTAGCTATCCGTATATATACTTCACCGAACCACTGGGGGTAGAAGAAGAGGGGAGGGGGGATGAGCGCTTATGTTTTAAGCCTCTCTCTTATAGCGACACTTTTCGGAGCATCTTCACTTAGCCCTAAAGGCATCATCTGGCTTTCGTTGCAGCTCCTATAATTTCGTCTATTATGCGAAACTCGATCTCAAATCTTAGGGGGAATAGTAAGCCTGTTTAAACATTGTTATTACACCTGATCTCATCCCCATCGTATTGTTTATGCACGCTGGGACAGAATTTTGTTGATTCGTACTTCTCAGAGTTGAATATCGCGTTTAGTGGCCAGTGGATCAAGGGGGGAGATGGGGAGAGGAATTAAAGTATCAGCCTACACCGCATGGCATCTGGACGCTAATGTAACCGAACTGGGCATCTGTTTTTATAGTGGGATATCGATTTCCCCACAACCTGAACCTGAAAGACGTATTCTCTTCGAGCATCTACTCAACCGACATGGCGAAAAACTTATGTGTACTGATTAGCAGTTTCCCAGACAGTAAGGTGAAACAGAGTATAAAAGATCAGCGAGTATTAAATTAAATTGAGGCAATTCATTTTTCAAAAAAGGAAGTTTTGCTGCATTTGTATAACTTGTTGAGCCCTCTCTTAGAGTACATGATTTAGTTTTGTCCTTCAGCTTTCGAAAAGGCATAGAACAAGTGAAAAAAATACAAGCAAGTGCCGCAGAATTGATTCAATTGATTAGGAAATTTGCGGTCAACTGATATCGTTAAAAAATTATTGAGGTTACGAGAGTATTAATCTCCAATCTTGTTTACTCTTAGCCAGAATAGGACTAGCAACTGCGCTCCAAGAATATTTTGATGGCAAACGAATTTACATAGGAACTATGTGTGAGGGAACGAACCCTAAGGTCCACCTTGAGCGCTTCCCCACCCACCCATTCAAGCAGATACCAGGTAGGCCTAAGTTAGATCTCTAAACGAGCCTAGCTCGCCTGATAAGAATCGCTCCTCTCACCAAGAGTCAAGCCGTCAAGGTAAGCCCCTCTTCGAGGATAAACCCCCCTTTTGTCCTCGCCACCTGATATCCTCCTCCTGACCCTTTAATTGGACTTCCCAGTGTTTAGCAACATTTTGACTGTCTGACCAAGTCCCATATTTAGATCCCCGTTAAACTGATTAGTATTTGATTTATTATTCATTGGGAGCGACATTATTCTCCCATTCAATTGCCTTTGTAGACATTTCCATAGTTAGCATTATTAGTGTAATAAAAGTTTTTTTTGCTTTTAATCTTTAAATAACCTTGAATGAAACCTGGTATTTAAATCTTTCCTTTGGGAAACCATTAATCTCCTCACGCACTCACCTCTTATTAGCCCTGTGCAACTGGTCTATCTATCTGGCCGCCTGCAACGTAAGTAGACTGCATTCTCTGCAGTCAAGGTATCCGCTCACGAATACCACGACACTATGCGAGATAAGGAACGAGCCACCTACATAGGTAAATAATTGGTTTGCAATTACATACATATATAGTGTGCCCCTAATTATCACAATGTCTCCTCGTTCACCAGAATTTACCTTTCTTTAACATCTTTTTCTGCAGTATGCTAAAGGAGAAGGTGTAGTCAAAGACAATTAAAGATACGAGACAGCTGAGAGAACAGTGCATCATAAATGAATGGGCTCAAATTGACCGAACTTTGGACTAAATGCATCGAGTTCATCGGGCGAATCTCGCAAAGCACATTGACTTATTTATTTATTAATATTTCATTTAAATACAATATAGTTTCAATAAATAATTTTTTTAGGGGGGGGGGGGAGAATAAGCGCTTTGCCTAAGTGCCCAAACTTTAGGGACATCCTCTAAAAACATAGGAAATTATTACCTTTTAATTAACAGCATTACTGCCGAACTTCATTGTTGTATTCTATCCTTTTCTCTTTTCAAAACATGCAGAGGCTTGTAGGAGAGGCGGATAAGGAGAGATTACTGTGCTATGCTTCTTCTAGGGATCTATGTAAATAGAACCTCCTTGGTGAGAATTGCTATCCTTTTAGAGGTACTTCTATTCACTGTAACTCTCTTTCTGGATTGAGTTTGAGAGTTTTTTCCATGAATGATTGCAGGTAAATTGTAACTATTTCCTACTTTTCTATTGCTCTTGGCTCATTATTTTCTCTGCGTCTCTTTTTTTACTCTGCCTTTCTCTTTCTCATTATCCGGGATCATCTCATCCTCTCTCCCTTGAATGGATTATCTGAATACCCGCCAAACCCTTGTCGGCTTATTTTGTATAAGATGGCAACGCCTTCAGACCAACCAATTCATCTTATTCCTTTTTCACAGGGATGTCGTACACAGCAAGTATTTCAAACACTCCTCTCTGTGCTAAAGAAGCTGGTTCCGCTTTTTCAAGAGGACAATACGGAAAAATCGTACGGCACCCGATAGCCAATGTCCTGGAAATCTCTCTTTTTAGTTACGCTATTTACCTTCTACACATTAGCACATTTGTTTAATTTTCTTTATGAATCTCTTTCGAATAACGTTCTGGAAGAGATGCCAAATTGCATAAAATAATTAGAGAAGTTTTATAAGTACTTTCTCGGAATTAATCCCCTACTGATTACCTTCTAAATAATATTCAGGAATTATAAATTCATAATTTTAGACTAAAAGATAGGGAAATTCAAACCTTAAAGTTTCATTATTAAGAAACAGCAAAAGTTTGATAGCATTATCCTCTTCAGTTTCTAGTAATAAGATTATCCAGAAGTTTAAAAGCGTTTGATAGTTCGATAAAGTTCGTCTATATATCATTAAATGTCGAAATATTAAGCACGTATTTAACATACGTTTTCTTAAACATGCGTTAGCTTCAAAGTAGGAGGAATATAGGTCGTGGAAACATATCTGGACGAATATGTTATTGTTATACGTAAAACTACGTACATTAATGGTTATTTTAGTTACAGCCGTACAATTTTGTAAAAGGGGATTAGAGATACTTGTGAATAACATAAAATTTTCGTTTAAGCCAATTTTCGCTTCTTTCTACATTCACAAATATAATAAAGATCAACACCTGCCACATGGGAGAATGTAGAGTATATAAGCGAAGGAAAGAGATTTAAATACAAATCCTTAGAAAGATTTTAACCTAACTCAACTTGGTGAAGATGAGATTTCTTTCGTACCAGCCTATAATAATTATAGGCTAGTAAGAAAGAAAATTCTAGTTAAATACTTAGTGACGATAATCGTACAATCGATAGTGTCATTTAATTAGTATCTTAAAAACTGGGTTAAATTTAGCATTACTTTCTTTATTGCACGTCACTAACACCCCGTCAAATAGCGCTTGAAGCAAACGCTTATATAAAGGAAATGTATGAAATTCAAATTCTCCAAATAATTTTCTGAATAGACACAAAAATCTCTCATAAAATAAAGCTCACTCATGTAACCAAGTCCTTTCAACGAGTAGTTCCAACATTGGCAATCCCTACACTTTACAGGGTGCGGACATTATTCGTCCACAATTTTCAATTGCTAATTTTAGACATTTTTTTACCCTCGGCTTCAGTCTTTTTATTTTTAAAATAATAACCATTTTCGTTTTATTCTTTGCAGAATAACTGACATTGGAAAATTTTGAACCCCCTCCCCCTCAATTTGCGGAAGAGGTATGGACTCCTCTTGAGATTCGCGCCAGAAGGACAAACAAGGCGATTTCAGACTTCCTTAACTTCAGCAGAATGATGGTGGAAAGAGTTAGAAAAGAGCTAAAAAGGTCAGGACTCGATCAAGAGGAGACACCAGAAAGGAAACCTCATAGTCGATGATCTAACGGCATCAGAACGCCAGCTGTAACACTAGGACGAGCTGAGCGCTAAGATTACCAGGGCGTCCAGAAACTTAGAACAGGAGACAGTGAAGAAGGGATGTGGTCGGTTCCGAGGTTTCCTGGCGTGTCATCGAGGTCACAGGCAGCTGCAATAAAATGGGATCGACAGAACATGTTACGAAGACAAACTGACCCAAATTTAACGACTGCTGGTATATCTCTAAAAAATCTAACGAATACCGTCTGCACCCTGTACGTCTATTATTCTATGAATCCTGAGTTATTCCTTTGTCCACTTCTTACGCTACTGACGAACTAAAGTTTACTCTCAATATAATCTGACAAAAAAAATCGATATCTCAATGGCTGTTCTACGTTGTTCTCTTCTGAACAACAAGAGGGGGTGAGAACCGTTTCTTGTCAACGGGCTCAAACGAACAATGGCTGTTCTAACGTTGTTCTCTTTCTGAACAACAGGGGAAGCCTTGTGGACTTGGCGTCACGAAGGCTCGAACCTTGGCACTCAAGGGATATTGTCCTTCTTCTGGACAAGTGATGGTGGATCTCGAGGTCGAGGGCCCTTTAGGGCACAAGGTGAGACTGGACCGTAGTGATGTCTCGCGACGAAAATCTGGATCTCTAATCTGATCTTAGTGGTAAAGTTTGCAAATAAATAGTCGGGACACCCCTTGGCGTGGGGGGACAATGGAGTGGGGGCTTCGAGGAAATGCACAGCCGAGCCTGAGAATAATGCCTTATCTGCCCATAAGCCTAACTCAATCTGGCGAGGTTGCGCATGGGGCGAACGGGGGGAAGATAAACCTCCTTGTTTAAACATTGACTCAGGTGGCTGCGATAAGGCGCCAGGCTTCAAAGCGAAGATGCACGTGGGTAGCATCGTGTTTTGAAACAACATGTGATAACGGTTGAAATTAAGCGGCCTCAAACCGTTCTATCACACCCCTTCATTCCGGGGGGAAGTTGTAACTTCGAAAAAAAGAGAGAAGGGACAACGATAGAGCTCCGTTGTGGGGAACTCGTTTTCTTGTACTAACCGTACCTTCATGCACCTAGCTAGTATTACCTCAATACATATGATTATTTTGATCTTTTGATTACAGGGGAAAATAACCTTTAATACAAACTTAATAAAAAAAAAGGGGCATGGAACAATAAAATGATATAAAATTAGTACATATGGGACAAAATAATTTATACGTAATTTAACGGGTAAAAATATATATACATACAAAAAAAATAGACATTGAGCGTTACAAAATTCAGATAATACATTAACTAATTATATTACAAGAGAATCTAATTTAAGTCGTACAAGACGGTATATACCTACATGGAGATACTGATCCTATGAATACAATTACTCTACGCTATTCGGTAACGCATTCCTACTCAGTGCGTCAGCGACCTGGTTATCGGAACCTTTTATATAATTTATTTTAAATTAATACTCTTGCAAGAGTAAACTCCAGCGAATGATTCGGCCGTTGAAGTGTCGCACATTCCTAATATAGGCTAACGGACGGTGGTCGGTTCCTATCTGAAATTCTTTTCCTATCAAGTACATTTTGAATTTGTCTATAACCCAGATAATTGATGGAGCTTCCTTCTCTATAGTGGCATATCTCTTTTCGCGTGGTAATAATTGGCGACTAGCATATGCAACTGGATGACTCGTTCCGTCATCCTCGTATTGAAGGAGTACACCTCCAATGCCCTCGTTGCTCGCGTCGGTCTTAAACCCAAAGGATTTTTCCGGGTTGGGCAACTTTAAAATGGGGGCAGAAATGAGCTTACTCTTGAGCTGATTAAAATGGGAAACAGCGACATCATTCCAACGTAGACGATCAGGGAAATTCTTTTTTAAAAGGGAGCTGAGGGGCACCGAAATTGCAGCGAAATTCGGAACAAATCGCCGATAGTACGAAGCTGATCCTAGGAACGATCTTAACTGCTTCTTTGTAATCGGGAGGGGCATGTCGGCGATTGCCTTAATCTTGTCCTCTTGGGGACCCAATTGGCTTTGTCCTATTTTGAAACCCAAGTATTTTATGGTTTCGTGGGCAAAATGGCATTTGCTGGGGCCAATGGTGAGGCCATTTTCGCGCAGTCGCTCGAAAAGAGCTAATAGGGTGGTTAAATGGCGACTACATTCAAATAGTTCTTGTAGCTGACTCTTTTGATGTGGTGTCAGCTGCGCGTCAATATCCAGGTCAGAGGGTTCCAAAGACTCGCCTGTTCGGGAAGGAGGAGGGTAATCGGCATCAGGTTGGATGCACACTGTCTGTATTACATTAAGGGACTCCGCGGGGTAATCTTCTTCAAGCGCCGATGTTTCGTCCAGTGCTACGAAGGTATCTCCGTGGGCGCGTTGGGGGTACTTTTTTTCTTGGGGTCCACGGACAGTCTCCGTGTCCTTGTCTTGGGCCTTATCGCCTAAGGGTGTTAGTAATTCACACTCCTTTTGTGCCGTCCTAAAGTCCTGGTTAAGGGTCTCCGAGAAATCGGAGGGTATCGGGGTTGTGAAGGGGACGGGCTCCTGGGCTTCTTTCTTAGCTCGGCCTCGAGGAAGGGCGGCCTGAGACACAGGGTCGGAACTTACTTGGGGGCTTTGTCCTATAAGTACGGAACAGAATTGTATGGGTGCTGAAATGACTTCAGCCCAGCCATCATAATATTGACACTGCAGGTAACATCTAACGACGGGGAATTGGTTCGCCCGCCCAAGGTATTCATGTACCACCGCAAATTTTTAGTGGTTAGGGTCCACTGGGGGAGGAGTTCGTCGGACACGATGAAACACGTACATCCTGTGTCCCTGACGAGAGTCGATACTCGGCAGCCGTTCACGCTGCCCTCCTCAAATTTCAAAGTTCCCGATGAACTTTTATCAAAAATAGAATTTACCTGGTGGCCTGACGGGGGGGGGGGAGAAAAGTTGCTGCTTGGGTCTGCACCACCGGGGGAGCCGGGTTGGCATTAATCTGGTGAACTTGGTGGGCTGGTCCACTTTTAAGCCTAGAATTTTGGGGGCAATTCCAGCTCATGTGGTTTTCTACACCACAGGTGAAGCATATGATTGGTCGCTTCGGGAAGAGAGATGGAGGAGAAATCTTAACGGGAGGTTTGGAGTCCCGTTGTTGGTTTGGGGGAAAGAAGTTTTGGGGTTTTACGGGGCTCGGAAACTTCGTCGGCTTTCCTGTGAAGGGGCGCGAATCCTTCCTTCTTTCCTTGGAGGGGGATTGGTGAGAAGTTCGATTCTCCTTTGAGTATAAATTATGGCTTGCGGCATAAACATCCGCTTCTTCGGTACATTCTTTAAAGGTCTGGCACCGACGATCCTCGACGAACGCGCGGATCTCCGTCGGGAGAGACGCCAAAAATTGATCCCGCAACACGAAGTCTGTCAAGGACTTGTAGTTAGGGTCAACCTTTGAGGATTCTAACCAAAATTTAAAATTCCTCTGAAGAATGTATCCGAAATGACGGAACGTCTGTCCGGGTTTAATACGACCTCCTCGAAATTCTTGGCGGTAGAAATCGGGAGTCATATTATGAGCGGCCAATAACTCAGCTTTTAAGGTGCTGTAGTTAATTGTACATTCAGATGGTAAAGATATAAAAATTTCGCGTAATTTACAATTTAACAAGGGAAGTAATCTGACTACGCCTTCAGCCTCCAGATCCATGTTATTGATTTCGAGGATCTTTTCGAAGTGGGCTAAAAATGCTCCGAAATCCTCTCCGTCCTTGAAATTGGGGAGCTTTAGTGTGAGATTAGGGGGGGCTTCAGAACGTGAACTGGATGACTGTATTTCTGCTTCAACACGAGCTAATTCAATCTGATGGTGAAGCTCAGCTTGTCTTATCCGTTCCTCTCTTTCTCTTTCTTCTCGTTGGATTTCTCTTTCTCTTTCTTTTTCTTCTCGTTGGATTTCTCTTTCTCTTTCTTTCTCTTCTCGCTATTTTCTTTGCTCCTCTTGAACGTACTCCATTAGTTCTTTTCCGGAAAGTCCCAAGGATTCTCCTTGCGCTTTAAAGATTTCGAACTGAGTCATCTTTGCACTTGGGGGCGCAATAGTCAACCAACTAAAATTCCTTGCAACAAGAATTATGCCTTCTAGAGAATTAGCCTACCTAAATATGGGCACTGACCTATTCGTACTTGGTTTCTTGATCTAAATAATCACTGACTAAAATCACAAAAAAAAACACAAACAAATTATTATAACAGTTCCTTGAGCTACTTCAACTTCTTAAGTTTCAAAAAAGGGGATAGCAATCGTTAAAACAAAAGGGAACTACTATACTCTATTATTATAACGAATAACACTATGCTTTACTCGACTGAGACCAGTGTTTGCAAAGATATAGCGTTAAACCTTACACACTTGATACCAAATTTAAATAGTATATATATATATATATATATATATATATCGTAGAATGGACTCTCGACGATATACCATATATAACTATTCGTTTAGGGAACTTATTTAATTATCTTTAGAGTGCGTGGATGTCTAGGCTGGCCGATATTATGTATCTTCGATATGCTTAAGAAGTGGAACTGAGCTCAAGGATAATAATATTGATATCATTAATAAAATAGAGTTTTATTAATAAAAACTATCAACAACACACAAAACGGAAAATATTGACATGAACAGAGAAGGGAAGGGTCGTGGGGAATCTAGCTAATCCGAGGATTAAGATATTTAAAAAGGTAAAACAAATATAAATTAAAGGGATGTGATGGTTCGCTAAACCATTTAAAGCACAGGATAGAATTGACAAAAGGGTTAAATACTCAAAGGTAACGTTCGGCTTACGTAATTATACTTGTTGTGCAGAGGAAGGCGACGTGTAGGAATTTTCGGTCCGCTGGCGAGTTCCAGCAGAAGGGGGGGAATTAAATGATCCTGACGTGGCGTCTTGGGAATGAGAACCGTTTCTTGACGAACGGCTTGAAGAACAATGGCTGTTCTACGTTGTTCTCTTCTGAACAACAGGGGGGGGGGGTGAGAAACCTCTCTTGTCTACGGGCTCGAGAACAATGGCTGTTCTAATGTTGTTCTCTTCTGAACAACAAGGGGGAAGGGTGAGAACCGTTTCTTGGCGAACGGGCTCAAAAGAACAATGGCTGTTCTACGTTGTTCTCTTCTGAACAACAAGGGGGGGGGGGGTGAGAACCGTTTCTTGTCAACGGGCTCGAACGAACAATGGCTGTTCTAACGTTGTTCTCTTTCTGAACAACAGGGGAAGCCTTGTGGACTTGGCGTCACGAGACGCTCGAACCTTGGCACTCAAGGGATATTGTCCTTCTTCTGGACAAGTGATGGTGGATCTCGAGGTCGAGGGCCCTTTGGTGCACAAGGTGAGACTGGACCGTAGTGATGTCTCGCGACGAAAATCTGGATCTCTAATCTGATCTTAGTGGTAAAGTTTCCAAATAAATAGTCGGGACACCCCTTGGCGTGGGGGGACAATGGAGTGGGGGCTTCGAGGGAATGCACAGCCGAGCCTGAGAACAATGCCTTATCTGCCCATAAGCCTAACTCAATCTGGCGAGGTCGGTGCATGGGGCGACGGGGGAAGATAAACCTCCTTGTTTAAACATTGACTCAGGTGGCTGCGATAAGGCGCCAGGCTTCAAAGCGAAGATGCACGTGGGTAGCATCGTGTTTTGAAACAACATGTGATAACGGTTGAAATTAAGCGGCCTCAAACCGTTCTATCACATATATATATATATATATATATATATATATATATATATATATATATATATATATATATATATATATATATATATATATATATATATATATATATATATATAGGGTGGGCAAAATCTTTTACCATTTTTGAGAAGCATTATCTCAATAAGGATTACAGCTAGGGACATGAAATGAAAGATGAATCCTTTATTTACAAATAATTATACAAAATCGTATTAAAGTCATTTAATTAGTCAATTAGCCTTTAAAAAATAATGTAAAAAACATGTTTTTTATTTTCTAAATTGCAACCCTTAAAGTTCAAAATTTTATACTAAATTTAAATTTTAATGAATGGTTCAATATGACATTTTTATGGTCAACCACAGCTTGTAATCTTGACTTCTGCGCTATTGATTTGAATGGGATCAACAGAAACAACCGGAGCAGTCTCAGGTATACTGCCTTCTAATGAGCACGTAGTCCTGTAGCTAATTGTGATGAAATTCTAGTTCCTGTCTTTGGACAACTTCCTGACATAAGTGAAGAAGATTCCTCTAGTGTTGAAGAAAATTTAGAAATATGAAGCGGGAAAGTACGTACAGGAGAAAATTCGTTATGATCGTAAATAGTTGTTGATTTGTGTTGACATGAAGATGGTGGACTTTTTGTTGGGACAACAGTCCTGGTTCACCAAGGACTCATCTTTTCTGTGCATGTGGGATAGTAGGGACCATACTCAGCATTAAAGGAAGAATGGCTGGCCTGTAGGGGAGGAAGTGGTGCCTTGCAGAGCAGGGTACGTCATAAACAATTCTTTGGTGCACAGAGACATGAAACTTTTCCCGCCGCTTCATATCAAGCTTAACTTGATCAAGCAGTTCTTGAAAGAATTGCACAAGGAAGGTGGCTACTTCATTTGCTTGTGCTACGCTTTCACAAAAGTGACCATGGAGAAGTTGGAAGCTCCCATCTTTGACGGCCCTTAACTCCAACAGTTCAACAGAGATCCAGAGTTTAGAAACTCAATGAAAGATGTGGAAGTGGAAACATGGACGGAATTATTCTGGTCGTGAAGAACATTCTTGGCAACAAGAAGGCCAATAACTACATAGAACTTGTTCCCAAAATTATGATGGTTTTCAAAATCCTCGGATGCCACATGACTCGGTTTCCTGAGAATTCGGAGATCAATGAGCGAGGAGCAGGGTGAGATATACCATCGAGACATAAAGAGATGGAGACTAGGTATCAGGAACGCTGGGATGCAGTCATGATGGTTGATTACTGTTAGACTCTGCAAAGAGACATCCTACCGCTGAGCATTCTAGAAGTTTAAAGAAACGGAAGTTTCTGAAAAAGGATGAACTCATATCTAATTTACATGTACTTGCATTTATCAATGTCTAATATTCAATGTGCACACTAATTAATTAATTTCTCGTCTGGAAATGGAATTAAGCGGAAACAGCTGGCGGCGGCTCAGCTATGCTAAATTTTTTATCAAGAAATCGTGAACTTGTAAGCGCCATGAACCAGTGACCTTCGGGACAATTGGATTAGAAAACTTCTGCCCAGTGGGCAGAGCTAAAAGCATCGTGGTCCCGGGTACGAAAAGAGACCACGCCTCCTATACCATTTATAGAAGAAAAATGGAGAACTCGTCAGAAGGAGATTCATTTACTCTTGGGTAGACAGTTAAGTCAGATAGACGATCGAATGTAAAGAACTAATTACGGTTCGTTTAGCGTAGCGAAACCCCCGCTGTAATCCGCCTAAGTCTTGTTCTCGCAACACTCGCTTTCCTTACAGATAGTGAAATTTTTCCTGACCGTAATCGTAACGCGAGCCTCACTTTTATCTTGCTTGTTTTTGTTAGTTAGAATTAAACATTTATTTTTTTACGTGATTCCTCTCAGTCCTTCCTCGCTCACAAGCCTTCGGTAAGCCCAACCAAGCCGGTATTTTATTTGAGTATCTTTTGGAGTCAGATACGAGATTAACGACACCCTCCACCTTAGTTGTGGGACTTGATGGACCTCTCCAAAATATCTGCATCATTTTTAACCTTCAAAAAGGTGACGTACTTCCTCTCCTGGAGTTCCTCATCCTCGCCCATAAACCGGGTTACCTCCTACCTTTAACCTCCTCCTGCCATTAAGTGGGTAACCTTTGAGCCCCCCTATAAAGAGGTGACTTATACCTCTATACATTTAATTAATAAATTGTGCTAGAAAACGGTGTTTTTAATATTAAAAACTTATTTCTGATGAGAAATATTTACAAAAATCAATTGAAAATGTCCCCAAATTATAATCAATTTAGTTATAAGATCGGAATTTTTAAAAATTGATTCAGCTGTTCAAAACTGTCCTAAATCAGTTGAAAAAACTCAACGACTTACAAAGATTTATATTTTGTATCCCAGTGTATTTGATGCCCTCCCAAAAACAGTGATCTGTTGTCTATGACTCGAGATGGATCAATTTCCTTATGTCTACATATATGCTAATTAAGCAAGTAATTCTTGCACAAACTTTAAGGTTGAAACTTGGAATACACTATGCCACTGGTTGGATACTGAGAAGGATTCTTTTTCCTTTTTCGCTTGTAACATTGGTGAGAGGAAGCAACGATACTTCGTTATACTAAACTTATTTTATTTAATGTAACATAAACCAGCAGGTCACAAGTTGAACATTAAAGGCGAAAAAGACAAGATAAATCTTTTTATTACTGTAATATTATTTTAAAGACATTTTGTCCTCTAATATATCATTTATATACCTGAAAAAAAAGAGCTTAGATAGCTTGTTTTCTCGCCGATGTTCAGTTCGCTTTAACATGAAAAGGGCGTAATCCAACAGAAGCGTCCTTCATATTCCCATCGGAGTGTAGACTATCAACCTTTGGCTTATTTAAGTGTGTTAAACAGTGGCACTAAGAGTCAACTCTCGGTTGTAAGTACTTCCCATACTTTCCTAGCAACTCATTTGTTTGTGTAAACGGCATGGAAAAACTTAGTGGAATTGAACGTGATCTAAATAAAGTACCTATTAGCAAAAAGCTTAACTGAGCTTTATATCTATACCTATTCTAACTCATCTATGTTGCAGGTCCAAACAAAATAAGACTATTCCATACTATCTTTCTATCCCCAGCTAAAACAAGAAGGTTACCTGAGCTCAGCTATCTTTCTTCTACTATCTTTTTCACACTCTTTATCTCCTTCTCGTCTTATCCTCCATTATATATTTATTTATTAAAAATATCTCATTCAGGTAGTTTTTATGTATATTTGAATATCAGTAACAATGCTTTATCTTTCAGGGAAGGATTAATGTATAAAGCAATGGATTTTTTTTACTACATTCTAATGAAAAAGAGCTTGCACAGGGATGATTATCTTCTATAATGTTATTAACAATATGGTAATGATGTTGAAGCTTATTTTACGCAGGAACTAATTTAATTCATTGAAGTTGTGACACTCAAGAAACCAAGGTCTGCTGACCAGAAAGTGGCGTGATCTCACTTATTCAGATTTATTACCTTATGACCTTCAAAACTTTTAATAATTCAAGGGCTAACCTAGGAAGGTTCTTGCCAATTGTCTCATTCGAAAGAGAATGTAAAACAACATAAGGGTTTGAAACCTCGTTAGAATCTGCCGAATAGTTATGACTTTATTGTTGAAACAAAATAATTCCCTGGCTAACCTTGGGAGGACTTTAACCTTTATATCATTCGAAAGAGAATGTAAAACAGCATAAAGTTTCAAATTTCTTCAGCATGAGTCTATAGAGATATACGAGTTAAACAAGGCAGTTAAGATATTGCGAGTGTATATAAATATCGAGTTCTTCCTCATTGCAAGGAGAAATAATGAAGGAAAAGCAAATCGCACCTGGGTTTCTCTGAGCCCCTCTAACCGGTCTCCTGTAACATACAAGAACGAGAAAAATGGTAAATTTAGGAGACAGTTATTCCTGACCTCAGCTCAAAGGGCAGGCCCTTCGAGGGTGTAATTATAAACAATCCATTCAAAAATGCAAACTGTCGATCTCGTATTACCCTCTCCCAGAGATACAAGACGCCAAGTTCGATTGAATTTATAGCCACTTCTGTCCACTCAACAAGAGATCTATTTTTCATAAGTTCAAAAGGTCTAGGTGGAGAAAGAACAGACGCTCAAAACCAAGGACACCATTTCGTAACCCCTTGCTACCCCCCTCCCCTTTACCCCACGGGAGTAAGTCTAGTATAAAACGGTTCGTCAGGAGAAAATGAGGGTCGTTCGTTTTTTCGTCAAGAGATCGAGAAGAACTTGCCGGGAGAGAGGTCCTCCAGCAAGATAAGAAGGACTTTTATTTTCTTGGACAATACCAGATTGAATCAAAAATAATCGGCACAGTTCGAGAACTAAAGATCGTCAAGTGATCTTAGCTCCAAGTACCCTCGGCACAGTTGGAGAACTAAAGATCGTCAAGTGATCTTATCTCCAATTACCATCGACACAGTTCGAGAACTAAAGATCGTCAAGTGATCATATCCTATCTGAGTTTGAGACCCCAAACTAGATAGATTACTCATTCAAAAGAGAAGCTCTATAGCCAGCTGCAACCCTCGTCTGAAAACCGCGTTTCAAGGACATAAACGTTCAATTCATGGCCTCTTCAATCGGGGTTTGTTTTGATTACTGCTATTCGGCGCCTCGAAATTCCTAGTGACGTCACTCGCCCACCTTTTATTCGAAGTAACGCCATCTAGTGAGAAGCCGACAAATTACACTCACGACACCTCTCCGGACATAATTTAACGAAGGTATTTCGTTTGGATTCTTTGTGTACTCACTATTACATTATGCAAGTAATCAATCCTATTTTCATGTCCCCTGGCGTTTAACGTAGATTATGTGTATATCATAAAGACGAATTGTGTTTAAAGTAAATTGTTCTCCCGTAAAGCCACCAAGAACCGAGTATCGGTAGCGGGACTTAAAAACCTTTTTTTTGTTGTATTTTGTACGTGTATATAGTAATTTTGTTTGAGTTGATTGATATCCAGTAAAAATCTATTTTTGGTTGAAGTGTTTAAATTATCCTTGAACGAGTTGCGTTGGCAGTATTTGGTATATTAAAGAAAGAACTCCCCTTTTATTCATTCAATAGAATAAGGATTAAGATGAGCGCTCTTAGAGATCGATCCCGAAGCGATCACTGGAAGTACGAACGTACGACTCACTTTTATTCATCATAATAAATAAAAAAGATTATAATCACGGCTAACTCACGACAGAGTTAAATAATTATGACTTTATTGCCAAAACAAAATAATTCCCTGGCTAACCATAGGGAGGACTTTGGCAATCATAGCATTCGAAACAGAATGTAAAACAACATAAGGGTTTCAAATTTTGTTAAAATCAGCCGAATAGTTATGATATTATTGCCAAAACAAAATAATTCTGGGTTAACTTTGGGAGGACTTTGGTAATTATATAATTCGAAAGAGAATTTAAAACAACATAAGGGTTTCAAATTTCGTTAGAACGGGCTGAATAGTTACAATTTTATTACAAAAACAAAATAAAGTAAAACGGGGACCGACCGACCAACCAAAAAGTGAGATTTAGAGTCGCTAGCGGGTAAAAAAACTACCAGGGAAGAAACACCAGAACTCATTATAAGGTAGACGTAATATCAGTGCTGCTGCAAGCTCTGGCGCTACGGAACTACCGTGGAAAGTCAAATAGAGGATAATAAGAGAAATATTCCTTCATATAATATAATCTGAAATATTGACTGGAGTTTCTAAAGAACAAGGTCTGCTGACCTCAAAATTCGCGTGCTCTCACTTATTCTGATTTATGACCTTACGACCTTCGAAACTTTCTATAATTTCCGGACGAACCTTGGGAGGACCTTGCCAATTATATCATTCATAAGAGAATGTAAAACACCATAAGGGTTTAAAATTTCGTTAGAATCGGCCGGATAATTATGATGTTATTGACAAAACAAAATAATTCCAGGGCTAACCTTGGGAGGTCTTTGGCAATTATATTATTTGGAGGAGAATATAAAACAATATAAGGATTTCAAATTTCGTTAGAATCAACCGAATAGTTATGATGTTATTGCCAAAACAAAATAATTCCCGCACTAACCTTGGAAGGACCTTGTCTATTATATCATTCAAAAGAGAATGTAAAACATCATAAGGGTTTCAAATTTCGTTAGAATCGGCCGAATAGTTCCCAAAAAAGCAAAACGGGGACCGACTGACAGAGTGAGATGTAGAGTTGCCCCCGACTAAAAACGATACAATATTTGTTAAAGGGATAGATAAAACCTAATCAGAGATAATGGTGATCCAAAATGCTATTAATAAAGATAACTCTCCTATACACAAGTTTTAATATTAGTTTGTATCACTTTTTTTAATGCCAATCTGACGAGATAGTGCGTTAATCTCAATTGAACAAACAGGAATAAAAAGTGGTAGGCATTTCGGGTGAGTTAAAATCCTTTTTTCCATTATTACGCTTTACGATCAGCTCTTATTGCCAAACGGCTGAGTAGTTAATTTCAAAGCGATGCTTTGGAATGGCAAAACTTTCCAATTCGATACCAAAGAATTTATAGAAATGAAAATATATATTTTTTTTGTACGCTTTCCGTTTAAGCCTTTATGGAGGAAACAAATTCGAATGGACTTACGGGAGGAATTATTCAGCTGAGTAAATCCTCCATAGCTTAGGATTTGTTTATATTGTTTTAATGTCATCTAGTAGCTTTAGTTTCATTAATATCTCATTCCTTATTTTGATCGAGAACAGGGTTGATAACTAAATGCAGTTGTTTATTCTTTTCTAAACTCAAAGAAAATTACTTTTTCGAATTCACCCATTTCAGGAGATTGCGTCTCTTACCTTTAATATGACTAACTGCCTTAACAAGGGTCTCGATATGTTAATTGACCACTCCGAGCCAGGAATATACGAATAGCCACTTCTTTTTATTACTTGACTCCATCCAATCAATCTACGATCAACCTTAGGGACAAAGTTGACAATCATTTTCCCGACTCTGTCACGCCCGTCATCTTTTTCCATTATCTGAATGAAATTTATCTTCTGGGGAATACTCTTAAACTCCATTTCTTCCAATACAATTGCCGTTTGACACAATGTCTGTAACCCCTCATAAAATATCTCTGGATGATCTCATTCCAAATCTTTGGATTTTTCAAGAAAGTGATGATATGCGTCCTTGCCGGTGTCTCAGACATGTGTTTTGACAAATCAAAATAAAAAAAGTGTTTAAACTAACGAGTGATGTATCAAGGGGAAAAAAACAATCCTCACTTTGGTAACCAAATCTATCGTTTGTGAATGACCCGCTGCTCATTTGTTTCCTGTCGCAAAGGGAGGCACTGCAGCCTAATTTCTTTCATTTTGATTATTTCAATCCTGACCAACTAAAAATATAACACTAATAAAAAAATATATATTCATGTTATGCAAAATTCACTCCCCAAAACTTATGTTCTAAGATTCTCCACTCAAACTAAATTTATATCTTTAAAATATAAGGTTAACTAACCTAAAATACCTTTTAAATGAATTTAAATTCTCCTTCTAGAAAATATTTTCATAATTAGAATCCAAGCAATGGCTTCGCCCCTTTCCTCTACGGGGAAGCTTGTGCTTCGCTACTAAGATTAAAATTTAAAATAAAAAAAAAAGCAGCCATGGTTAAATTTTGGTAAATTTTCTGAACTTCGCCAATTATAATAATTTTAAAAAAAGAACTCTAAACTAAATTTTCCCCCTTTCAAAATATCACGTTTCTAAAATATAGAGTTATATAAGATATATAAAAATAAATTTTCTGAACTTCACCATTTGTAATTCTTTAGGTTTTAAAAATTTCACAAAATTTAGATACTTATATCTATTTCTGAACTTCACCATTTTGTTTTTTGATAGTATAAAAGAATTATTAGAAATTACTTTGATAAAAAAAGATGTCATAACCAAGCTAAGATGAAATTATTATTCAAATACTCAAAAAAATCCCATTCTTAAATTATAGAGTTAGTGATAATGATGATGATGATGAGGATGATGATAATAACACGTTTAACTTGATCCAACCTTGAAACTGAATCTTTTCCCAACTAAAACTTTAAGGGAATCCAGAGTGTACTTACTTTTTCAAAGATCAAAAATCTTTGCTACACGTTTACTCTGAGATGAGTTTTTCCTGGTGGCTTCCTGATGGTTTTCTTTTGTCGTATTCTTGGGATTTCAGAGATTTCCGTGTGGTCGGGTTACTTGAAGAAAAGATACACCTCTGATGTGTGTGTGGGGGGAGGTGCGATGAGGTACCTTTTTTGCATACGGGATCGAATCCCGCGAGGAAAATCGACGGAAAGAATACGCTTGATAGCGATGGATGAGGATGAATCAAAAAGATCCTGGCAAGGTCGCCAGTGTTAAATGGGCAAGAGCTCCGGAATGGGTTTGTAATTTCTTGGTTGATTTTTAAAGTACTAGGGGTTTAACACTGGTTGGAGGAACGGTACTTTCAGATATGAACGGGAGCCTCACCTAAGGATGCTTTCTTAAAGGGTGACCTAGTTGCGGTTACTGCAGGCAGTCAAGCAGTCCTATAGTTCTTTCCGACCAATGGAAAGGACTAAACAGGAGTATTTCTTTTTGTTTTATTATTACTTTAGCTAAACTCTTTTGTTGCAAATTTGTTACAAATCTGGTCAGTTATTTGAAGAAATGTGAGCTAATCTACGCTTTACAACGGCCTAGCTCTATATAAGACAATTTCTGGAACTAGGTGGACCCAAAATAAATTAACCTCTTTTCTTACAAATAGCATACCTTTTCTTCCAATCCTGCCTTACTTTGCATGCGCTTAGGATGACTTTAAAGCGGAAAACCCAATTAGAACATACTAGGGTTAGAGATGTGCGATCTTAGCCAAAATAAAGTCGGACAGGATTCGTTGTTGTGATTCTTAGAACAGAGGATAACACACGTTGGAGGGGATCTCTTAGCAAGCTGAAGGGACCAGAAGAAAGAGTTGGTTACAGCATCACAAGGAAATGTGCATTCAAAGGGGAGGGGCGGGCGATCAATCCAATGGGGCTTCTTTTCCAACAGAGCAGCATGACATGTCTCCGCGAGAAATGAAAATCCGAGTTGTTGCATGTGTGGGGCGGGTCATCTCTTACGACTTCCTCCTAAATACGGTTTAATTAAAAAATACACATTGGTTGTAAGAGACAGAATGCCTCTGGCTTCTTAGTAAAAGTGAAGTATGTATATATACTTATACACATAAGCATTCACACATATATATATGTATATTTTATATTCGCTCAAGGAAAACCATTTTAAGTATACAGATATAATATAAGGGTCGTAATACACTGCTGGAAGCGGATCTGTCATACAATTAGTAACCTTTTATTTGATTTAATTTATTCTTATTGTTCGCTTGCTATATTTCCTTAAAAATAATTTCTTGAAAACGTGTATGGTAGAATGCTACTATGCCCTTCCAATGTGTGAGGAGGTATATTACCAGTCCCCATAGGATAAAATATATCCAGAACAGGAACAATTACACAATTATCATCAATTTTAAGCTAGGATGGACCTCAACAACCCGAAAGAGTTTATCCTAAAAATTTAGCTAATAAAGAATGATGGGTTGAAGAGTCGGTAGTTTAGCACACTCTCCATCTCGGACCTCCCTTAATCATTAGGATTTCAGCCTTTGCGGCTGGTAGGAACCCCTCGGTTCAACTCGTGACTAGACTAGTTTCAAATACGAGGCTGAAAGTGTATCTAGCAACCAAAATCGTTATAAACAGCAAGAGATAATGGTAGGAAAGGTAGATTAGAGTATGTAATAAGGGAGAATAGGGATAGATGGGTCCACTAAGATATAATGTCAATTATTACTAACCTATTACCTAAACCCAGGGGCATTGGAGCCGGTAGAACGCACCAGGTTCCCCAGGCCCGGCTAATCCACTAGGTGTGGCAGGCCTTCTTTGAAGACATTTTTGCCCGAATGGGACGCAATAACTCCATGCGTCAGCTGACACCATGTTGTAGAAGCAGGAAGAGAAGGTGTAGAGAAGAGGACAGACTTAGAAAACAGCTACACAGTGGTATCGGGAGAAGGTACTAGCTGCTCTAGTGCCAGACCAAACGATTGGAAATTACCTAGTGACCCAAGATAGTTCGGACACTGTGACCGTGAGGGTGTAGCTGTCCTCTTTATGTCAAGTGTATAAACACCACCTTGTGTGGAGAAGAAGGATAAGGTGTCATGGAAAGGGTATAGAAGATACTGGAGGGACGCACCAATTTTCCTATGCTTTTTAAAGGGTTGAAAGTCTACCCTGTGAACATTGAGTATACTAGGTCTTACTTGGGGTCAATAGAGAGTGGAAGATCTTCTGCTCTTGTAGGTACCAGGTACAACAGTCTCTATCAGGTGGATCTGGAGAAATCGTATGATTGTGTATATAAATAAGTATTATGGCAGGTGCTAACAATATATGGATTCAGTGGTACACTATTGAATTGTGTGAAGAATATTTATGTTAGAAGTAAGCCTTGAGTTAGATTAAGAGATAGCGGAGTGAGAGGTTTGACAGACGAAGTGTGGCAAAGCGAAGCGGAGTGAGGTCACCAAAGCTTTTGGCTTACTTAGATATAAATAGGTCTGTGATTCTGAGATTGACGTGGAATAGTGAGGAAGATGCTCTCTCTATGATAATGTAATGGCAAATTGATACACGTCATAGGAGTGTATGAAATGAGTGGTGAACTATTAGGTGTTGTGAAGTGTATGCATGTTGTAAGTCTTAGGTGCTGATTATAATTGTCATTCTTAGGAAGTAAATACAAGGGTGATGGAAACTTGGTGTTTAATATCTTAATATATGGAGTACTGAGAGAAATACTCATGCGAATGAGAGAAAGATGGATGAGACTGTTATAAGCTGATCACCTGGTGCAAGTGGTAGATGGTAAGAGGAAATGCAACAAAGAATTCGGTAATGGTATTTAGGTTGAAATTGAGGTGAGACGTGATATACTAGGCCGTGATGTCAACCTTGAACAAGTGCGATGTTTTAGGTATCATCAATGTATTGTAACTGATACTGATACAGATGAAATAGGTTGTGACTACAAGTAATCAAATGGTAGGCTACTATCTGGCAGGATAAGAGAGTTAGTGAATACTAAGAATTTTATTGTTGAATCCTGTAAGAAGTCCTGTGAGAGTATCCTTTGCTAAGATTGGTGTATGTTAGTGAGATTATGGTATGTGGTATGGGAAAATAAGGAATCGTCTCCTATTAGAGGAATGTTAATGGACAAATTGAGCTGGATGATTAGCTTGACAAATGTGAAGACCCTGAGTATCGAGTGGGTGAGAGATGTGTATCAAGTGAAGAAGAGTGTGCCTGTGGTTGTAGCTGAAAGTGTATAGACATATGAGAAGAATGGAGTGAAATGGAATATACAAGAGTGAGTGTCATGGTATGAAAGTGTTTGGAAGACCGCGTATTTTGTAGGTTGGTTAATCTATTAAGACCCACCGTTCTCATTCGAATACGCTTAGGAAAATGGCTGCTGCGCATTCACTATCGCGCAGATGGTTGCCAAATTTCTCTGAATAACAGGAAGATGGTTAGTACTAAGCCTGATGTGGTCAAAGATGTATGGTAGTGCGTGTGTGTTTCATGAAATTGTTCTCTATCTTGTTGTTTTTGATGTTGCCTTGCGTTTTCACACCCTCTCATTAATTTGGATGATACTAGAAATACTAGAAGGGTTAGAATATCAAAATGATACGATGGTAAAAGCTAATTAGTGTGTTATTTGATACCCAAAATAAAGCTGTGCAAAGATTCTTTCGTGGTGTAACTTAGGCTTATTTTTTACTGTACTCAATTGAGTACAGTGAGCACCAATGGGTAAAAAAACTTCACTGAGTTTGAATATGTGTGCGGATTTATTCATTGCTACATTTTTCAGGATTACTGTGTCTTTTTGAACTTTGATAACTAAAAATTTTAGTTAGTCTTTGTTAACTAAAAATGAATTAAGATGTTTCTTATTCCAACTCACACAATCGATTACCAATTGCTATTGAGCAATTAGCTTCTTCTTCAAGAACAGTCGCAATGGAGGTCGTTGCATTACCTCCTGATCGAGTAGATGAAGAAACTGACGAGGAATAATTGGATGATGATAATTTATCCACAGAGGAAATGCCTGCAGAAGTTGCAGGTAAGTGAATACATACTGCTTATACAAGAACAAACATTGTAAATATAACTATTTTAGTATGATATAAATATATATGGCTACAAGAAAATCTCTTTTTCTTCCTTTTTAGGTCAGATTGAAATTGAAGATGAAACCGATGATGATGATGCCTAGCAAATCAGGTGCAGAAGAACGAAAGAGGAAAGTTATAGATACATTTTCTGATCAAAATCCAGTGCAAATTTTTGAAAGCATTTTCGATGATAGTGTTTTGCAGCTAATTCTTTCTCAAACGTTATTATTTGCTCGACAGAAAAATAACTATACATTTACAATATCTTCAGATGAGTTGAAAATGTTATTTGGTATTTTATGTCTAAGTGGATATAACTGTTTGGCCAGAGAAAAACTATATTGGTCTCTTGATGAAGATATAGGGGTCGGGTATGTCTCTTCATGCATGTCCCGTAATAAGTTTCAAGAAATAAAAAACTACATTCACTTTGCAGATAATTCTTCAATTGATAATTCAGATAGGATATACAAATTACGTCCTCTGATGACTTTGTTGAATTAAAAATTTCGGCACTGAGGCATATTTCACAGAAATCTCAGCTTCGATGACGCTATGGTGAAGTATTATGAGCGGTATCCGACAAAACAATTTCTACGTGAAAAATCCATACGCTTTGGATACAAAGATGGATGCTGTGCAGTTCCAGCGGCGATTGTTACGCTTTTAATACGTATTGCGGTGCTAACCATCAAACAACCCAAAGCTCAGAATAATGCCTCTATGTAGTAAAGTAGTGTTGCAGTTGCTGAGCTATGTGTCTAATCCCAACGACCATATAGTGTTCTCTGACAACTTCTTTACAAGTTATGACATTTTGGTAAAACTAAAAGAACTAGGGTTCAAAGCTACGGGAACGGTACGTGAAAATCGCACAGGCAAATCTCCTCTCCCTTTCACTCAAGACCTGAAGAAAAAGAGGACGCTACGACTACCGATTTTAAAAAAGAAAATCCAATATTGATAACCAAGTGGATAGATAACATTGTAGTAACTATTAGAACAAATTATGATGTGATTACACCTTTAGATAGTATTAAAAGATGGTCAACTTTGGAGAAGAAGAAACTTTCTGTTACCAGGCCTCACGTTAATTCCTCCTATATTTCTGGAATGCGAGGTGTCGATCTGTTAGACCAGGCAACTAATACTTAGAGAATTTCAATCCGAGGAAAAAAATGGTGGTGGGCGCTTTTTACCCACATGCTGAATGTAAGCATGGCAAATGCATGGAATATCCACAGAACAGCTGCTTCAGACTCAATGGATTTATTATGGTTTGTTAGAAATGTTGCAAGGCACTAGCTCAGTATTTCTAGAAAACGTAACCGTCTGTCTCTTGATAGTGCTGCACGTAATCCTAGAAACGTAACGCAAAACGTAGTTGATGACCTAAAAGGGCATTTTCCTAAAAAACTGGATAAACAGCTGCGCTGTGCTGTTTGTCACGCCCGGGTCCGTTGGAGCTGTAAGAAATGTCTCAAAACCCTTTGCATAGAACGTGACTGCGTTGAAAGCTTTCATACGAAGAAAGTAAGATTTATGAATTAAATGCTTTGTTAGAAATGTTGCAAGGCACTACTTCAGTATTTTTAGAAAACGTAACCGTCTGTCTCTTGATCGTGCTGCACGTAATCCTAGAAACGTACCGCAAAACGTAGTTGATGACCTAAAAGGGCATTTTCCTAAAAAAACTGGATAAACAGCTGCGCTGTGCTGTTTGTCACGCCCGGGTCCGTTGGAGCTGTAAGAAATGTCTCAAAACCCTTTGCATAGAACGTGACTGCGTTGAAAGCTTTCATACGAAGAAAGTAAGATTTATGAATTAAATGCTTTGTTAGAAATGTTGCAAGGCACTACTTCAGTATTTCTAGAAAACGTAACCGTCTGTCTCTTGATCGTGCTGCACGTAATCCTAGAAACGTACCGCAAAACGTAGTTGATGACCTAAAAGGGCATTTTCCTAAAAAAACTGGATAAACAGCTGCGCTGTGCTGTTTGTCACGCCCGGGTCCGTTGGAGCTGTAAGAAATGTCTCAAAACCCTTTGCATAGAACGTGACTGCGTTGAAAGCTTTCATACGAAGAAAGTAAGATTTATGAATTAAATGCTTTGTTAGAAATGTTGCAAGGCACTACTTCAGTATTTCTAGAAAACGTAACCGTCTGTCTCTTGATCGTGCTCCACCTAATCCTGAAAACGTACCGCAAAACGTAGTTGATGACCCAAAAGGGCATTTTCCTAAAAAACTGGATAAACAGCTGCGCTGTGCTGTTTGTCACGCCCGGGTCCGTTGGAGCTGTAAGAAATGTCTCAAAACCCTTTGCATAGAACGTGACTGCGTTGAAAGCTTTCATACGAAGAAAGTAAGATTTATGAATTAAATGCTTTGTTAGAAATGTTGCAAGGCACTACTTCAGTATTTATAGAAAACGTAACCGTCTGTCTCTTGATCGTGCTGCACGTAATCCTAGAAACGTACCGCAAAACGTAGTTGATGACCTAAAAGGGCATTTTCCTAAAAAAACTGGATAAACAGCTGCGCTGTGCTGTTTGTCACGCCCGGGTCCGTTGGAGCTGTAAGAAATGTCTCAAAACCCTTTGCATAGAACGTGACTGCGTTGAAAGCTTTCATACGAAGAAAGTAAGATTTATGAATTAAATGCTTTGTTAGAAATGTTGCAAGGCACTACTTCAGTATTTCTAGAAAACGTAACCGTCTGTCTCTTGATCGTGCTCCACCTAATCCTGAAAACGTACCGCAAAACGTAGTTGATGACCTAAAAGGGCATTTTCCTAAAAAACTGGATAAACAGCTGCGCTGTGCTGTTTGTCACGCCCCGGTCCGTTGGAGCTGTAAGAAATGTCTCAAAACCGTTTGCATAGAACGTGACTGCGTTGAAAGCTTCCATACGAAGAAAGAAAGATTTATGAATTAAATGCTTTGTTAGAAATGTTGCAAGGCACTACTTCAGTATTTCTAGAAAACGTAACCGTCTGTCTCTTGATCGTGCTGCACGTAATCCTAGAAACGTACCGCAAAACGTAGTTGATGACCTAAAAGGGCATTTTCCTAAAAAAACTGGATAAACAGCTGCGCTGTGCTGTTTGTCACGCCCGGGTCCGTTGGAGCTGTAAGAAATGTCTCAAAACCCTTTGCATAGAACGTGACTGCGTTGAAAGCTTTCATACGAAGAAAGTAAGATTTATGAATTAAATGCTTTGTTAGAAATGTTGCAAGGCACTACTTCAGTATTTCTAGAAAACGTAACCGTCTGTCTCTTGATCGTGCTCCACCTAATCCTGAAAACGTACCGCAAAACGTAGTTGATGACCCAAAAGGGCATTTTCCTAAAAAACTGGATAAACAGCTGCGCTGTGCTGTTTGTCACGCCCGGGTCCGTTGGAGCTGTAAGAAATGTCTCAAAACCCTTTGCATAGAACGTGACTGCGTTGAAAGCTTTCATACGAAGAAAGTAAGATTTATGAATTAAATGCTTTGTTAGAAATGTTGCAAGGCACTACTTCAGTATTTCTAGAAAACGTAACCGTCTGTCTCTTGATCGTGCTCCACCTAATCCTGAAAACGTACCGCAAAACGTAGTTGATGACCCCAAAGGGCATTTTCCTAAAAAACTGGATAAACAGCTGCGCTGTGCTGTTTGTCACGCCCGGGTCCGTTGGAGCTGTAAGAAATGTCTCAAAACCCTTTGCATAGAACGTGACTGCGTTGAAAGCTTTCATACGAAGAAAGTAAGATTTATGAATTAAATGCTTTGTTAGAAATGTTGCAAGGCACTACTTCAGTATTTCTAGAAAACGTAACCGTCTGTCTCTTGATCGTGCTCCACCTAATCCTGAAAACGTACCGCAAAACGTAGTTGATGACCTAAAAGGGCATTTTCCTAAAAAACTGGATAAACAGCTGCGCTGTGCTGTTTGTCACGCCCCGGTCCGTTGGAGCTGTAAGAAATGTCTCAAAACCGTTTGCATAGAACGTGACTGCGTTGAAAGCTTCCATACGAAGAAAGAAAGATTTAAAATGTAAGTTTGGGTTTGTATAAGACTCGCTTAGACAAGACAGATGAAGCTAAACCTTTCTCAGTTTCAAATTTTAGGAAGGATAAAATAAGACTTATTTTGTTCACACATGAACCCAGTGTACTCATTTGAGTAAACACATATAATTATAAGAATTATGAATAAAATAGAATAAATTGCACATATTCGAAATATTTACACCCCTTTACATATATTACATATAAATTTATTAGAAAATAATCGCTGTCTTGGTTATGGGTCTAGATGGGTTAATGGACTGAGTGTATTGGAGAGCAAGGGCTAACTGAGGAAGGAGTGGATGATATTTTGTATATGATGAGGGGGGGGGGGCGTTATAAAGAGGCTTACTAGAGTACACAATTAATATGAAGTGTCTTAGTTATGGAGAAAATGATGGGCGCTCTTGTGCCTGTTGGCCAATATTAGGGGTGCTAGGGGCCGGTAGTTCGAGTGGCATTGACGCGTGACACCCCATTTGTGGAAAACTGGAAGGTCTAGAAGTATGATACCTTTCTAGAGTATACGAGATTGACTTTCAGGATGTGTGAAAAGTTGGAAACCGCTTTAAAGGGGGTTCATGTGTATAAATGGATAATAGTGTACATTGCAATTATGTATGGGGGTTGCTTGAGCCCTTGCCTCCAGGAATGAACCCTGTATGAAGGGTGCTGCAGCACACGGCGGGGAACAATTATATGTGGCCTTCTGCTTGAATGGACGTAGAGGGGTTGTATGAAACCACGGTGTTCTATTGTATTTGAAACGCTCTGAATATATTTTATGTCTTCGGGCGTTGCAGATGGTCCAGTACCCATTATATAAGTGACTTAACCAATACACATTTGATGTTTCTCGATAGTAACTGTACTTAAATTAAAAATATTCGAAAACACAAATTTTTAAATGGTCATAGTGAACGTAATTGGAAAAATGTATCAATGTGTTAGTTTTGCTTCATCCATCGATGAATTAAGACAATGCCAAAGCCAAAGGCAACATTCTGCAAATGTAAGAGATTCCATTGTTTGTTTGATTACTAGAAGCAACGTTTAGGGCGGTATTGAAAAAATATCTAAATCTTGCACCCTGCGCCATTATTTCGATGGTTCGCAACTAGAAGATTAGAGGAAAGTGCATTCTAGGGCAGAAAAAGGAGCCAAAATTCTAGATAATATTCAACGTGTTGAAGTAATCCAATGATGCTTTCGTTTAGCGTCAACTATCATTTCTAAAAGCACACAATACCAATAACAAAAGAGCATTTTGGGGAGAATCCTTTTTTTAGTTTGTCTAGTAAATCCAGATGTTACCAAGCTATGGGTAAATATCTAAATCGCCCTTCATTAATCGTTAATACATTCTGGGTGGGGAGGGCATTGATCAAGCAGCAAACAGTCTCGGGTAAGCGTCCCTCAAGATTTGCTCCGAACTACCTGCAAGGAGTTATGCAAGATATGCTAGCAGCATGGATTACGTATAGACTGTCACTTATGTTCTCGGTCAGTATAGTTGTGATCCTATAGGGCAAGCAAAGTGCCATTATTGAAATACTTTCTCGCAAAGGCACGTCTCACTCCTGTTAAAATCTTTATATAGGAAGATAACTATTGTTCTAATGTTCTTTTGTCTGATAAAACTGATCTCGTGTTGTTTGGTTTTAATTATGATTACAAGCTAGAGAAACAAAAAGGAGGCGTACAAAACAGAGAACCCCGTTTCAGCCATGACATTATAATGGGAAATATAATGAGGTAGGCGTGTATTTCTTCCAATTTTATAGAACATTTTCATATATTCAAAGTGAAGTAAAGGGGAGACCATTTGTCATGATATATTACTCCTAAATCACATTTTGTCAGACAAAATCCTTAAAGATGAAGCTCTGCTAGATATTCCAACCAGACAAGGATCGGTAGCATATGACCATAAACATTATGAAATGGCCTTGAAATAATAGAACCACAAATTACAATAACCCAGCCAGCATCCTTACCTCAAACAATTCGAAAATTCGGGATGAGAATTGAAGATCTGTCTTCATCGTCGCCAACCCTTTAATGGAAAAGAACTGAGGAAGATCACCCAAGGAGAGTGGTGTAAAATAGAGTACATAGAAGGAGATCAGAGTACTTAAGCGAAGAGAAAAGTATTTAAAAACAAAGCCTGCTTATAGGAAGCGAATGAACGGTGTCGTCACTAAATAGGCCCACACTGTAATAATTAATAATTTCATAGGTAAATGAATACTTTTAATGCTTATTATTATTGGAATAGTCAAATAAACAAATTTAGTAGTCCCTTAAAAGTAAGGGATAAATGTAATAAAATGTTTTCTATTGAATATTCTTAACCGCTCCCGTTGCTTCCAGTAAATTAAAAATATCTTGCTTTTAATCATGCCATTATTTTTTTCCATTATTTAGTATATCCTTATTTTTTCCAATCTATTTATTAAGATAACACTAACATTCTTTCCTGTAACAATTAAAGGCATGGGAGGGTACCCTATTGTTTGTATTTGTAGAGGTTGATCACCCTAAATATTTGAAATCGGTTTACATTAAATCTTTAAGATTTAAATAACGATTTTATGCTAGAAATTTTAACTTTTATTGGTTAATATTTATTTTCTCTTAAAACCATAAAAAATTGAAAATGTGATTTACATATGTAGATTTACGTGATTTCATCCCTTTGCATATATATAAAAGTTCATAAATCACGTGCGTTTTTATTTGAAAAATTATAAGAAAGTCATATTTTCCGACAGGAAAAAAGAGACAAAATATTTTTGGTCCATATAAATGAATTCTATATCCTTTAAAGAACACTGCATTTTGGGGGGAGAGATGTGCTGACTTGTATCATTTTTTCATGTTAAATGAAAGTATAAAGTAGTGAAAGAACGTGTATATAAATATAACTACATCCAATCACAATGTCATTATAATGGTATCAAATAATACTTAGCTATGGTTCAATGCTATCGGAAATACATTATTGGAATAATATAATGTAGTCAATCATGAAATATTATTCTTTCTTGTTGGTGATCTTTTTACTACTTTAAACAATTTAATTCTGCTGCATATTATCTGTTATATTACTTTTTTGCCAAAATGAAGTAAGATCATAAATTAAAGACCATTTTAGATTTAGCTTATTCACTTCATTTGATGAAAGAAAATGCCGGATTGATCCAACTTGGAAGTTCGGAAGTAATTAGATCAAGATAGGATACACTTGCTAGCTATTACCTTATGGATGGGTGAAGAACTGCTGCGAAGATAGGATATATTACAGTGGTACAGTACAAAGAACTGGCGAAGATCGTCGAGTCCACACGAGTCTAAACAATAAGCAGAAAGGTTATATTAACATCACTTTCTAGACCCAAATCCCCACGGAGAGGCCAAATTTTATTTTATTTCAGGTTATTATTTGCAAAGGAAGAGTTTAGTCTGTGCTTGAACATGTTTACTGAAGTGCTAGATACTAATGTAGCAGGCAAGCGACTCCAAGCGTTTATCATCATAAATGAAAATAAATTTCTTCCAGATGCGGACCGACAAGCGACTTGTACAAGGGCAAAATTATGTCTCTAGATTTATATTCAAAGTCACGTGAAAAGAAACCTAAACTTTATTTGCTTTTTTTACAAGCAGCTAGACACTGCCTCGTTAATTTGATGTCATTGGTAACAACAACTGCAAGGTTATTTTGTCTTGACCCAAATGAGATAGCTACGGGAAGGGATAGAGAATCGTGAAGGCAGACTGTGTCTGTTGGAACCTTTCCTTCTCAACAAGTGTGAAGATGTCAGCAGTCGCTAAAATATCTCGTAGCAACGGATTCTTCAGATACATATCATGCAGCCAGGCAATGACTTCGCCCCCCCCCTCCCCCCCCTACGGGGGAAACTTGCGCTTCGCTACTAAGATTAAAATTTAAAATCTAAAAAAAAGGCAGCCATGGATAAATTTTTATAAACTTTCTGAACATAGCCATTTTGTTTTTTGATATTATAAAAGATAACTTTGATAAAAAAACATAAGTCATAACCAAACTAAGATGAAATTATTATTTAAATACTCAAAAAAAATCCCCTTCTTAAATTATAGATTTAGTGATGATGATAATGATGAGCAGGTTCTAATCATCTCAAATTTGTATTAGTGGGACAAACTTAGAGTAGAAATAAATGCACGTGCACTGCACGTACGCACACATATTTTCGTACACAAAGCCATCGTTTTAAGCTGGTGAGGGAAGGGAATAAGGGATTAGCGATAAACCTAATACTCTTATGACCTTTATTCATCGCTTTTTACTTTAAGCCCTTCATTTCTACTCCATACTCGCGTGGAGTATTCCTACTTGGTGACATCAAAGCTCTAACACCAGACTCACTATCTCATCCCCCATTCTCCACTTTCATATTATTACCCCATTTCTTTCTTTCTTCTCATTTCTCTCTTCTCTTCTTATTATTTTATTCTTTTCCACGTGAGTTCTCTTCAGATCTCTACCCACTTCCTTTTTTTTTGCGAGTCCCCTACGCCTTCTTATTTTTCTCTCTCTTTCTCACTCCTTATGCCTCTATTCTTCCACATCTTTCTCTATTTTAATTGTGATTATACTATATATATGTACATACGCGCATTTCTGAACATTCTTACCTTATGTCGTTATCGCGACATCCATATTCTTTTCTTTCTATATTTGACTCAAGCTCTTTTAACTTTCTTGGTCCTGTTTTTATTACCCTCTTTTCTCCATTATTCCCTTCTTCCGAATAATAATAAAAATAAAGTAAATATTATAAATAAAGGCACTAAACTTGGATTCTTCCTTTTCCTCTTGTTTTCTCCTCTTATTTCTCTTTTAATTGTGATTATACTATATTTATGAGCATAGACGCATTCACGACCATTCTTTCCTTTCTATATTTTCCTTTAGTTCTTGGACCTTTCTTGGTCCTCTTTTTATTACCCTTGTTCTCTATTCTTTTTTTCTTTTGAACAATAATAGGAATAAAAATAATATTATAAATAAGGGATTCGAACGAGCAGCCTCACGTGTAAAACACCACTGCCTCACCACCACGCTGCAGTGGACCATAAGTAACGTCGCCCTAATTTCGTTTAAGACCTAAAATAACTAATAATACGTACTCATATGTAATGAGACAAACAAATGCACATATATTTTCTTATAGAAATCATACGTAAGTAGATAAATGTGAAAATATGCATGGAATAAACCACATAGATAAAACATCCCTGAAGTATCGCGTGCATATTCTTTATCGAGGACATCATTACACATAGGAACGATATTCTATTCATTGCACATTATTAAACCAATGTAAAAGAATAAAAAGCACACACATGCACGGATGCACACACAAGGGCCAATACTTTTTTCGCCATTGGATTTTTATTATATCTTTTAATAACATCCTCGAGTTATTTTATAATATGGTATAGAGTTTAATGAAAATAATTTGCTCATTGAGTGGAGTAACCTGGCAAAATCAATCATTGTACTTTCACACCTACAACTTCGGCGCAGACTTGCTTCTTGCCTGGAAAAATACGACATTGGGCGGTTCTCATATCTAGAAACATAAACCACAATTTTTAATATGCATCCGCAACTCAACTGAGACATGAAAGCCGAATTTTTAATTATTTTTCTTAAGATCGTTGTACCACACAGTTAGTTACTCATACATTTTATCATTATTAAAGAATATACATAAGTTTCCTAACACAAATGAAGGTACACAAAACAGATGGAATAAGCTGAAAAAAAGGAAATTTATATAATCCCACGTCATATCGCTGTTCAAAAAACATCACTTCTCTCTTTCTAAAAATGATTCTTTGACTAGCGTTCATAAAAATGACATGTCATTACCGATCTCAATCAGCTGTCTACATTGCATCCACCGATTTGCGGATTTTTATCCACCTAACTACATTAATTTACTTAATTTAACAGGTATCCCTTGGTAAATAAAACTGGAGTGTTATTTTCGTACTAGTGTACTAGTGCTGTAGAAAAATGAGACCATTTTTCGAAAAATTACTTTGCAATTTTACGATAAATAAGAAATTATTGAAACAGCTTTCCATCAGTAAAAAATAAGTAATTTAATATATATATATATATATATATATATATATATATATATATATATATATATATATATATATATATATATATAGTCAGAGAGAGAGAGGGAGGGGTGATTAATTAATGTAGGTTGCTTCTATTTACCTATAAATCCTAGCTAAAGATAGGCCAATATTCTACCGTTTGCAAGAAAATATCTTACTTGTAAAAAAGAATTGCTTATTGTAGAGGGACCCACTAAAATAGTAATACTTACTCCCCCCCCCTCCTAAGATATTACTTCGGGAGAGAAAGCGAGCCGTTACTCCCCCTCCCTCCGACTTCACCCTTTTTGGACTTTCCGCCCGGTCACTGGAAAATTCTCCCCGAGACATGACGATGTGATTGAAGGCTTTCTTCCCCCCGTCTTGATCTTCCTTCCCTCCGGCTCGGGAGATTATTCGTCTATTTGTAATTTTGCCAAGTGCCCTTTTTTGATCCCCTCGAGACAACTTTTATGGCTCCAGCCGCTGGTCGTTTCTTCAGACCCACTGATCCCGGCCTCTTACACTTCCCCGTAAGGGCACGCTCTGTTGCCCCGGCCGAAAAAGAAGGTTCGAGAAGATCTCTCTCCCTCTCCCTGTTTTGCAGGAATCCGGATATATATACACCCTCTCAAGGATTACCCGCAGATTCGCTTAGACGACGCTTCCCCGAACGGAGATACGCTTGAACGACGTTCTCGCCCGAAAAGTGTTTAGTGACTGTCGCAGGCCACGGAAGAGCTGGACATCACACTCGGGTTAGGGAAAAAAAAGTTTCTTGAGGCACCATCAGCCTTTCTCAACCGCCTTCGGATCAAAGATTGGAGAAGCCGTCCTCCGAAGTTCTTCCGGTGACCTCTTAAGGACAAAAGGCAAAATAAGCTCGGTTCCCGTCTATACCCGTAAGTAATTAAGGTCACGAAGCACCCCCCTCCCCCCTCATCAAGTTCGCCCGGCCTTACTCTCGAGGTTCAAAGGAACTGAATCTCTCACCACCTCAAAATCTCTCCTTATAATATAACCTTGGTTATCCAATCAGTATTCGGAACCTAATTACGTCTTATTCTTGTATATATATATATATATATATATATATATATATATATATATATATATATATATATATATATATATATATATATATATATATATATATATATATATATATATACATATTTATTGTGTACCCTTTTATCTAGTATATATTAAAATCTATTATTGTCGTTGTGTCTGGAATATTGCTTGGTCACGAAGCTGCAGCTAACTATTCACATCGCACTCTTAGAACAATAACCTTTGTTGCCTTGCTTAGCCAACCTAAGAGCCTGTGTGCGTATATTCCCGTACACTTGGCCATACTTCGACACTTATCTCTACCATAATTCCCCTTGCTTATAGAATTAAACACTATTGTGTATACCAACTTGACCCCTTTCAAATATCCATTAACCATCAGAAAATATTTTCCTTCCATTCAGCCAAAATCTCCAAATAAAGATGTAGGAATCTATTCAATCCCGTGTAAAGCCCCAAATTGCCCCTCTTTCTATGTAAGAGAGACCAGTAAGTCAGTAGTTTAAGGCATATAGGAACATAAGGCGGATATTTGTAGAACAAGCAATGCATCAAGTATATTTAACCATTTAAATAAATGCCAATCATGTAATAGATTTCTCTGGTGTCCAAATAATTCATCATTGTAGTGATTATAATAAAAGAAAACTTATCGATTTCTTATTAATTAAAGAAATTCAAAATTTCAATTTTTCTGAAGGGCAGCATAAATGCAGATCCCTTATCTTAAACTTAATCTCAAAGGATATTGTTAATCACCTTAAATTAACACCTCCAGATTAATATCAGTTGCTTGTTATTATATATTCTAGTACTTCAGTTCTTGCGTTAATTTCTTTTAGTTTATGGCTAAAGATGATATGGGAAGCTACTTACCAAATCTAGTCCCGTTTTAATAAACTTTATGCTCCTAAATAGTGGTTTCTTTGTATAAATATATAGATAGAGACAGACAGAGAGAGTTGTATGGTGAACGAAAGGATGTTGAGGAAGAAATTCATTACTTTAATACTTACAACGTTTCAGATATTAATTTTACCAATCTTCTGGAAGTGGTCTTCTCACGAGAACAGTAGAGCTTCTTGTGCATAGTGTGAGGATATATAATCGTTTGAGCTGCTCCTCTAGAGCTTAAGTTTAAGTGTATCTGTTAGTGTGTGTGTGCGTTAATTTGGTGAATTTGGAAGCTGTATGTAATAGTCGATTCGATCAGAATCGTGTCAATAAAAGAAGAGCGAAACAAATTATGGCCTCTTCAAATGTAGTTTCGTAAAGAGAAATAGGAAAGAGTAGTATAATAACGCCCCCATTTATGAAGCAAAATAGGGGGCGTAACGAGGCAACAAATGGTTCTCATTTGAATTAAAATTTGCGATTCTGAAATAAAGTTCAGAATTCAGGAGATTCTCAAATCGTCAAACTCCTTATCGGCTGGTCTCTACTATTTTAGCTATCGGGCACAGATAAATCGACTCTCGTTAGACTTTATTAACTCACATCTAATCCTGTCGCCATTGGTTGATAATGTGAGATATATTGTAAAGTTTGGGGGAAAGATACGGTAAAATTTCATTCGTCGATAATACAGAGAAAATTTGGTTATATAAAGGAGTAGAAATGGCCTTTTATGAGAAAAAAAATTGTAGAACAAAACGAAACCCATTTTGAACTAAAATGGTATAAAATCTTTTATATTACACCATTTATAGGGAATTAACATACCGGTATCTGGTGTAAATTGGTCGCTAAAACGATAGAGAAGAAAACATTTCTAATGTTATGATCGAGATAATTGGTACGACAGGAATAAATAAGAAGATTTATGTGGAGTTTCATTAGTGAGAAGATAGAGTATCGCGCTATAGGAGAAACTGTAAGACTGAAATTTATCGTAAGCGAAGGACTAACTCAAGGAAAGTACTCTAACCAATATTGTACTCAGTGTACACTCACGCCTTACCACAATCACCATTGGTTTAGGACTTGAACATAGATTTTGCATAAGACGTATTCCAGTTTATAGCCAAATGAACTAAGTACAAATATGGCGGAAAAAAAGTGACAGGATGATTGATTGTATACATAAATGAATTTAAAAAGAAATTGAAAATCCGTACAAACATTACACAATTTATTCGCTATAATTCCCATTAACACAACGAAGAAGGAGAGACCCTATTTTCCAATGGATAAATAATCCGCAATAATAATAGGATCAAGGAAGCGGTGAAGATTTTAAGCTCACTCTACAGATTAAGTTTTTTATTTTCTTACAAACACAAAATAACTCTTTATCCGACCCTGATCTGTATTCTCCTGTATTCGGTCTCGCAACTCTTAAGCATCAGATTAAAGGAATACAAAATAAAGTCCTATACCCGATCACTGAAATCAAAGGAAGAACGAATAAAGAAAGGATGGAATTGGACAAGGAAGAATTGAGAACAAAATAAAGAGAATAAGTTAAGATTACAATGAAAAGATAAGAATTAAATGAAGGCGAGAAGAAACTATTATATACCTTCAATGATCGGCGAAAATCATTGAATTAATAACAGAAGAAAGGAAAAAACAACATTAAATTGTATTTAAAAATTGAAATATATGGATCGAACTACAACATTAATAACCATAGCAATAAGTAAGGTAAGCCTCCATAAGCCTAGAGGAAGCCTCATAAGGAAGATCAACAAAGGCGCTTTCATTTCAAAAAGAATCAAACTTCTCTTTTAGAAGTCTTAATTACATAGCGCATCCCATCTTGATTAAAGCTCACAAACTTCACTTGACCTCATTAGTAAAGGATATTAAAATAATTGGAACCACTGACTAGCTCAAACTCTCGATTGGAATCCAAAATTTTAATAAAAAACACACAAACTAAAATGGTCCTTTGTAAACTCCTAAATTGAAGCAGCTCCTCTGGCCATTCGAAGTTCTCAAGACGCCTTCAAATAAAGCCATCATGAAGTTCCCACCAGTTTTTTCTGGCTCTCAGCAACTTCACCAAAATGGCTCATTGATATTATGAACGTCACGTCGTGTGTAAATACCTCCGTTATTTTACATGTACATATTTGATCGCACTCCCTGTCAGCCCACAATCAAAGTCGTGTCATGTGTGAATATTTTCAAAAGTATACATGTGTTTATACATTAAGCAGCGCCACCAGCCGACCTAAACAGATAGCTCCGCATGTAAGCATGTGGGACGCACTAGCTTTGGCGCTACCCTCTTCCTTTCCTCACTATCACGATATTCCACGCCCCCAATTAGGGGGGTGGGGGAATGATGGTGAAAAAAATTGGAAATATCTGGAAACGATAACGGACAGGTAGTCTCAGTCTCGTTTGAGACTGCCGAGATGAATAAATTTCTACACAGTGCATCTCTTTGCGGAAGGGGAGGAATTAGAGAGGGGAGAAGAAAAGTAGGAATTAGAAAAGGTAAGAAATAACAATGAAGTGAGGAAAGGCTGGAGTAAACAACGACTTTTATTATAATTAAAAGAAGCAAATAAGATTAAAGACAACAAAATATAGGTGAAGAACAAGAGAAGAGAAACAGGGTGCACACAAAAGGAGAGAGGAGCAGAAATTAGAATCGATGTGCACACACGAAATTACCATCTGTAGTTATAAATGTAATTATAAACGTATTAGTAATCACGAATATTAAAAAAAATAATATTGACGCAGAGATGACGGCTAAATACACGCGTGTAAACTTCTGGTATACATAGAACACTGCCACCGAACGACGAAATACACGAAGTTAGACGTGCATTCATGTCTGTTTATGTACAATTTCAATCTATTAAAATTAATAAAATAAAAGGTAATTTGCGTAAAAATGATACAAACAAATTCATAAATGTTGACAAGTAACTTCTATGAACGTCGCTCAACTAAGAATAATATATATTGGATTTTCTTAATGGTGTTCTAAAACTAAGAATTAAATCAACGTGTCAATAAATAGAGAGAAAAATAAAAAAAGAGAGGAATTGAATAAGGAAAAAAGAGAAAGTAGAGAGAGAAAGTAAAAGAATGACCGAGTGAAGTAGAAAAATCAAAACGGCTCAAATGACGTATAAATATATTATGGCTATCGGGGAAATTTAAGAGTTACAGTATAAGGGAAATGTGATAGGACAAAAAGGCTATGAAAAGTAGAAGAAGCAGATATATAATAAGGAGCGAGAGAGAAGGAACATCTAGGAAGCACTCCCCGCTATAGCAATGCAAACAGAGTCAGAGAATTCAGAACAATAGAGGGAAATAGAGCGATATCTCTCTATTGTAAGGGACTTGCGGAGGACACTGGTTGCCGAAAGGAGACTGCTGTTTTGGATCGAGTCCAACTACCGCAATACACACTTGGATGCTTACATGTAGAGCTCGCATCTTTATTTAAGCTTCGAAAGAAATAAGGCTGGGTATGAAATAAGGCAGTAGCCCAATCATCATACCAACTGTTGATTGTCATGGAGCGAAGAATTTCCATGGTGCAGATAGAAGAGACCCTAAGCCTGCGAACATGCGTCTTAAAAGTTTGGCTTCGGTTGAAATCAAGACCAAAAAGACCGATGCAAATCCACCTCGTATAAGTGAGTCCTGTTTCTAAAGAAGTCCTGGTCGGAATGGAGCACTAGATAGCAGCATAAATGCACCAGCTTAGTCTTGGCCTCCAAAGGTAAGCAGGTGCACTTTGGCATAGCGAGAGATGTGGTTTAATTCTTAGTTTAATCGAAGCTCCAGAGTTGGCATCTGAGCCGCATCGAAAGAGATCAAAAGTCGTCTACGTAAAGCGTAGCGATAATATCGCCGCGTAACCTCAAGGTAATATTGTGTATGTTCAGAACAAAGAGTGTGAAACTAAGGACAATTCCTTGAGAGATGTTCTCGTCCTATCTCATTGGTCCGGAGAGGGCTCTCTCCACCCTAGGGAGGAATCGACGATCTCGCAAATATTTACCCCGTAGGGGCACGGCGATTTGTTTCCCTGGCCGCCGGGCTGATGGGACTAAGCGCCACGTCCGTGCCGGTGTGTGCGAGGGAACAAACCCTAAGGTCCAACTTGAGCCCCCCCCCCTTTAAGCAGAGACCACGTGGGCCTAAGCTATAACTCTAAACGCAAGGAGAGAGAACTATTCTCGTGTGGGAAAACTTCCAAGCGGTTGGTAACACCTGTGCTTAATCAGTCGGTCCATCCCCCACTGAGACGCATTTTTCCGACCCTTTCCTGCCTAGAGGCCAGGGTCGACCCGAGAAGAAGCTTCTTCGGTCGTCTTATCTCGTCTGGGCCTAAAGAGACTGGCGCAAATGGTTACTCCCAAGAGACTGCCATGACTGGAGGCTTTCTAACGAGGAAGCCATCAGGGTATTTAACCTAAGGTCAACCGTTACTCGTCAGAGATTACCGCCCGCCCTTCGAGACGATAGAGTCCCTTCTCCTGAATAGAACCTTGGAGTTAGGTATCATCGGCTAGACAGATTGTCATGAGTTTGGCCACAGTCAATCGGCAAGTTCGTGAAACAACTTTTTCTTTCGAGAATTGCGTGAACCACTCTTCTCATCCTGTCAAGGAAACCTCGCCCACTCGTTTGATATTACTCATCCCAATTCGAAAGTGTCTCACCCAGCCTAAAAATTACCTTACTCATGCCGGAGGTAATTCCGACCCCTCCGTCAAGACTACAACGCCCCTCGAGCCGCAAGACTAGCTCGCCTCGTAAGAATCACTCCTCTCACCAAGAGTCAAGCCCTTTTACCCCTTTTTGAGGATAATCCCCCCTTTTGTCCTCGCCACTTGATATCTTCCTCCCGGCCCTTTAAGTGGACTCTCCAGTGTTTAGCAACATTTTTCCTGTCTGACCAAGTCCCATATTTTGATCTCCGTTAAACTGATTAGTATTTGATTTATTATTTCATAAGGAGCACCATTATTCTCCCATTCATTGTAAATATTTCCATAATTAGCATTATTAGTGTAATTAAAGTTTATTTTTGTTTTTAATCTTTCAATAACCTTGAATGAAACCTGGTATTTAACTCTTCCCATCTGGCCACCTGCAACGAAGGTATCCGCTCACGAATACCACGACACTGTGTTTTTACCTTACTTCCTTACTTTCTCTACAACCTCTCCCACAACTTTCTCTGGTCGGCCTCTAATTTCAAAGTGTAGACAATGACGAGCTTTCTCTCATCCCACCATCCATGATCGGGGCTGAAGGAGAAGGGGACACGACCCTTTACCCTTGATCTTCGGTTTGGGATGGTAGATTTTTAACAACTTGCCTTAACCCTACCCTCACCTTCCTTACATATCCTTTCTTTCTCATTTTAAAGTCTATCAATTTTACGCCAGGCCCCAAATGGAGCTGCCATGCCGTAGGGTTGCCTAGCCACTGGGCGGGAGGAGTGGTATTTTTACAAAATACTCTCCTTCTACCTTCCCCTCTACCATCATCGGAGCCGCCATCGGGAAGCTCCACAAGAGAAAAGGAGGTCCCGCTCCCCCTGGGCTTTCGCAGGGTACCCCCCAAACCTCTTGGACCGTAGGGGATGCTTACTTTTCTCCTATACCTACGGGTGCAAGGGATCTTGCCGAGGCCGGTCTATATGGCCTAGGAGCTCCATCCGGCGGAGGGGAGAAGCGGGTTCAATCCTCGCCTTCCTTTCCTAAAAAGAAAAGGCATAGGAAAAGGAAAAATGGGACTCGGGGCTCCTCTACATCCGCGGGAGCCACGGGGACGAACTGGTTTTGGTAAGCGACCAAGCCAAGATAAGCATGTTGGCCCCCGGTGCTCCCCCGGGATTCCCTGACTTAGACCAGAATTGCATGTGCGCAGAGCAGAGTGTCGATTATGTCGACGCCTCTCATTGAGAGGTAACCTGGCGTTTTCGAACGCGCTGGCTTCAAAGGCTTCCTCGTTATTCGTTCCGCTGATGACCCACCATGTTGTCGAAGGGCAACATGATATATCAGAGGATAATCTATCTATAATGATTGGTAGAGAGCTGAAGATAATCCGTTTATCGAATAGGAGCCTTCTGGTGAATGCGTATAATCCCTCCAAGGCAGCCATGATTAGTGCCCTTCGGATACTTGATGGTACGCCAGTGAGTGTGACGCCGCACTCTACCATGAACTCCATGGAAGGAGTAGTTTATGGAAGAGAACTTGTAAACTACTCAATAGATGACATCACCTTAGAGCTGGCCAAGCATAGAGCGGTCAAAGTCAAACATGTAATGAGAAAACAGGGGTGGGGGGGCTTGAGTCGCACCCCTACACTCTTCGTCACGTTCGATTGTGATAAGCTCCCTGAGTCGTTGCGTGCTGGTTGGTATCCTTATTGCGTGAAAGCATTTGTGCCACTTCCGCGGAGAGGCTAGTAGTGCCTCCGCTTTGGCCATAAGAATCGCTACTGTACAGGTGCAAGTCGAGGTTACCTGAAGTCTGTATAAGTCTCTCCAAGGCCGCAAACGAAAAGTCCAAATCGTGTGTGGCCAACTGTAAAAATTGCAAAAAGTCGTACCCAGCTTCTTCGCGAGGCTACATGCATGGTCCTGGCGCGCCCCTACGCTGTATGTGGCGTCTTATGCCTTTATGTTGAAAAAGACACCCTCTGCTCCTTGCCCATCCAGGCCTTCAAGCACAATTGTTTTCACGGCCATTTGGAACCTTTCTGTGTGTTCTACCCACCCATGGCGCTTCCCTGGTAAAGCAGGTGGCATAAAAGGTTCACACCCAGCCCAGGCTAAAACCAGGTCTCCCTCTCCTTCCCCAAGCGAGACACTTTCCCGTAAAGCAAAATGGCCGCTCACCTCCACCGAGTCTTTAGACTCATAGTAGGCAACACCCCTGAAGTAAGTCGTGAGGCTATCTCCCGGGGTTCCTAAAGATGACTCCCGAAAAGAGAACAGCCCTAAAAAAGTTTCGGCTCTTACGCCCACATCGAGTGCTAGGTTGGATGACTCGAAGGTGGTACATCCTACAAAGGAGGGTCCCTCGCTTCCAAAGCAGCACCGCCTGCTTTGGAGAGAGGAAATGACTCGCATGGCGAGCCCAACCTCCCCTGATAAGTCCTCGAAGCCGACAGCCCCTGCAGCTCATTATCCGGCAAACACCGACGGAGTTCACCTTCTGGGAAGCATAGGGCCATTCCAGTGATGTTCTTCTCTTCAAAGAGAGCTCTCGCATCTCCTCCGAGCTATGGCTGGAGAGTATATTTGTTCAATGATATTGCCGCGGAATGGAAGGAGCTGCGAAGGCTCGTCTCTTCCCATTTTTACTTAGCTAACTTTTTGCACGAGACCATGCTGGGTGAGTGCCCACTGCCCACCCTCCCGGGGTATAAGGAGTTTTCAACCGCACCACCACAGAATAAAGGCCGGGCAGGAGGATGCTGCATTTACACCCGGCACGATGCCTTTGTTGTTCTCTCTGCTTTAGATACCTCCTTTCAGGCAATAGCTGTGCAGCTGCACCTGGATAGAAGGTATACTGTTATTTCTGCCTATACTTAACAGTCTGCTAACTTCGACGCGTCGGACTTCCACCGCGTCATGATAAGGTTGCCGAGGCCCTTTCTCTTGCTCAGGGATCAGAGAGATTACTCGATCAATCCCAGGGGGCAGGTCTTTGTTGACATGATCGACGAGATGGAGATAGGTGTCCTAAATATAGATTAGTTTACGCATCACTGCTCGAGAACCGCTTCAATTTCCTGTCTTGATCTATCTTGATTCTATGCGGCTGCACATCCTAATTTTGGGTGTGAAGTAGTAGATGATCTCCATGGTAGTAATCACTTTCCCATGCAAATATAAATTTCTGCACTGCGGGCACTGTGGTCCGCATTTCAGTAAATTACTAATATCTCTCTCAGTCGAGGAGTTTAGTTCAGTGAATGAGGCCGTTGCTTCATTCATCGACGTGGGCCAAAATACTATTCGTATAGCTTCTGGCCATTGCCGTAGTGGTCAGCTGAGTGTGAGGGGGCCCTCGAACAGAAGTCTTATGCCTACATGCGCTATAAGCGCCGCCTGAACGATTTCACTGTCGGTGAATTTCATCAAGCTAGAGCTAAGTTCCGGTATGTTTCGAACCACGCCCGCCGCTATTTCTGTGCGGCATACGTGTCTTTACTTAACTAGAAGACCCCTCTAACTGAAGTGAGAGAGCGAGTCAAAAAGATTCTGGTCAAATTCTCCCAGGACCACCCTCCGTTCCTCTAGGAGAATGGGACCGTGTCCGTGGCGGTGGCGGAGTCATTCGCAACCGCTTTCTCCGCATTCTCTAGCCGGGATAATTCTCTGTCAGTATTCAATGCACGTCGTTTTGCTGAAGAGCGCCGACTGGACTTTACCTCCAAAGGCGGAGAACCCTTCAACGACAGACTTACATTGATTGAGTTGCGTTCTGCTTTTTATTCGTGCGCGGACACCGCCCGGGGTCCAGACGATGTCTCGTACGCCATGCTTTTACACTTGGGTGAGCAAGGCATGGCCTTTCTAGTAGATTTCTTTTATATTATCTGGGTAGAGGGTATCCTCCCAGACTACTGGTAAATCGCTACTGTGCTCGGTTTTCGTAAACCGGGGAGAGATTACTCTATCCTGTCAATTTCCGCCCAATCTCACTATCCTCCTTCGTGTGCAAATTTACGGAGAAATTGGTAAATGTTAGATTAGCCTTTTTTTCTCGACAACACGGCCGCTTGTCTTCTGCACAGTACAACTTCTGCAAGTTCCACTCCACGTCGAATGCTCTGCTCCGACTGTAAAACGCCCTCTGCGAGGCCTTCCTTCGTAGACAGCACTATTCTACGGTGTTCTTTGATATGTAGAAGGCCTATGATACCGCATGGCGATACGGTATCACGAAGACTTTCCACACGATGGTGACGACGGGACGCCTTTCAATCTTTATATCAATTTTTGCGAGATCGTAGATTCCGCGTTCGGATCTGGAGAGCCCACCCGGCCGAATGGAGCAGGAAAAGGATCTCGAAGGGAAGTGTGCTCGGTGTCACACTCTTTGCCCTGAACATCAACGCCATCAGCTCTGCGCTGCCGGAAGATGTTCTATCTACGCTCTACGTGGATGACCTTTCTAGCACTTTGGCGCGGTCAGATGACGACTCTGGTGCGTTTACTGCAACAGGCATTGAACAACATCTCTCGTTATGTCTAAGCGTACAGTGCTGGAAGTAGTGGACTCGCACCGTTTTTTTGGTCTTGTATTTGAGAAACGCCTCATCTAGGAGGCTCATATTCGCAGCCTTAGGGTCTCTTGTACCCACGGCATTGATATTCTTCTTTACCTGACGTTAAGCGCCTGGGGCGCTGATAGGGCTACTGCTTTACTTGTTATCGATCCTTTGTTCGTTCGAAGCTCGACTACAGATGGGAGTTTTATGCATCCGCAGCCGAGCTTGTATTGCGGAAGGTGGACTTGATCCACCACACCAGCCTTACCCTGACGACCGGTGCCTTCCCCACACCCCAATTGGTAGCGTACTTATTGAAGCCGAGGATATATCACTTGCTCTGTGCTGTGCACAGTGGATTATTTGCCGTAGGCGCACGCCCCGCTCTTCCCTCGATTATAGCTCTCATTGAATCCGCAGTTATTTTAGACGGTAACTATGCCGCCGAAAGATGCCAGTCATACAATAGCTCCCATATGTTAGGGCTAGGAAACTCCTTCGAAAGTACAATATAGCTCTCGGGCTGGTGGTGCCCCTAGATCTGCCAGGACGCCACCCAGGAGGGTACCATCTTGGACTATTTGTCTCCAGCACTCTGCTCTCAAAGCTATTACAGTGCTGGGAGTATTGTGGTCAGCCTTTTTGGAGTAAATATCATGTCATTCTAGAACCGTGCCAGTGTATACGGAAGGCTTCAATTCCTAATAGGAGGTCGGTTTCTATGAACGCAGCGGGGCTCTACCAGACGCTGCATCTGTCTTGGCGGCCAAGCTGGTTGCAATACACCGCTCGAAACGGTAGATAACGCGACGTGCTCGGTTCGGAGACTGGATTGTGATTCTATAGCTACTCACAAATTACCCTAAATGCTCCCGGGACATTGGAATCTCCGTATCCACTGGATCACAATATCCGTGACGCCACGGTTTTGGAGAGCCGGGCGGATGTCGAGATTATCATCTGCGGGGAACCTGGGCGCCGATAAGGGCGCCAAAGTGTCCGTGTGTTCTGGGCCACCAGACCAGCCTTTCTCTCTTCCTCACACCGATTTTATGGTAGCTCTCCGGGCTGCTTGGCAAGAGGATAGGAGACGGTTTAGAGGAACTTAAAGTTGCGTGTTATTTCGCCGCGACTGTTCACATAGACCTACCCCCCAATGCCACGACGGCTTCAGGTTTCTTTCTGACGTCTCCAAATTGGACACACTCGATGGACGCACCGCCATTTGATGGGGCGCTCGTATGCGCCTTATTGTGATGACTGCGTTATCCTCCAGATTTTTCGACACATTATTGTTGAATGTCCTAATCTGGGTGGTCATCGCGCATGTTACCTATCCCGGTACCGTGACCAGCGCGGTCACTACCGCTTGTCCCGTGTACTCGGGACTGGTTTCCCCCCACCGACTTGCGGACTATACGACTTTTGACGGACGCTGGCCTTTTTTATTTTTTTTCAACCTTTGACCTTTGTATCGTTCTTATTTGTTATTTAATATTACCTAATCGTAGGCTGTGCTAAGTTCAGCAACTTTTGCTCTAGTAGGCAGTCGCCAGATGGGGTCTAAGATAAAAAAAACCTAAAAAAATTGGAGAAAAAATAAGAAGTCTCCCTTAGCTCCAATCCTGTCGAAGTTCTCCATGATACACTATCTCAATTCAGTATCATAGGCCTTTAGATAAAAAAATACCCTGGCGTATTGCTTTCTATGAAAGAAGGGTACACAGAGGGTATTTTTGATCCGGAGCTGGACAACCAACGTGGAGTAAAACTTGCGGATGCCGTACTATGATTAAGACAGGTGGCTTTCACACTACAAGAAAATAATATCCTTACATTCACTATTTTAGCTATGAAAATGCAAACGCGAGAGGTTAGACAAATTTTGAGGAAACCCTCCGAGGTAGAGTGATCTGTCCGGTTTGCTAAAAGCGGGCACTATAGCCATTCGCCCAAAGTCTTGAAGCATACTCTCTGTCCAGATCCTGCTGAACAGATCTAACAATAATGCCATAACTCGCGCCCCTACCCCCAGAAGCATGGGATTTCGGGACATCATCCGTACCAGAGACGGGTCAACAGCTGAACCGTAATCTTGTTCCTGAAGGGTGGTCCGCCTAACGAGGTCAAGTCCAGTAAGCGGCCCTCAGCGACATCACGACGCGCATTAAATGCTGGTGGATCAGCATCTCGGTCAGAGAATACGATTGAAGAGTCGCATAAGACTTTATTACAGACGAGCTGTCCGAGATTTCCGTCCTGTTCTCCGGAGAACAAGATGTGGGTGCTGCGATAACCTGCTCCTAAATATTCTTACTCCTCCTCAGGTGTGGTCTGCACTTTAGTTGAACCCACGTCTTCCCACCAGGAAGAGAAAAGGGCGTGGTTCAAAACATACTGGAACCTAGCCCTAGCTCGCTGAGACAACTGTTTGTCTCATTACAAATAACATAGTCGGCGTGAGGATACCAGCGCTGAGCTCTAAGTTGATGCGCAACGAACATCCGCGCATTATTGTTAACATATGCGGACTGTGCAGGCCGTTTTCCCATACCTCAACCTTTATTGGTTCAAGCCCGCTTCGGGAGACCAAACGCCGTCTCTGGAGTTCTACCCATTCTTGGCAACCTCTCAAAAGTGGGGATGGGATGGGAATGGGTTGGTAGCTGTCAATATTCCGCTGCGTTTACTGGGGAAGGGAAGAAGCAAATAAGGGCCTGTCCAAAAGAATCAGGAGTCTTCGCAATTAGTTACGAGCTCGTATCTGAACCAAGAGGGGATATTTCTATTTGATAGAATCGAATGCTTTGAAGGAGAGTAGAAGAGATGTTACACAAAGGGAGAAATATTTTAGCAAAAGGCGGAAAAGATGCTTAGCTGGGGCTGGACGTGGAGCTGAGTTCTGTCAGCCCGACGGCCAGGTAAACACATGAACGTGGCCCTTTCTGGGGCAAATACGAGTATGATAGATTAGAGATCCAACTTTAGAGATGTTAAACAGGATTAACTATTATGGTTAGTTGCAACAGGGTGTATGCGAGAAGACACAGTAATCTTTTTTACCTGTTTAAGAAATATTTGTCTTAAAGGATAGAAAGTTATTTGTGGATAAACACGTCGAGAGTGTGATTTCATCCTCTATGTATTGAAGTTCTTGTTTGTATAACATCACTCTATGATTGGAATTTGTATGAATGATACTTTTTCTGAAGTATTTTAAAGAAGTTATTAAGTTAGGAGTGCAGATGATAACTTTCCAATGAGTGGAAAATGAGGTGCATTATTCTTTTTTCGTACGATCTGTTTCTAAGTTTGTCATTCGAATTTTGACGCGTTACGATATTATGAAGTCCTTTCGTATTTATGGATTCCAGAAATGAACTACTTACTCTAAATGTCGTCTGGTAAATGCTTTATAAAAAAGAGGAAACGTTTTAAGGGATTTAAATCCAAAATTTCAAACTATGGATCGGATTTATTTTCTGCGATTTTATAGTTCATTGTTTTTGAAAATTTAGGATATTATAGATTAAGATGCCTAAATTCTTCCTTAGGTTGACTGAGTTCAAAAATTGACCCTCTATATTTTAATTTCTTCAAGGTAATCATGACTTATATAAACCATATAAATCATGATTGCCGCTGCAATATTTCTGACCACTTAACTACTCTATCTAACTCATTTTGAAAGCTTTCACCGTCACTATAATATTTTACCTTATATTTATTCAGAAAATTTTTAAATTTTACATAAAAATTTTCTGTCACGATTATTTATATACATATATTAAAAAAAGATAGGGTCGAACAAAGTTCCCTGACGAACGCTACTAGTGCCTGGTGCCCATGGTGAACTATTTCCTTTGACAACACCTCTCTACTTTCGTTTGTAGTGTCTTCAATCCTTTTATTAAAATTACCCTATACTCCGTTGTCAAAATTATGTTTGAAATCGAGATAAACTATATTTTTAGTTTTATTTCTATCAAACATTATGATTATTTTGTGAAAAAATGATTTAAATATACTAAGCTTCCAAGTTGAAAATCCTACTGTGTTTTATTTATTATTTTACCTACAGATGTTGCACGATCCTATCTTTAACAAAACATTAAATCTTTACTAAATATAGAAGTAAGGAACATGGGCTAAAGATCACATTTACTGGATCAGTCCTTATTCTTTTTTACGCATTTGCTTAATTTGACTATATAGGAAATAGTCCCTCGCGAATATACTTTTAAAATTGTCCAAATTGGTTTTAAAATTTGCTTCTTAATTCTTTAAGGAGTCTCGGATCGATTTTACCAGAATTTTATGCTTTAGAACATAGAAACTTGTTAATTCTAGAAATATTTTCCTTTTTAATTATGTCAATATGTGAAAAATTAGTATCCACGACAGAACATTGACGAAATTTCATTTAATGTTTTCACCACCTGATATGAATCGGCATTACAGCTACGCTCTTTATCTAGAAAGGGCGTTGATGGACTCTTGATTTAGCGTACGATTATTTACTTTCTATATAATCGCTTTGGCTGGTGTCTTAAAAAAGATAGAGGCTCCTTCTCATAGTTAATTTTTTCTGCTCTTATTTTCCGTTTAAATTTGAGAATAATAAAGGTATTATTTTCATTTGCCTTTCCTAATTTTATATAATTATTCCTATTCCCTTATGCACCTCTAAATCTCACTATTTTGATCTCTTAGAACATCTAGATTTATAGCGGACTATTTTTTTTTAAATTAGTAAAAAAAGTAGGCTTAAAATCAGTATACCATTTTTAGGGCGTATTTAACGGTTAATATTGCATCCAAATTTGAAAGTTTTAAGCAATAGAAAAAAAAAAATTTAAGTTTATGATGAAGTAAAAGCTCAAGTAAACATATTTAGGATAATTAGACTGAATTTAATTTTGTTGTGATCGCTGTCCACAAGTATTAGCCTAACTTGCATTCTCTTTAGTAATTTCTGTTCAATTTTCAAAATTCCTATACAGATTGCCCAAAACTTTACATAGGTCAAATTAAGGGTGACAAGTAAGAAAAGACCTCGGTAGCACAATTGCTGCCATATTTGAAAGTGCTGGAGTTGTTCCTTTGTTCAGAAGCACCCAATGTAAGTTCCTTAAAGAGACGCCCAAAAGTGTTAAGTGCATCGCTAAACCCATTCTGAGCAAGATTCACAAAGAGAAGCGTATTGATTGGGCACGGAATTACAAGAAGATTAATTTCCACGATGCCCTCTTGACGGATGAGGCTAGAGCGACTCTGGATAGCCACGAGGGATGGGCCAAAGTTTGGGTACCTCTTAGAGCTTCTCGCCCATATCGCATTAGGCGTCAACAAGGAGGTGGTGGTGTCATGTTATGGGCGGAAATCATTGGAAATGAACTTGTCGGGATTTTTTAAGTTCCAGAAGGTGTCAAACTCACCAGAAACTCCTTCACTGCGTTTCTGGAGAAGCATTTTGCAGCATGGTTATATGATCTGCCATTTTCAAGTCGACATCCATTGATTTTTATGAATGATAATGCTCTTTCTATTCAGCCAAGGCTACAATTTCATACCTCGAAACTTTAAGAATCACAGGCTAATCACTTATAACCTGACCTCCCTGTTTTCATGACCTAAACCCTATCGAACAGTTCTAGTCGATCATGAAGAGGAAAGTGTATGAAGGAGGTATCCAGTTTTCATCGAAGGATGCCTTGTGGGAAAAGATCAAAACAGTTGCTGGTACCATAACATCTTCCCAGATTAGTCGGCTAACAGCTTCTGTGGACAAAAGACTGATGTCATTTCTAAACAAGGAAGTTACGTAGACAAATAAAGTACAGCACCAACAATTTAATTGTGTTTGTTTCATACTTTTTGTTGCTATTCTTCGGTAACGTGTTTCATGATTACAATAAAATGGTAATATAATAATAATACTTTGTTTCATTACCTTAAATTGGCCTTTTCGTACACCTGCAATAAAGCGTGACACAGTTAAAAGCACATCAAAATACATAACTCAACATAACTTTGTATGTATCTGTGTACGTAACTACCTAGGATATTCCAGTGGACCAAGTTTCACGTTTGTACAATGTTTAATATTCAAAATATCAGCCAAAATTTGACCTTCAATAAAACGTGATACACAGTTTTTATATATATATATATATATATATATATATATATATATATATATATATATATATATATTGTGTGTGTTTGTTAGAAGATGAATTAGTTTTAATTACAGTATATATTTTTAAATTACTTTATTAATTAACCTTTATATAGGTAAGAATCCTGTTTCGTAAAAAATCTTCCAAGCGCCACCATGTAATTCTTTTAAATTATATTTTGCTGAAGGAGGATGACCATGGCTTAAAAGGATAAGGACTTTACAAGGAATCAGACTGAGCTTTGAAATAAGGTCATCATTCTCCTCCTTTTTCACCTGGTGTTAAAATATGGAGGAACTAATTTGAACGCCACATTGGAGTAACATTTTAATTTAACAATTATCTTAATATATTCATTATATTTAGCATTTTCGTATTCTCTAGGACCTTTCCTTCAAGAGGTTGCTGTGGTTTTGTTTTGTTTTAATCGGGGCGAGGGGGAGGTTGAGGGAAGCGACACGTCCCAGAGCGAGCACGACGCGTATCATGTGCTCTTTCGTTAAGAATAATCTTTACTTACTTAAGTTCTGATAAGTAAATTCTAGTTTTAAGCCTTCGCGAATCAGTGTCCCTATACGAGTATCATATGCGAATACAAATACATGAAAAAAAACGAATAAAGTTTATATGCGTAAATCTTTACTGGACCAGCCACACCACTACTAGGATTTAAAAGAGGTGAGCATTACCTGTGGTCAAGCATGCCATTTTGAGCTACCCATCATCTGTTCCATTCTCACATTTCTTTTTCTCGTCTTGTTCTTTGAAAAGCCTCCTTCTCAGATAAAATCATATCGCCTTTTAACTAAATGGAATATAATTAGGAGACGTTCCACTTTGTTTATCTATTTTCTTTTTATATTACCAAGACAATAATGATAATGATCACAATTGACATAAATATTTACGAAACCTTTAAATGCGCCGGTCAACTTTTACATGATAAATACGAGTTATTCACAAAGTTAGTGATATTTCTTCTTAATTGAATCTCCCATTCACCATTAGACGAAAACATTTCTTTACTAATATTATTTTTAGATATATCCCTTAGTTTTGCTCTCTATCTATTTAATTTAAATCAAATGAATAATGGGATTATAGGAGAGTTTATGTTTGAGTACTGAAATGAGATAAATGATAGCATTTGGCAACTATTAAAGTAATGTTTTCCACACGTCACAATGTGAGTTAAATAAATATCAGACTTTTCCCAATAAATGACTTAAATCTTATAGAAAAACAATTAATATAATGACATTGTTTATTTCTGTTTAAATTAATATATATTTTAACAAAATACAAACCATATACAATAAATTAAACTAAAAAAACACTCAATTTAAATGTATTGAATGCTTTAAGTATGAACCCATTTTTTCGAAGAAATATTAAAGACAACTATTTTATTAATTATTTATGTATAATTAAATAACAATTGAAAGATTCTATAATAATTTAAACTTTGTAAGATATATTATTGTAAGTATAATTTGTAAATTTAATGTTATTTTGAACTCATATAGAATGTATAAAATTTAAGTATATTTGTATCTGTTAAATACCACCGTGTATGAGGACCATTGACATAAAAAAGGAAATTGGAAAGTATCTCAGCACTGAAGATTTCTTTACCCAAGAATAAATACCCCTACCATCTTTGCCCAACCTCCATTCAACAAAGAGCGCCTTTAATCAAGAAAGAAGATAACTCTGCCCATTTGGGGTCAGTGCCTCACGTCAAAGGCACTTCCAGAAGAATTGAATTGGTAGCTATCAAGAGTGGTACCAAAACTCGATGACAAATCACGCTTGAAAACCAAACCACTCGTAAAAGTGCTACAACATCTATAGATGATCTGATATTGGATCTGGACATCGAGTGGAATGTAAAGACTCTTGACCAATATAGTAAGCTTGCATGGCCCAGACCTAAGAAAAGAATAAAGAAAAAGAGATTGAAGCACATTTCAGAAGATACTGGGGTAAAATATTCTTAAATTCCAATGAAGAAAATCAATCCTTCGAATAAGAAATCGTAAACTATGTACTACGACGTATAAGAGAAAAAGAGAAAGTAAGAAAACACCTGAGGGAGGGCAAACCAACCAAGTAATTGGAACACTTTGCAGCCATAAAAATTTTCATACAAAAAGCTCCGGCAACAACTAGATAACCAAACTTCATTTCACAAACGCGCCTAGCCACATCCATGACGTGGTTAGAAACTCTTTTACTTATAAATAAACATGAGATATTTCCCCTTAAACCTTCAAAAGCCAAAGATGATTTTTATCCCAAAGAGATTCAAACCATAATGACAGTAGAGATTTGGCGTCCCATCTCGCTGTTCGAATTTTTGGGCAAATTATTCAAGAAATTTCTCAACAACAGGATGAGAATGCATATGAGGAATAAACAATTGCAGAATGTGCAATGGAATGGGTTCAGAATGGCGGTGGGAGGGAAACACCGCTGGGAATTGTAAGGAAAAAGATCGTCCGCGAGATGGCAAGAGGCAGCAGAGTGTAATTAAATAGTCCGTGCTGTTACCAAAAACTTCGACAAAGTTTGGATCCCAGAAGAACATCACAAAGATCTTCAGCATTTTTGCGGAAAAGAGAAAAGTCATGATATATATATATATATATATATATATATATATATATATATATATATATATATATATATATATATATATATATATATATATATATATATATATCTTGGATGCAAATTTTGTTGAAGACCATGGTATATTTCGCCTTGATCAATTTCCTTTGGCAACTTTCTATTCTTCTTACTGTCTGTTTTAGTCCGTCTTGTAGATGGTAGATGATCTATTCGATCATCTTCGGAGCTTCTGTATGTATTTTTTCCTCCTTTACCGATGAAGTACGGTGGAGTATGAATCGGGTATACCGAAAGAATTTGAATTTAAATTGATGTAAGTGGGTAGGTGTGTGTAAGGGACAAAGAAACAAAGAAAGGGTGTTTGGACAGATAGCTAAAAATAGACAAATAGTAAAAAGAGAAAGAAATGTGGTAAGGTGCAAAGAGATGCTAAGTGCCTTTTGATCTGGCCGATCGCTTTTAAATATTTTCTTGTTATGTGGTTCCTTTGTTGTCTTTGAGATAGTTTATATTATTATGACATTCAAGCCATTTCTCTTCTATAAAATTAATGTTCTTGGATATGTTATGCGCATTTGCTGTTGTAGTAATAAGTTACTTTAATTACTTAAGTATTTTGCTTAGTGTCTTTGTTTTGTTTTTGTATTTTTTGTAGTGAGTGTAAATCGTGTCTTTTATTTTTTCTTTGATGTCTTCTTCGTTATAGTTGAGTCTTCATCGGTGAATTTGTTGTCGATATTCGGTGAGTTCTTGTAGAAATTGGTGAGGTTTCGGAATTAGGTTTTCTTTTCTTGACCGGTTTTTATTTTGTCAATGGTTTGGGTAAAAAACATTATTATTCTCATGCGTAGAACGGCACTTCTGCTCCGCCAGCTAATAGCCCAGCGGAGTTCGGAAATATGGCGCGACTTATACCTCTTTTGTTCTGGATAATCTTTTGAACGATATCATCGTTCAATTCTCGATTAACCAGTTCCTGCATATTCCTTGTCCGTTATTCTATGACAACGTTAATAGGACATAACCCCGCCTCCTGGTGCAGCTTTTCCTGGCGTCTTCTTTCTCGCCTGTCTGTACCTGTAATTAGGTACACACATTTGAGCTGCACCACTTGTAGTTTCCTTTTTGGGGTCTTCGAGACACACGAGAGAGCGGAAGCAGCGGGATATAGCAGCGGCGACCTTACAAGTGCATTGTAGATCTTTTTCTTATTGCTTTCACGGAGATTTCTGAGCATATATAGAGTTCCGACTGCAGCAGTGGCCTTGCTGATTCTTTCTTCGACGTGCTTTCTTTACCCAGTTGAAATAATCTTCATTCCGAGTACATCACACTCCGTGATGTAGTAATAGCCTCTTCCCTCTACCCTAACATCGTATAGTAGTCTCCTGCCTATGGTGACTACTTTGAACTTTTCTTGGTTCGTGCGTATTTTCCACCGGAGCTCGTAGATATTAAGGTTCTCAATTTCTCCTGCTGTCATACGAGCTCCTCCATGGACAAGTGATCATCTAGGTGAAATCATCGGCAAATTGAATGTTGAGGCAAGTGGGGTTCACAGGGGCTGGGATATCAAGTAGAGAGTGGGTGACAGGCATCCGTCTCGCTGTGAGAGGCCCGCAGTAAGCGGTAAATTTGGTCCGTCCGTGCACCTTAAATTGATATACGCCACTCTATCCATGACATAGTCACAGAGAATTCTTTCTAAGATTTCACTTAGGCCCATTTGTAAGATCTTGCACTGCATTTTTCATTGCCAAACCTTATCAAACGTCTTTTATACATCCCGACAAACAATGTCCACGCAAATTCTTTCCTGTTTTGCTTGGGCTAGCTTTTCCGTGATATGATTAATTGCCATCTCCGTACTTTCCTTTCTTCTAATTCCAAATTGGTATAGGTTTAAGAGGAAGGTATCCTCTAGATGAGACACCAGTCTTTGGTTAACGATCTTCTGTTTTAGACGACTCACAGTATGAGGAATTTGTGATTCGTCTGGTGGGAGACTCCATCTTCAGGTAACAAACAACTGGAAGAATTTTGTAAAAGGCGACCTGCGAAGAGAAGTAGATACTGCTACAAAGGGGGGGAGAGTCGAAAACATGATAGATTCGCTCGATGATGACACGAGTGGATCCATGCAGTAGACGGCTCTTGTGATCCACGTGGGGACTAACAATATTTTCTCTACCAGATCTGAAGTACCGGCAGCTGATGCGGAAACTGAAAGAAAAGAGTAGGAATCTTTCTTTTTCAGGCATTCTTCCAAAATAAGGGCGCAGAACGCTTTCTACGGAAAGGCATCTTACATGGCTTACTGTGTAAAAGGTCTTTGCTAGGAGGAAGGAGTGAACTTTATTGAAATTGTTCCAGCAAGATGGACTCTATCTGAAACAGGTCGGAGCTGCAAGACTTGGCAGAGTCTTAAATAATGCTATACAGGTTTTTCTTGCAGGTCAGTCTCAGTGCGCGGAGCCGGTGTAGCGGAATTCAGCGTTCGACGCCCGAATAAAACGCCACCCTCCTTAAACGTTTATTATGCTAACGCACGTAGTATTATAAATAAATCGACGAATTTAAGCTTCTTGTAAAGAATGAAAACAAAACTTCGATCTAATGGCGATTTCCGAGAGATGGACTGATATTTTTAATAAAGATTTTGTCGGGAAATTTAAAATATCAGGTTACAATCTCTTTTTCAAGGAGATCGTTGGTAGAAGAGGGGGTGACGTGATCTTGTACTGCAACGAAATGTTAAATCCCATGGAGGTTGCCGTAGAGAATCATAGCGATGCGGATATTTTATGCGCGAAATCATTAGCTCGAAACAGACGAAAACGTCAGACCAGCTTATGTTCCGCTCGCTTCATGAACTTATTGGATCCATAGCTACAATAATAATCAGTGACCTTAACTTTCCAATTGTAAACTTTGCGGATGCTACTGCTGACATAGTTGGATCACAACTACTTTACTTCCTAGATGACAACTTCCTTATGCAAGGTATTGATCGACCTACGCAAGGAAACAATATAGTAACGTCAGTGCGTTCCGTAACATGGTGAATGGTTTTTATCTATGTTTCTTCTTGCCCGACCTTTCGTCCTTCGGTGGAGGACTTGGGGTTTTTGATTTGCTCTTCGAGGCACGAGTGGGAATGCGTGGGCCGTCGTCACTGTCCGATTAGGCTAATTCTTCTTCTTTGTCTTCTTCTTTCTCCTCCTCATCCTCAGATTCCTCCGATGAAGGGATTTCTAGGATTGCCTTCTCAAGACCAGATTTCACCTGGTTGTGGCTCCTGGCCACTGTCTCTTTGAAAATCCTCGAGCACTTTGTGTTGTCGGGCATTTTCACTAAAGGTAGACCGTTTTCATTTTCTAAGGCATTTAAAACCTTGTTGTAGCAGCCTGGTTTTACTGCATTAGCGACGTTAGCGTGTGTGATACAGATCAGTATCTTGGCGCTTAGGTCACTCGAGAGGTTTAGTGGACTCGCAGATGTTCTTAAAGGCTCACATCTTTCCGCGGCGGCATTGGATTAAGTGATATCTTTGACCTTCTTCTGTTCTCCTTCTTTCCCCTTAATAATTTCTCTTCTTTTAGGGCAATTTAAGGCCATGGTTCAGTTCTCTCCTTTGCAATTAAGGCACTTCTTTTTAGTCTTTACGCATTTGTCAAACGGTGGCTATCTGTGGCGCATTCACTGCACTACAGTTTTTCTTTATCTGGGCAGGTTGATATAGTATGGTGTTCTAGTTTGTAGCATGAAAAACACATCTGAATGCTACTGAATATTTATTGTTGGATGTTATCGCCTGGTATTCTTATGTTAAATACCAGTATTCCGTTGTGTGTCGATTTCTTGGCCATGTCCGTGGTAGCAAAAGTGATCTTAAATACGTGGGTTTGTTCGTGAAATTTGATTATTTCATGAACTTATGTACAAGGATTGCTCTTGGTGATATCCTCCTTGAGCCTCTCGGGCGTATGCTCACCCACCCAGCTTTCCACTTTGTGGTAGATCACGCTTCGGTTGGCTGCTACTTGTGGAGTTGTCTTTGCTTCTAGTCCGCAGTTCTTGAGGATCATCGCCCCCTCTTCCATTAGGAGCTGGTTCAAGTCCTTTGTCTCGGCACATAAGGCGATGAACCCAGATGAGACTTCAATCAGTTTCACCAGTGCTACCTTTAATTCGAAGTAGAGGGTTTCCCAGAGTTTACTTTTTTCGGGGTTCTTCTTCGGGGGATGGACCTTAAGGGGATCCTATTTTATATGCCGTAGACATCTGGAGATTGTCAACAGTAACATCAAAATTAACAATCAAGTGGACAAAATTCAACTTATTATATACTATAAAACGACAAATGTAAACAATCTCCTTATCAAAAACAACAGCTGCAAAAACTCCTCGAATCTAAAGTCAACCAACATAGTTTACGAGTTTATCTGCCTCAATAAAGACTACAAGCTTTATTATAACTCAAAATATATTGGCATGAAAACCACCACCCTTTCGAAGCGTTTAACTATGCACCTACAAAGCGGAGGGGCTAAAAATCATATGGAGAACGCGAATAGCATCAACCTAGCTTGAGATATTCTAGTTGAAAAAAACACAATTAACAGAAAAGATGGAAATAAAGTGAGGCTGAGCATCTTAAAACCCGTCTTAATAAAGAAGAGAAGCCTGCCATTAACACTCAGGCCATGAGCTGAAATAGGACATTAAAATTGTTTTAATATTGCCCTCCCGGATTGGTTCGTTTCCTCTGACGTTAGGTGTAGGCGACTAGGAATAAATATCCCATAAAAACCGTTTTCTTTCAGTATACCAGATTCTGACTCGACCATACTTGATCGAATAGATCGAAAACTTAGCAATTTAAGTTTGTTTTACCAAACGCGTTTATTAGAAAGAGAAATGAATATAGGACAAGTGATCTACCATCTATAAGATGGACTAAAAAAGAGAGTAAGAAGAATAGAAAGTTGCCAAAGGAAATTGATCAAGGCGAAATATACCATGGTTTTCAACAAAATTTGCATTCAGGAAGGATTGCTACCCATCTACACTAATATATATATATATATATATATATATATATATATATATATATATATATATATACACTCTAAGGAAGGGGGGCAAAGTCAGAACTGTGACTTGTCGTATATAGAATCATTAGAACGAACATCTGTGTTATCATAATTGAGAAAAAAAAACCGAGTATAGAAATTAATTATAAACATAGAGGAAATAAAAAATAACATTGCTAGGATCGGCTCAAAGATTCTCGCTACGTTTAAAAATGTTGTCGTATTCACGTGTTATCTTAAACTCAAGTTCTGATTGGAGGATGGTAATCCTGAAATTTGAGCCGAACCAATCAGTAATGAGATCTGTGGCACACGGTAAGACTTTCATTTTCTTTCGTATATCTTTGTTATTTCCGCTTTTCTTGTTTTTTTTTCCTTCGTTTTTTAGTTTTGAGCAATTTGTCTCTTTTATTTACGCTTTTCTTGTTTTGTTGTTTTCCTTCGTTTTTTCAGTTTCGGGGCACTTCGCCTCATTTATTTACCCTTTACTTGTTGTTTTTTTCCTTCATTCTTTAGTTTTCGCCAATTTGCCTCTTTTATCTACGCTTTCTTGTTTTGTCGTTTTCCTTCATATTTTAGTTTTTGCACTTCGCCTCCTTTGCTTATTATTTTACATTTGTAACACTTTGTCTATCTTAATCTGGCCATTTTCCCTCTTTTTATTAAGTTTCCATATCCGGTTTTATTGGCCTTGATTTTGTAACATGTTCCTTGTAATGTTTTTAAGTGTAAATTGGTCGTATGTTTTCTCTTGCACAGTTTCTTCCGCTTGGAAATAACGATATTCTCTCGACTACGTGTTGCGGTATACGATTGTTGTGGTATAACGCAAACCTTTTTTACCACTATGAAACCTACCACTAATAAATATACAAAAATGCAAAGACTGCACCGACTGACATATGTAAATCCATTTCATCATTCGAAATTAATTGTCTATATTGACAAAAATGCCTAAAGCGAGTAAACACACTAATTCTCAAAGTGGCTCAAATAACGTTATCGGACCAACTAAGACGTCACTATTTTCCCTTGTTGTGGTATAACGCAAACCTTTTTTACCACTATGAAACCTACCACTAATAAATATACAAAAATGCAAAGACTGCACCGACTGACATATGTAAATCCATTTCATCATTCGAAATTAATTGTCTATATTGACAAAAATGCCTAAAGCGAGTAAACACACTAATTCTCAAAGTGGCTCAAATAACGTTATCGGACCAACTAAGACGTCACTATTTTCCCTTATTTATAACTTAACAACCAACCAAACTGTATTTAATCATAAATTTCCTGCCCGTTTTCCCTTTTCATTGTTATCCATTGTTATCCGACCATATAAAGTAATGTTCTGTCTCTCTATTTAGTTTTATTATATTTTTTAACTTTGATTCCTCCACTTATTTTATTCCTAAGTTTTGTACTGTTACGTTTATTTTGTTTGCATTTAATTAATATAATTTTGTTTCAAATAATATTTACTGTTCTGAACACACTAGTTTTTTTGTCAGTTTGGTTTTTATTAACATAACGTTTATTTTAGTATTTTTTGCCGTTTGTGTCGATTTTTAATTATATTATACTCGCGCTGTTGTATAGATTTAAGTTTAGATTTCAAATTTGTTTTATACTTCCTGAAAATGGGTTAAGAAATCCCCCGAAACGTAGAGAAGAAAGATGGGACCAACCTTATTCGTTTTTCCTTTTTACTTAATATTAAACTCATGCTTTGAAGAAATCATGGCGAATATATATGTATATATATGTATATATATATATATATATATATATATATATATATATATATATATATATATATATATATATATATCAGGTAGTCCGAACCTGACCCTTTTGGCTTCCCTCCAAAGATGCAGGGAAGGGAAGAAGACGACAGCCCAAATTAGGACAAAATTTCCTCTTCGAGTGCGTAGAGATTTTAAATGATGACGAAAGTGAATTAATCGTTGTCTGGTATTGCTACTATTTAATTAGGCTTTGGTGGTTGGGGGATTCAAACAGAAAAACAAAAATAATCTCTTGATCCTATACAAGCAACAATAGATATTTACAGAATAATACACAGGCAATTTAGTTAATACAGTTTACTAAATGAATGAAATTGAAATGACAAGTATGAATCGTCTTAGCTGTACTAGGCTCAATAAGTACAATAATTACCCGAGTGAAAGTGGGAGGAGATTGCGAGGTGAGTCTTAGCCGTACGATGCTCAATAATTATTACAATAATTACCCGAGATGGATCGGAGGGAGATCACGGGGTGAGTCGCTACGTCGGAAAGCGTCACGCCTGTCCGATGATGAAAGAAAATGTAAGTCTTACGATTTTCTGAAGAAAACCACGAGTATGAGTACTAGGAGGAAGGTATTCTTCAAGGAAGTGAAGTCAAGGGAGATATTCCAGACGTAGTCATTGTCGTTTCGAATATGGATTCCTTCTTGGAGACCGAATAGCACTGGGGAAGGCCGCTCGAGGATTGCCCGTCGTTGAAGAATGATTCCAAAGACCTCTTATGATGCTGCGTGAATACCTTCTGTATTGCGTAGTCTTCCTTAATTGGAAGCGACCTGGGGACAGCTTGTGATCCGAAAGCTCTAAGAATACTTGGAAGATTATTCTCGCGATGGAAAAGATATACTACTACGCTGGAAGTTCCAATGTTTGCCGACGGAAGCGTTATCTATTTGGTCCCACAGACTCGTGGCGGAAATCGACGGTGATAGTCGTAACATCATAAACGAGACAAGGTTCTGGCGCGTTATCACTCCGGAAGTTGACCCACGGTCTGGAAGCAGGACTCCTTCGCTTGGAATCCCTTTCTCGTAACTCGATCACACACGCTCGCTCTCTCTCTCTCTCTTCCTCATTTTTTGACACATGCTTCCCCCTTAAGATGGACAGTCCGAAGCGGTAGTGATATCTTAAATTTTTTATTTTCGCTCGAAAACAAAAATACATACATTTGGTTCGGGAATCACAAGGAACCTCAAAATATAAATAAATACAACAATTCACATCACAAGAAAATAGCAATGGAATACAAGAATACATGTAATCACAAAGAAATAATAACTACCTAAACACCTAGAAAAAATTGCCATTATCAGGGGCTAATAACAACAAACAAACAGGAATTTAGGTGAGGCATATCGGGCCTCGGTCACAAAAGAGTTGGGGAACGTATATATATAATCATGGCAAAAGCCTGAAATTTATGAAGACCTATTTACATCAGAGACAAAATTGGTAGGTTCAACTTCATCAGGAGTGGAATCTACAGGATTTAGAATTAGGCTATTAGCCATACAATTATCTGAGCCTTTTAAATACAATATCTTAAATTGAATTTCTTGAAGAACTAGGCTCCAATGGATTAGTCTCCCATTGTTATTTTTAATGTTCTTGAGATACGCCAGTGGTTTGTGATAGGTTTCAATTACAAATTCCTTGACTAATAGGTATGTTTTAAATTTTTTAATACCCCGAGGCAAGTGCCTGGCGTTCAATTACCGCATAGTTCCTTTAGCGAGGTAATAGTTTTCGGCTGGCGTACGCTGTAGGGAAATCTCGTCATTATGTCCGTATTGAACCAATACGTACCCTATGCCTTCGTTTCTCGCATCGGTTCTAATTCCAAATTGTTTGGCGGGATTAGGTAATCGTAGGATGGTAGCTGATGCAAGCTTACCTAAAGCTGTTTAAAGCTTGCGTTTGAGAATGGGGTCCAGACGAGTTGCTCTGGGGATCGTTTCTTTAAGAGCTCGCATAGGGGAGTGAAAAGTGTCGCAAAATTATGGATAAACCAACGATAGAAGAAGGTGGAGCTCCAAAACGACCTTAATTGTCTTTTGGTTACGGGCAGGGGCATCTTTACGATGGCCTGATATTTTCTTGCTGCGGAACTAATCGGTTTTTACCTATGCAGAAGCCTAAATAGTCAATGGTATTGAAAGCAAAGTGACATTTTCTTGGACCAATCGTAAGATTGTGGTCTCTTAGCCTTAGTAGCAGAGCGTGAAGGGCGGTCAAATGGGTTCCCCAGTCATTCCTGGCAACATAAATATTATCAAAATAGAAGAATACGTGCGGTACTCCACCTAAAATCCGTCTCATCATACGATCGTAGTTACTACAAGCGGTGACGAGACCAAAGGAAAGCCGTCAAAACTGCATTAATCACTTTTCAGTTGGAAATGCGGTGAACCTTTTAACTCCCCTAAGTGGGATCGGCAATACGCTTTGCACAGATCTAATTCTGAAATATACGCCGCATTTTCGAATAGATGAAGATTTTGGTCTATTAATGTGATTAGTTCTGCGTCAAACACGGTGAAAGCGTTTAACTTTCTAAAGTCAATGCACATTCTATATGAATTAACCGGTTTCTTTACCATAACTACTGGGTAACAATACTCTGATTTGGAGGGCTCAATTATCTGCAACCTTAACAATTTCTCTATTTCGTTATTAAATTCTTCCCTTAAATAAACGGGCAAAGGGTATGGTCTAGACCTAACGGCTTCTTGAGTAGTTAGCTAGATATCGTACTCGAATTAGGTAGCAGATCCTGGAATGTCGGAGATGACGTCATTAAATCGATCGAGGATAGCTTGGAACTAGATTTTGTGACGTAAAGATAATTTGACCACTAATCTTTAACTCTTTGAAGGGGAATCCATTACGTCGGGTACGACTAAGGGGTAATCCTCGTCCTGTTCCACTTAGAAATTTTGGATCACTCCGAGGGGGTCCAGGGGTAATCTCGTTTGAGGGCCGATTCTTCATCTATGGCTACTATCTGATGGATTCCGATGCGCCGGTGGTAGTTCTTGAGGAGTTTTATATGGTAAATCCTACTTCTAGATGGACTCTGTACCACATAATCTACTGGGCTGCGTTTTTCGGTTATCAGTAAGCAGCTCAAGAGTCTGTTATTGTTCGTGGGAAGCAATAATAAAACTTCCTCTACGGGTTCGAATCTTCGATCCTGAGATTTACAGTCGAAGTAAGATTTATATTTGGCCAGATTTACGTCGGAGTTTTGGTAGGCTATCTCAGCGCATTCTTCTAACTTCTGACGAACCTCGATTAAGTAGGAGTATGACGACTGTACTTCCGAATCTAGTTTTTGGTTTGCAAATAACTCCTTAAGAATCTTTAGTGGTCCTCAAACATGCCGACCATATAATAGATCGAAGGGCATGAAAGCCAAAGTGCGGTGAGGTATTTCCCTGTAGGCGAAAAGAGCTACGAGGATATATCGGTGCCATTCACTTGGTTGTTCCGCACACAGCCAGGTGAAAGTGAGTAGTAAAAAGGAACTTAATCATGAGCAGTTCCCCTACCTGCTCTATTAAATGAGAGGTAAACAGCTGGCCGCGATCCGACAGGATCTCTTTAGGTAATCCAAAGCCGCAAAAAATGGATATGAGCGCTTGTGCACATGGAATGCTGTCAATTCCTTTGAGGGGGACAGCCTCAGAGAACCAAGTAACAAAATCGACTAGAGTGAGAATAAAACTGTGGCCCTTATTAGATGGCGGGTGAATCGGGCCGAATAGAAGTGCCTCGTCTTGACGCACCCCTTAACTGCTGTCTTTGGGCACACAGGGCACGAACGAGAGTATTTCAGAATTTATTCGGCGGCTCCAGGCCAATAAAAATATTCAAAAATCAGTTTGGCTGACTTTATGTAGCCAAAGTGGCAAGTGAGAAGGCTGTCATGAGCGGTTTAGAGGATAAGGCGCACATGTGATAGAGGGACGAACAATGCCTGGTCCTCTTCGGGATCTCCAGGGGAACATACGAGGTAGAGGAGGTTATCCTTTATATTGAAGGAAAGTAAACTGCCACCTCTCAACCGACTTCTGCGTTTCGTCCGTTCAACAAGGGTTGAACGGAATCACACTCCTTCTACTTTTTGGAAAAATCCTCGCTGACAATGTTGCCATAATCCGGGGCTTCGGGAGTTTCCAGTGAAACGTGCGCTTCTATTTCTCGATGAGCCTGGAAGCAAGTGGTCACGGGTTGTGCCACTGGGGTTGATGAGACTTTGGGTCTCCTCTGGGGCTTCTGGTGGAAGTAGCTTATCTGAGACCACAATACACGTGTACCCAGTATCACGGACTAGGGTGGAGATACAGCAGCCGTTTACCGTAGATGACTCGAATTGGGCTCCCCCAGGGTTACTTTTATTGAACAAAAAGTTCACCTGGTGGCCAGACGGACCGGATAAACTTGAAAAGAGAGAAGATTCTAGTGAACAGGGGGTGTGGGAAAGGGTGGAACTCACTTGGTCAACTGGTAGGAGACGTCATTTTTCAATTGTGAGTTCTGAGGGCAGTTATATATCACGTGTCCTTCGATTCTGCACTATCCTCATGGATACGTGAGGAAATCTCACTCAAATTGTGGATACGTGAGCAACTCATCCGCCTCTTGGAGAACTGTGAATCTCTTACTCGCCTTCTGGATACGTCAGCAACACTCCTCCGCTTCATAGATACATAAACAACTCTCATCCGCCTCTTGGATACGTAAGCAACTCTCGTCCGCCTTTTGGATACGTAAGCAACTCTCATACGCCTCTTGGATACGTAAGTAACTCTCATTCACCTCTTGGATACGTAAACAAAATCTTATCTTTTCTTGGATAATTAGGCAACTCTCATCCGCCTCATACATAAGTAAGCACCTCTCACCACCTCTTGTATACGTAAGGATTTATAATCCTCCTCATAGATACGTAAGCAACTATCATCCACCTCTTGGTACGAAAACAAATCTCATCCATCTGCTGTATACGGCGTTGGTTTCTAACGTCACTTGGTTCAATCCAAGTCGAGAGCGGACTAGTACATCAGCTGATGTTGATGGCTGGCCAACGATTGCTGGCGACACTGTGTTTCCCCTTGGCGCGGCGAGGTAACTCTTACAATGTAAGCCTTACATAGATCATCAGGTACAGAACCAATCACAACACGGCTGAATTTCCTATCCGGTCTTAACAGTGAAGGAAGAATCTCTTAGATACGTAAGGAACTCTCATCCGCCTCTTAGATATATAAGTAACTCTCAAACGCCTCCTGGATATGTAAGCAACTTTGACACACATCTTGGATACATAAGCAACTCTCAGTGCCCTCTTGGTAACGTAAGAAACTTTCATCCACCTCTTAGATACCTAAACAACATTTCCTACTCTCTTGGATCCGTAAGCAACTCTCATTCGCATCTTGGATACGTAAGCAACTCTCCTCTACCTCTTGGATACGTAAACAACATCTCATACACCTCTTGGATAAGTGAGCAACTCTCATCCGCCTCTTGGATACGTAAGCATTTCTGATTCGCCTCTTGGATACGTAAGCAACTCTCAGCCGCCATTTTGATACGTGGGTGGCTCTCATCTACCTCTTAGATACGTAAACAACATCTCATCAAAATATTGGATACATAAGTTACTCTTATCCGCCTCTTGGATACCTAAAATCACTTCATCCAACTTTTTGAAAACGAAAGCAACTCTTATCCACCTCTTGGGTACGTAAGCAACTCTCACCCACCTTACCTCTTGGATACGTAAGCAACTCTCACCCACCTCTTGGATACGTAAGCAACTCTCATCCGCCTCTTGGATAGATAAGCAACTCTCATTCACCGCTTGGATACATATGCAACTTTCATCCACGTCTTGAATACGTAAGCATCTTGCATCCGCAACTTAAATACTTAAGCAACTCTCACTCAACTCTTGCATACGTAAACAACATCTCATCCCTCTTTTGGATAGGTAACAAACTCTCATTCGCCTCTTGGATACGTAAGCAACTCTCGTTTGTCTCTTGGATACGTAAGCACCTATCATCCAGATCTTGGATATGTAAACAACATCGCATCCACCTCTGGGATACGTAAGCCACTCTCCTCCGCCTCTTGGATAGGTAAGCAACTCTCATCCGCATCTTGGATACGTAAGTAACTATCATACGCCTCTTAGATACACAAGCAACTCTCGTCCGCCTCTTGGATACGTAAGCAACTCGTATCCGCCTCATGGATACGTAACCAACTCTCACTCACTTCTTGGATACGTAAACAACATCTCATCCTTTTCTTGGATATGTAGGCAACTCTTATCCGCCTCTTGGATACGTAATCAACTCTCATGCACCTCCTGGATACGTAAACAACTCTCATCCGCCTCATATATAAGTAAGCACCTTTTCCCACTTCTTGGATACGTAATCATTTCTCATACGTCTCAGAGATACGTAAGCAACTCTCATCCACCTCTTAGATACGTAAGCAACTCGTATCCGCCTCATGGATACGTAACCAACTCTCACTCACCTCTTGGATACGTAAACAACATCTCATCCTTTTCTTGGATATGTAGGCAACTCTCATGCGCCTCTTGGATACGTAATCAACTCTCATGCACCTCCTGGATACGTAAACAACTCTCATCCGCCTCATATATAAGTAAGCACCTTTTCCCACTTCTTGGATACGTAATCATTTCTCATACGTCTCAGAGATACGTAAGCAACTCTCATCCACCTCTTAGATACGTAAGCAACTCGTATCCGCCTCATGGATACGTAACCAACTCTCACTCACCTCTTGGATACGTAAACAACATCTCATCCTTTTCTTGGATATGTAGGCAACTCTCATGCGCCTCTTGGATACGTAATCAACTCTCATGCACCTCCTGGATACGTAAACAACTCTTATCCGCCTCATATATAAGTAAGCACCTTTTCCCACTTCTTGGATACGTAATCATTTCTCAAGCGTCTCAGAGATACGTAAGCAACTCTCATCCACCTCTTAGATACGTAAGCAACTCTCATCCACCTGCTGTATACGGCGTTGGTTTCTAACGTTACTTGGTTTAATCCAAGGCAAGAGTGGACTAGTACATCATATGATACTGATCGCTGGCCACCGATTGCTGGCGACACTGTGTTCCCCCCTGGCGCGGCGAGGTAACTCTTACAATGTAAGCCTTACATATATTATCGGGTACAGAACCAATCACAGCACGGCTGAATTTCCTATCCGGTCTTAACAGTGAAGATAGAATCTCTTAGATACGTAAGGAACTCTCATCCGCCTCTTGGGTATAAAAGTAACTCTCAAACGCCTCCTGGATATGTAAGAAACTTTGACCCAACTTTTGGATACATAAGCAACTCTCAGTGGCCTCTTGGTAACGTAAGCAACTCTCATCCACCTTTTGGATACGTAAGCAATTCTCATCCACCTCTTGGATACCTAAACAACATCTCCTCCTATTTTGGATCCATAAGAAACTCTCATCCGCATCTTGGATGCATAAGCAACTCTCCTTCACTCTTGGATACGTAAACAACATCTCATACACCTCTTGAGTAAGTAAGCAACTCTCATCCGCATCTTGGATACGTAAGCATTTCTGATTCGCCTCTTGGATATGTAAGCAACTCTCACCCGCCTTTTTGATGCGTAGGCAGCTCTCATCTACCTTTTAGATGCGTAAACAATATCTCACCCAACTCTTGGATACGTAAGCGACTCTGATCTACTTCTTGGATACGTAAAATCCTTTCATCCACCTCTTGGATACGAGAGCAACTCTTATCTACAACTTTGGTACGTAAGCAACTTTCACCCACCTCTTGGAGACGTAAGTAACTCGTACCTGCCTCTTGGATACATAAGCAACTCTCATCCGCCTCTTGGATATATATGCAACTTTCAACCACCTCTTGGATACGTAAGCCATTCTCATCCGCCTCTTGGTTACGTAAGCAATTCTTACTCTCACCAATTGGGTACGTAAACAACATCTCATCCTTTTCTTTGATACGTAGGCAACTCTTATCCGCCTCTTGGATACGTAATCAACTCTCACGCACCTCTTGGATACGTAATCAACTCTCATCCATCTACTGTATACGGCGTTGGATTCTAACGTCACTTGGTTTAATCGAAGGTGAGAGCGGACTACTACCTCAGCTGATGTTGATGGCTGGCCACTGATTGCTGGCTGTGCTGTGTTCTCCCCTGGCGCGGCGAGCTAACTCTTACACTGTAAGCCTTACATAGATTATCAGGTACAGAACCAATCACAACATGGCTGAATTTCCTATCCAGTATTGACGAGTGCAGGAAATTAGCGTCTGATTATCCATTGGTAAACAACAGACAGGTAAATAAAATTGACTTTATTCATTTTTATTTGGCCATGAAAGAGACAAAGATGGATCTTCTAAACTTTACAGACATGTTCATAATATCCATGTTATTCATTTTTATTTGGCCACAAGAACGATAAAAATGAATCTTCTAAACTTTACTGAGAGGTTAATAATATCAACTTGCTTAATTTTTATCTCGCCTACAACAGCGATAAAGCTGAATCCCCTAAACATTACAATGGGGTTTCAAAAAATTGTTTCATTCAAGAACTATCCTTTTTCAACGCTATCGTGTATAGCAGTCAAAATAGTCAACTATCAGGAAATATGGTGAAAGAACGCGTACTTTTCTACATCCGAGAATATTTTACGATAAATATGGCAGCCGATTAAAGGTCAAAAGTTTTCAGCGTCGGGGCAAAAGTAGCTCGGGGTCTCTTAATTAGATTTGGGATGTCAATATATATGTTTATTCATGTTGCTTTTGATCGCGTCGAGGCTTTCAAGGACTCCTTGCTTAGTCGCTATGCTGGCCATAGTCATATAAACAATTTTCTCCGTTTTCTATTAGTTTTTCTTGTTGTGCATTCTTTACCTGGCTGCTTATCTAAATAATATTTGCTTACTGCTTTTTACATGAGATAAGTATCTCAAAATATTTGTAAAATATCAATGTATCAGGGGAAAAATTGATTGACATATGTTATAGTGTTTGTTTCTATTACCTCCTAATCTGCGTGACTGAATTTTCAGCCCGGCACCTGACTTTTTACCATACCTTGGATTTAGCGCTACAACAAGTAACGCACTACAATGACCTTTCATACCATTGCCACCGGAGGATGGGATCGGATAAAGCGATGATAAAGACAATTGGGGGGAAGGAGGACCTTGCTTGTATTGGTGAAATAAGTAAGGACGCAGATTTTGTACATGATAAAGAATACAAACAAAAACAGTTCTCTCAAACAGAATTAATTTAATTGATCCGAGAATTCGGCATCCTGAAGGATAAAGTCGAGCTGTGGCATCTCGTGTGAAAGAAATATCTGCTCAAGAATGCTATGACCTAACATTATTTAAGACAAAATTTAAGCTCTTATTTCCTATTTTATAGTTGATGGATAATTATGTTTTTGTAACGATATTGATGGATTGTTCTGCAGCCTATCTCAACTACATGGCACTTATCAGTGAGTCTTGTTCATCAATTCATTGGAAAGAAGATTAAGAGCGGCGATAGTGCAAACTGAAAATAAGAAGCACTCTGCTCCTGTAGGATTTTGAGTGGTCATGAAAAGGTTCTATAAGACATCGAGAATTTTCTAAATGCCACTTTCATATACTAGAAATACAATTGGAAATTATGTGGGGACTGGAAAATCATTAATTCTGATGCGAATACTATCAGGTTTATAAAAACATTGCTGTTTTTCATGCTTTATCGACAGCTAAGAAACTAATACATATTGCGTACAATGAAGCTGCCATTTACCTGAAAATACAAACCAGAACTTTTGAACATCAAGAAAGATCTTTTGGTCGCCTCACAAAATTTTCTGCTACTTAATTTTGATGTGTAGTTGAGTCTAGTATAGGATGTAATACATGAAAACACTAAACAAGAAAACTATAAGGAATTTTATAATTTGACTAGGACGTCTGTAAATTTCCGAAGATCACCTTGGCAATGCTGAAGTAGGTTACCTTCATGAGTTGAAAAATTAAGGAACACATAAAGAATCAAAACTTTAGAACACGTCAAAATATCAGTGCTTTTGACATCGATACTAAGGTTTCTTGGACAAGTGAATGATTGCAGATCACTACTGGAGATAGTCTACAGAAACGATCCTGAAATGGAGCACTAAAGCAAGTCAAAAGCTAAACTGGTTTATGGTAGTTATGTGTTTTGTTTTGGTGTGAAAAGTTATAAGCTTCGCCGATATATATTTTTAGGTGACCTGTTTAACATTCCCATGTTTGGTTTTTACTTAAGATGTTAGTTTATATTAATGCATTATTTGTTCTATTCATACTTTCTCTATATGTATTTTTATATATCTATGCTTCCTCAAACAAATGGGAACTTTGAGATTTTGCAATAAATCTCTATAAGGCACAAATCTTACCCTTCTACCTTATCTTAGGAAGCTTATGAAAAATTGATGCGTGATAAATCATATAAAATGGACTAGAAATTGAAAATCTGCATAAGAAATACGCATTCAAAAAGAACAAGTTATATTTTCTCGTCTTATTTTATTTAATATTACTTTACTTTGCTCAAAAAACTATGAGCGATGACAACAAAGTTTCGATTTCCATCATTTTAAAGTGCATAGTTTTATTTAATAAAATATCAAATTTACATTTGGTAATCAATTCGTTCAAGTTCAATTCAGCGGAGTCGGGTTAAAATTGATGAAAAAACTTTTGATCTTTTTTATTGCCCTCTCCCCCCAGGTAGTGTCCTTTGCGATTTACTTAAAGTTCCAATTTTAAAATTTATACTTTTTTTATCCTTTGTATTAGTTAAAGGAACGTTGATCTCACTGCGCTGTCCAAGTCTTATCATATTGGCCTGAATTCCTTAATCACCAGCTATGGCTGTACGATATTATGTTCGAAGAAAAACGAGGGACACAGAGACAAGGTTAGAATTCTATCTGATTAGTTTGCTTTGTTCTACAGAAGAATTCTCCCCCCCCCAAAAAAAAAAAATCTGTGAACAATTAAACTTAAAAAAGAAACAGTCCGATAAGAGGCTGAAATGCGTTAGGTTATTCTAATATTCTAACTGTCGTCGTCTTATCTTATTGAACCTAAAGCATATGGAAAAATATTCACATAAAGGATAAGTAAATTGTTAAGTCTCCAGATGAAAATGTTCAAAGTTTTTAAAGCATATTTACTTTCAATCTATTCTATTTGCCTATCTGAATTCTCTGTTGCTATTTATTCGGCGTCAAATCCAGTAATTTCCGAGTTATTAGGACTTTAAAAAACTATTTTTCAAAGGCATAAAGCTATTATTTGACACTGCTATTACGTCAGAAGCCACGGGGGAAAACGAGATTCATTCTACAGATTTAAGTAATACATATTACAAACGATGATGCTAATTTAACTACCATCTAGAAGGTTATGACTAGTAGTTTATTTAAACATAGTTAGAATTAATCTGTGGAATTGCGGAAGTTGGAAAAGGCTATGTCACGGGGTATCACTAGAATAGGCTTCTTATTTGATTTTTTCCTGCAGGCAAACAGAACACTAAACCTACTATCTTACCAAAAGCAAACTAAACTAAACCACACATATTAACATAGCCTAAAAACAACAACAAATAATAACCCATCTAAAACACCACCTAACCGAAAAATTATTTGGAAGGTTCAAAACAATCTATCAGTGACAAGATGACTGCCAATCTATTTTTAGATATAACTTCCTAATTATAATTTTTCAGGCTTTAATTAGTGAGAGTGCTATATTGTCTATATCACACAATATATAGCATTTTGCGTATTTTGAAAAATCAAAAAGATTTATAACAAATCGCCTTCGAATGCATCGGAGTTGTTTATCTGTAGAATTACCAGTAAATTTATTGAAAAAAATATGCCTAGATTACCGTAAAAATCAGAAGATCTTTAGAGTCTGGTGTACGTTTTCCGATCTCTTTAGTAAAGTTTAACACGCATGAAAATTCTTATTTTGATTCGAAAATGTATTTCTTTTTCTGTATATAATAGTAGAGTTAAAGCTAGTTTAAGTAAGGTTGGGTTAGGTTCAGTATACGTTCCGCGATTTTTTTGTACATTTCAGATTTTTGGCTTAATTTCTAATCCCAAAGATCCAATTCAGATTCATTGTTCAAGTTTAGTGTATCAGTGAATTATTGTGAATGACCAGGGAGTTTGGCAGTATCTCACTCACATAACATTTTTGCAAGGAAAGGAAAAATCTCACTTCAAATAATCCTGGTTTAATAAGATGCACTATCCAATCCATGTTTAACAGCAGACCAGACTTCTGTATCAAAAATAATCTTAATTATAGTAAATATAGGTTATATTACGATTGAATATGCTATGCTGACTTATCTGAATTAAATGAAACTCTCCTAATGAGTACAACGATATCATAAAGCACCAGATCTCTGAAATGGAAGATAATTATAATTTATTTTAATTTGGGTTTGTTTAATGATGTTGCTGGAGCTAAAAATATGAACAGAGTACATAGTATTTTACAGTTAGTTGACTGTCATTAAACAGAAATTTATTATCTTCGAATTGTAAGGTGGCTAAAAGATTGCTAAATAAACCCAAGTCGAAATTCAACTCAGGATATACAATTCTTATGACTCGCGAAAATCTCGCGAAAAACTCGCGAATTCCCCCTCGATCTCTTTCATTGCCGCTCCGACGCTCGTGAAAGTAATTAAATCTGCGAAATCTGAGAGGGGAGAAATTATCTCGTCTCGCTCCAGGTAAAAACATCTTTGGGAAGGAAGAAATTCGGCTAGTGTGAGAAAAACTGATCCACGAAATTACCCGCATAAAACTAATGAAATTAAGAAAATGTAGATTAAATTATTCATTATTAAAAATTGTTGCTTTTTATTCTCCCTGAAAATACTGTATACAAAATTACTCTATCGTAATTAAAATGGAGCAAGCGAAAATGAGTTGTAATATATGTCGTGTGAAATGTAATTTCATCCCTAACTTAAGGGATATATTTAATTATAAGTCTCCAAAGATTAATATTGCAGAAATTCACCAAATAGAAGATATAATCGAGTTTCTCTCATCGTGGCCATCTCAAAATAGATGGCATATATTTCACCGAGGGGAGAATTATTTATGTCCAATGCCTTGATTTTCTCATGATAAATTTGTGTAATAAAATATGCCATTTAGTCTCTTAGAACCAATGTATTTAACTTAAATATTTTAGATAAGAAATCAATTTTCTCAATGTATAAATATACATTGGTAAAATTCATTTCTTATCTAAAATGTTAAATACATTGGTTCTATCTGACCAACAAATCTATTTAAAGAAATATTTATCACTTAGTCATAGAAAGGGAGTATTGAATTTTTTTTTACTCTTCCTCACAAGGTTTGGATTCAACAATTCTCATCGTTCCACTGCAATTTTCATCACACTCTTTGCGAGGACTCTTGGCAGCTGATGTGACGGGGCCAATAGATCATTCGATAACTTCGATATTTAGATGGACTACATCTGAAGCATAATTTAAAATTTTACTTTTAGAAATGATTTTTTTTCAATCTTTCACACCCCCAAAAATGGTCAGTCTTTCATAATATTTCTTCTCACTCCCTCACACAAATCTAATCATCCATTTTTTTCAATATTCCAATGAAGGTAAAATGGTCATTGATTTAATATCACTCTACATCACACAAATCTAATTGTCCAATTTTCCTAGAAGATGACTAAAACATATGAGACAGTATTATTTTTGCATAGATGAGTTCAACCTGCATATATGAACATATTGGTCAGGTTATTTCCAGACACCTAAACATCCAAGATCTGAAAATCATAAATCTTGACTAAAATAAGGGAATTTAGCTTAGTTTTAAACCGAGAGAAATGTATTTCTTCTCTTTGGAACCTTTTTTGTTCATTTTCACAACCGAATGGACTGCCTTGGAGTAATTGTCAAAAAAGCTACTCTGTTAAAGTAGTTCACTGTTTATCTCCTGTTATGGTTGAATATTCCATCCATTCTGCTGCCCTCACGAAAGGTTTTTCAATAAGTCATCACACCACCTTGATAAAAACCGAGGAGCATTTAATTGTTTTTTAGTTTATTGTTACTTTTTTAGCAAATAATTTATTTCGATTTTAAACTCGTATTAAGAACAAGATATTTATTGCTTTGATGTATCCACCTTGGATCAACCAACAATAGGCAAAGATTTAATATGCTGTAACCATGTTTTAAGTGAATTTCATAGAATTTAAATTAATAAAATTTCTATATTTTAAATCAAATTAGCAAATTATTTACATACGTATAATTTATTATGAAATTTATAGTGTCCTCCAACTCCTTATGGATCTTTATAAATTCCTGTAAATGAATAAATAAGCAAAATTCCTACTAGTTAAGCTCGCATGCTCTCTCCGTTTGCCATTATGCTCCATCTTAATTGAATTCCATCTCCCTGCCTCCGGCCGGGTCGTCTTTCGGCTCTGTATACAAACCTTTGAAGAGCCTTTATCGAACCAGTGGGGTCGATATAAAATAATAATGCCTATTATTTCGTAAGAATCCCTGATGCGCGTTTTCGTTTGTTATTCTTCTAGGAAAATTTCCCTTTTCTTTGCCTTATGCGATATTAATGAATTAGGAATTCTCCGAGTTACTGGGTTGATCGATATTTGCCGCCCGTTAAAATTGCGTTTCGAGGGATTGCTCCAGCAGAATTGCAAATATCCTTAAGTAAAGTGAAATTGTATTCCAGAGAGGGAAAATTAATGTATGGCCTTTGTTGTAGGTTGATGTTGGATTCCAACCTCTTTCAAATTCCTCAGCCCGAGAGAGATGGGCCTATGAACGGATTAGTCCGCTATGAGCGTGGGTGAAACTATAAATACAAATCAGAGTGCAGTTTAGATTGGCTAATGCTTAGCTATCTTGGAAGGTTATGGGGTAAGAGAAACGGAGTAAAAAATACTTTACTACTATGAAAATAATATATTTACAAAATTAAAAGGGGGTTTAAGTAAGGTATATAAACATAGGAGACGCACAAGAGTCTCGGCTTCAAAGAGCGACCTGGGCGGTGTTGTCCACCATACATACGAAAGGGCACACGGATGACCTTGGATAGGCCCTTGTGTCTTTTGTCATCCGCCAAATTATGTTATGTTATGTTATGTTATGTGGCGCTCAAATGACCTTGAGCGCAGGCGAAGCCCAGATGACGGAGGCTTAAAGGGGGGTAGGAGATTTTGCACAGGAGATTTGGTCCGAGGGAGTAATCCTACATTGTTAATGACGGCGTAGAGTGAAAAATAATAGTCTCTTGACAAATAACTATTAACGAGATGAACTCAGATCTTGCCTTCGGGTTTAGAGTACCGAATCGAGAATTTGGCGCGTTGCGTTCAGGTAACGGGTACCAACGCGTACGACGTTGACTCTCGCGAGCTCTAGTAGAATACACGGAGCTTGACGGGTTCTGCAAGGGTTCGCGTGGGAACTAAATTGGACGGGAAGATGGCAGGCACTCGCGGATACTTGGGACACAGGCGGTTACTGGTAGTTACTGGCGGTTACTGCTGTCCAAGTCTGGCGTCGGAGGTTTTATAGAGCAGATGGGCTTTTCCCTGCGCCCGAAGGGGCAGGGGTCCAGTTGAGAGACGCTTCGCCGAGTGAGGTGGACTCTGCCCAATTTATGCATTCGCAAGATAATTCGCGGCGGGACAGTTCGGGCCCTTAAGCACATCTCAGGCTTCCGTGAAGTCTGGCTTCCAGCCTATCACAGCTTTCACGATTTTGCGCATCTGTTAGCGTGGATTAAAAATGGTCGACCAGGTGTGTCTTCTCTTTCTCTCTCTCTTTCTCTTGCTCTCTCTCTCTCTCTCTCTCTCTCTCTCTCTCTCTCTCTCCTCGAGAGGGACGACCGCGCGCTTTTTTTCTCGCTATCTCTCTCTGACAGCCTTGATTGGCAACGTAGCCCCTCTTTAAATAAAAGATCGTGAAGTTGGTCGTTTATATATGGTACCTTTGTATATCGCCATATGTGAGAATATAAGGGCACGGAGTGAACGGGCATCTCATCAATACGAAGCCGCCAATGGTTAACCATGCTATTCCTGATATCCATATGTTTACTGCCCTTATTGCTCTAATTCACGCCGTCGCACGCTCTCCCTACACAAACACCCACAGTATTCTGCCATCCATGCCCCAATCCATGCTGGAGCATCAGCAGCCGTATATCTCCTTACAATTTTCACTTACTCTATCTTCACCTCATTCTTTACAGATCTTTCCTTAGAAATTTACCTCAATCGATGCCGCTCTTTGGTTTTATCTTTAAGTTTTAAAAAAGCTTCCTACATAATTTAGGTTTCAATCAATCAATCAATCATTTTCTGTGGCACCCACAGGGTTGCATAGAGCCTCAATGAACTCACGCCACCACGCTCTATCTTGAGCTAATGCGCCAAGATCTTCCCAACAATCATTTCACGGTTTATTAAATAAAATATAAAAGCTTTCTAGATTCTTTAGGTTTATTAAATAAAATATAAAATAGAGTTTTGAATTAAATTTGGGCCAAATTAAGTTCCATATTGAATAATGAAACAGGTTGTATTCCTTCTTCTCTTTTCGATTTTTGGTTCGTAACATTAATTATCAACTAAAGTTTTCATTCATTTCGAAATTTTATGGGAATCGATTAGTTGATCCTGTCGTCGAATGGCCAGACTCTCTCTCTCTCTCTCTCTCTCTCTCTCTCTCTCTATATATATATATATACGTAGGTACTTTGGGGCTTTGGGCCAAGTTGGTTGAAGACTGTTAGTGAATGGGGATGGTTTATTATTAACTTTGCGGGGTCCTTTTAAAAACAAAATTATATTTAAATTTAGACAAATATTGGGTTTAAAGGGAATGGTCGCACAGACGGGGTCAAATGTCCACACGAGATACAGGTGGGTTAATTAGGGGATCAAGTAGATCAGATTCAGGTTGGTGATGTAAAAGGGGATTTAAAACCGGGGCGTTCACACAAATAATGGATCAATGGGGTAAGCCAGATTCTAGATTAATATGCAGACGGCAACGGTTACACTAGATTACGTGCTCGTTGCTGAAGAGGGGCCAGTTGGGTTGCCTCTTGCTTCAGATAACGCACCACTCGTAGAGCCTTCGGAGTTGCGAATCCTCGTCAGGTACTTGTCGATTGACTATGGCAGAGTTTATGGATCAATTGAGCCTCCGACTCGAGTCGAAATCGCCTGGGGAGGCGTCCTTCAGCTCGTTTGCCGGAGTAGATGGTAAGTCTATTAGTGCTGCTTACTAAACTGAGTCAAAGGGTTATGTAGACGCCTGGTGAGGTGGCTGTGACGGCCCTCCACACACGTGTGTGATTTTGGAGAAAAGTCGGCGACTCCTTCGAGAGAAGGGGAAATTGTGATAATGTTGGCTTAGAATGTCCAACGGACTTCGATCTTCGGGCGGAAGGCAAGAATGTTTGTTGAAAGGTGGTGGTGGGAAACGATAAACTCTGTCCCTAGGCAAATACAGCTGGTGCGTGTGATAACGGCGTAGGCTGCATCGTTACTCTGGTTCAGCCATGCTTTCAGAGCTCAATGCGGTGATTTCAAAACCACGTAGGTCTTGAAGGGCACGCGGTCGCCCTTTGACCTCATTCTGCTACAGATCCCCTCTTTTTAACTCTTCAATATTTTTATCCTGGATATCTTGGAGATAAATGATTTCATGCATTAAGCCTTATTTTCGTCTCAGTTCCAAGGATTCGATCCTCTTTCCGCTAGGGATCTCTTTGTGGAATCAATAAAGCAATAGAAGTTACGAACTAAAGATCAATTGGAATCGAAAATTTTAAATTAAGAAAAACGAGTCTTAGAATGCATTTTGAAATGCGCTCTACCAATCCTCGCGTTTGGTTACATTGGAAATTTGGTCCAAGGGTACAAAAGATTCAAAAGTAAACTGTTCGAACAATCTTTTGCCACAATTTACGTTATTCCTCGCAATAATTTATAAACGATGTTCACTTATGTGTAATCAAACGAAAGAGAATTCTCTCCAAATGAAAAAGGCAATTAAAAACGGTAATAAAAAAAACAAAAAAACAAAGTAATTTAAAATCTTCCTCAGAAATTTGCCAAAAATTACACGAAGCCACAATTTGATTTCCTCCTCCGTTGACGTCTTCCGCAACCTTGGCTCTTCCTCCAACCTCTTTATCCTTCATCTCATACTTTTGACAACAATGGCGCGAGGATATGTTTCCGACCCCACTATTTGTTGCGCGAGAATACCACAAATCCAGACTCTACCATATTAATAATTAGATCCTAATGAACTCCCAAAACCCGTTCTTATGGATTTTCTTAAGGAGCTGGATTTGATAGAAGGGCTAAAGCCACCACCCCTGAAACCTGAATAGATGGCGGACCCTCCCGCCAAGTGTGTATCTCGGGGGAGGTATCGGGTGTAGCATGAATAAGCATCCTGCTGTTGACATCTGCAGGTATGCTTACCCACCAGGCCACAATGGTATATATCGTCCACACATTAACCCTATCATAATCTTCTCCACTTTCTTTAAAAATTTCTTCCTACAAACTCTAATTGGAAAATGTCCTCGTTTGTTTTCGCGTTAAATCTTTAAGAAAAATCTTATGCAGTATAGGGACATAATAATAGTATGTGGCTTAATTGTTTCTAGGGCACAAAGAAACACCTCTACCATATGCCGTTATTCGCGCTCTTTGTTCGGGATTTATAAATGACGAGTCCTCTCCACCTACGAGAAAATAAAAAGATAATATTCGACCGTTGACCTAAATACATAACCGCCTGACCTCCTAATGTTTATCCGTAATGAAAGTTATTCTCCTTAATAGAATGATCCAAGCAAAAAAAACCTAATAATCGTAAGAAAGCCTTCATATGAGACTCAGTAAATAATTTTATTAACCTATAAATAATTTTTGAATTTTCAGTAGAATTCTAACTCTTTTAAATTTTCAGAGAATCACCACCACCATTTGGTGGTCCTAAAAGACGACCTTCAGAGAGAAGCGATATAGCTGTAATGGCTAAAAGAGCCGTCTGGACGCTTTCACTTTGCCTGAACCTTTACTGATGAGGGACAAATTCCATTTCGTTTCGTAATTTACTCGCCCCTCTTCATGGAAGCATAGGTATCTTCACGAAGTGACAAGACTCTTGATTCTAATGTGAGGAAACGTTTACAAAAGAATTAGGGCATGTTGTCACAGCGCCACTACTTAATGATCTCTAGCCCTGCGTTAGTACCATGGGGTGTTTGGACACCTCAACGTTTTAAAAGGACTGCCTTTTATAAAGCTCTCAACTAATACCTGTTCTCTTCTCAGTAGCTTCGTGATTAAGTGTATTGAGCACACTCAAATATTGTGACAGTCCTGTGGCAACTCTTGTGAGACGAAGACGCCATTTCTTCGTGTGAGCTTTGCAAATACTCCAAGGTGCTAACCAGGTATGTGCGCAAGATTTATAAATATTAATTTAGTTTATTTTCATTTCAAATTAAAAATAATTTGAGTACATTCATTATTCAAAACGGGTTTTTTTGTTTCTGTTTATTATTTTGGCTTTACTTTTTCGAGTTTCTTTCACTTACAGATGCAAAATGAGTGACTACAAAAAAGAAAGACGGAGAGGATACAGAAATTGTTGTTTGAAGCTGACGTTGCAGGTGATAGAAAGGATGACAGTGAGTTAGATTTCATTGAGGAGGAGGAGAATCAGATTTCGGATTCTGATTACTAGTACGGGGAGGCTGATAGTTAGTTATCTACCACAAGAAACACAAAGAAAACAAGCCGGACAGAGACGGTGGCTAGGAAAAGGAAAACAAACGTGTTGGGTGAGTAAAGTGCTTTTTGTGGCAGTACCTACTGCAACACCCCTCAGGAAAAGTCTGACCGCCGCAGCTTCATCAAGAAGGTGGCTCTGCATCTTAAAGAGGATACTCTAAAGAGGAGAGTGCAAAACATGCGTCTGAAGAAGGATCTCTGGGAAGAAAGAAAAGGAATATTACCAGCATCTCCAACGCCCTGCCAGTCTCACACATCACACAGGGAAAAGAGATGAGCATTCTGTTCCATGTCACACGATCGTAAGGTGAAAAGTGTGTGTAGCGATTGTGGTAACCATGCGTGGAAAGAACATAGCAGGCTGCTTGTCATTTGCATCGATTGCCAAAGTACAATATGAAGTGATGAATCAGAGTGATTAAGATGTCTGACAAAACACAAGATTTATGGTTATATATATGTACATGGTTATTTAAAAGGATCTGTACTAATTTGTCTTGATAAATTTTTATTTCTCTTATTGTTTTTGTAAAAGGACTATTGTAATGAATGTTGATAAATTTTGTTTGCTATTGTCTTGATGCATTTATCAACACATGTACTATGTAATCATACTGAAATATAAACCTATGTATGATGTTGCATTCCTCTACCAATAAATGAGTAAAGCTTCATGCTATTTTTACTTACATGCTTTATTAAACAACAATAAAAGTTGGGGTGTTCAAATATTCTAGGGGAGTAACCACAGAAAAAAGACCCATGGTATTAACGCAGGCCAAGGAGAGGGGTGTCCGTAGTAGAATATTTCGTGACCACTTTCTTCACAATATTCAGACAGGATGTTGATCCATCACAAAGGGAAAAAACGACCCACACTCACTAAATAGGTCCACCTGTATTTCATATCCAGGGCAAACCCTTCCAAACCCGGTTATCGCTGAGCGAGTATTGATCCACTCTTGATTCTAGCAGAGAAACCTGCCTTAGTCGGCACAAAATCCCGTAGCCCATACCTTAATACTAAGCTGATGCAGTCTTGTCGTTTCCTTTATCTTAGGGTATCATACCAGAGTCCTGGCTAATGGCTGCTTCTTGCAATATACAAAGAGATCACTCCACATATGCTAGATTCCACCAATTTTTTCTAGCATCTTGCGGGTGCAAGTTGTTGTGGGAAATTAGTAAATGGTAGATTCGCTTATTTCCTGGAGAGCGGAGGTCAAATGTCTTCTAAACAGTGCAGTTTTGAAAGTTCAATTCCACATCGGATTCTCTCTCCCGAGACTGTAGATCTCGAGAAGACATAAGATACTGCATGGCGATGTGGTATGAAGGAGATCCTACATTCTATACGGATGAAGGTACTCTTGTTCTTTTCCTGTCAATGTTGCTACGATATCTGTGATTCCGCCTACTGGTGTTGAGAGCCATCTAAGAGCCATGAGGATTTCTTCTGCAGGTAAGTTTTCCCAGCGTCAAAAGCATCACCTCAGTGTCCTCCGTGAATTTTCTGGCAATCTTCAGTTTGTGGACGACTATTCGGTCTCTTTGAACGTGACTCAGATCCCTTACTTCGGGGGTATCCGTGACGTCCTGACTTCTGAAGACATGATATTGTCTAGTTTGGCTTCTGCTGCGTTTCTCGACATGTTGGGGGGGGGGGGGGGTAGCAGGAAAAGAGGGAACTGACGAAGTCACCAGCATCTCAGTACAGATTAAACAACCAGACCGGCGTTTTGCTTACATCGGGTGGCATGACAAAGAAGATGGGAAATAGCACGCGGGGATTTAAAGTTACTCACTATTACACACCTTCTTTGCCCATGGACTCTAGTCCTTGATAGTATCAGGTATTCTTTGTCATCTTCAAATGGATACACAGGCAGGCAGGAGGTGGCGCCATTTGATATATAACTCCGGAATATTTCTGTCAATATTTTTAGGTCGTTTAGGCGGTAAGATAAAATTATCACGAATGTCCTATTCCGGGGCAGGTGAGAGAGCAGAAAGTTAAAAATTGAATACTTAAATAAATGTACACAAGATAACTTAGCTCTGAGACACTGATAAATAAATAAACAAAACTCCACAAAATTGGTTTCCTAAACTCTCAACATACAAATTCTCACTCAAAACTTAAATAAACGACCCAAATTGAATATACACTCTATCGTACATGCAATCACGATGAATCGAGACACTTTTATTAAATGCACTTAATTTGTCCATTAAACCCTCAAAACGATGTGAAATATCAATCAATTAAATACACAACACGAACAAAATAGTCTTCTCAGAACGGTTAGAATTCAACCAGCATAACTTATGTATACAAAGTCAATGCAGAGTCAAAGAGTCTTTAACAATGCTTAAATTACTCTTGAATTACAATGGAGAGAAGAGAAATGGTTTTCTTTTCTTCATAAGATATTTGTATGCGGTTACTATAGCAACGAGTAGATAACTTCAGACAGCGTTATGCACCTCTGGAGAGGTTCTTCATGCAGGCCAAGTAAGTAATCTGTACCTAATAGACCAATCTAACCTCCAAAATGAACCGTATCAACTTGGTATTCTAACCTTCAGGTGCCATTAGTGCGTCAATTGCAGTTTTATTTACTATTGTAAGATATTTAAATGCTGGAAATTGCTAGATGTAATGGTATAGAACTTTTGACACTAAATTGAATTATCTTTTATACCCAGTTTTTCCTTTAAAACCCCCAACCCAGAGTGGTAGATGTAGTAGTAATCACTTTCACTGATAGTTATAATGATGACCTTAGATCCAAACATCTAATTTGTGGACTCTAAGATTTCTTTTGGTTCTTATCATAGCTTTGATTGACCTTGATATGTATTGACCTATTAATGTAAATTGGTAGTCAAAGAGTTTAATCTCAAGGTCCCTTTATGGACTCTCAGTTATATTACGAGTCTAGTACTCTCTTGAAACCTTCTTATATACTGAGGGCAAGCAGTGGTTTTTAATGGTACTTCTCCCAGTAGCATTGCATTGCCTTCAATTTAGGAAGAATTTCATTTTTACTTTAAAAAGGTTTTTTTTTGGTGTATTACTGACTTATTATCTTATTTAGAACAACCTCAAAGAAATCTATTGGTAGAACTAGAAGTACTAGCCTTGAACTATGCCAATCTCTTGTTGGTAGAATTAAAAATTACAAAATATATTTACGGTCATATAAAGTTTTCTTTTGCACTCTATGAATATCTTAGACTATTTAAGAGCCTTTTTGTTTCGTCATAGAAAGTTTTAATGTTAAATTTTATTGGCATTCAGTAATATACCAATTAGACAAACCAAAGGAAAATCATATTTAATGAAATAATTTGCAAAGGATAGTTTTTGATGAGGAGGAGTCGTTACGATAAATGAACTTATAATTTAATCTGAATTATAATAATATATTATCTGCAAATGATATTAATTATAAATTAAAAAAACAATATTCACCGCTTTAATTTTATTCCTAAATGATTGAATCGTTGCAGGAATATTGTGAAAGGATTGCATAATTTCAAGACTGCTTACAACAATTTCACTCTAAATGACGATATCAAAAACCTTATTAAAGACTTGTACATTGCCACCACCAACTGCAAAACACTATCTTAGGGGGTAAATCTCAAAGAACTTCTTACTCAAATCGATGGCATTAAATTGGATATAATTGGTCTGGGTGAAAGCCGACGAGACTGGAAAGCTATCATCACTGAAACAAGTGACCACCACCTAATCTACAACAAAGCTACATAAAACTAAAGGCAGCATTGAGTTGAATTTCAGATATATAGAGAGCTCAAATTAATGATAATAGAGTTTTACGGCATATCAGAAAGAGTATCTTACGTAACCATAACAGTCTCTAAGAGGTTTACCATTAAATAGCCGAAGTGTACGCACCAACATCTGTTAGTAAGCATAAATAATTTAATAGGCTCTATAATGATATCAGGATAAGCCTAAACAAAAGCAAAGCCTATTTTTATATCGTCATGGGAGACTTTAATGCAAAAGTTAGACAATAAATTGAGTTACACATCAGAAATTTCTCAATCAGGAACAAAATAAAAAGGGATAAAATCTGTTTTAGTTACACCTACTCATGATCTCAAAATTACCAGCACTATGTTCAAAATGGAGCTGCAGCAAATATTAACTAGGAGAAGCCCAAACTATGAGATATACAATGAAATTGATTACACGCTAGAAGAAGAAACAATCACGTCAATAATTTCCAACTCATCAATAACATCGAAATCAGGTGCCATAAGAGGATCAGATGTAGGATAAAAATTAACATTCAGAAATAAAGAAAAAAGATATTCGATTAAAAAATAGCTCACTCCGTTTACAGAGATGGTGTTAATTTTTGTTTAACATGTTTTTTTTAACTATTTTAATTCTATGTTATACCGAAGGGTGAAGGTCGAAGAAATCGAGTGAGAACTTGGAATATCACATGGAACTGTTATCAACATAATCCGCGACAATTTGGCCATGACCAAGGTCTCTGCCCGTTGGGTCCGTAGAAACCTCACGCCCCATGATCGACTTCAACGTCGTCAAAGTCTACAAGGTCAGAGTTGCACAAGCTGCCCTGCGCGAGTACGGATTCGAGGAGCTTAACCATCTTCCCTACAGTCCAAATCTGGCCCCTAGCGACTACTTTTTATTGCACCACCTCAAGGCTGCACTGCGTGGATGCCGGTTTGGGGACGATGAAGATGTCCAGCTCGCCGTCCTGAAGTGGATTGAACAGCAGTCGGGAGATTTCTGGTTGTCGGGAATTCGAAGCCTCAGGGACAAGTGGCGCAAGTGCATTGAAGTCGAGGGTTGTTATATTGAAAAATAATAAAACACTTTTCCTCATACCTCGTTTGCTTATATCCGAATTGCAAAACTTATTGACCGCCCCTCGTATGTTATATTTTCACTATCAAGTCCGTTTTTGAACATATTTACTAATGTGATTTCTACTACACGGGGAAAAGTCTATTCCACGTTTGCGTGATCTTGAAAGTGAAGTAATTTTGAGCCATAGTAGAGTTAAATTTGTCCATTAAACCCTCACTAATATGAAATGGTTTTGGCGTGTGTTGACCCTTTCGTCCATCTCAAACAATATTGTGTATTTAATATTATTAAATCCTTTTAAGAATTTGAATATCTTGATCAATTGTCCACTAATCGTCTACTTTGAAAGAATAGTATGTTTACTGAGCGGAGTCTCTCTTCGTACGGTTTGTTTCGAATTTCAAGAACTAATTTAGTAGCCCAACGTTGCACTCTTTTTAACTACGCTATATTCTTGTTTGTTTAGATTAAAGAGCCCAAATTGAACTGCATATTCGAGGTGTAGGCGCACGAGAGCTTCGTATAGTGACAGGATTATATCTTTCTTCTATATCTAAGCCTCTGCACATTTTTTCGATACTTTAAGTTCCTCTGATATTAAAATCGCCCAGGTATTTTTTTAAATTAACCTAGTTGAGGATTTTGCCTTTCATATGGTGTTCTACATTTAAGTTATAACATCCTAAATGCACGACCTTGCATTTACGTATGTTGAATCCCATCTTCCATTTGTCCGCCCATTCGAGAATAATATCAAGTTCTCTCTGCATTTGCTCTACATCGGAGCTAAAAAGGGGCTCACCTTCCTAGATTCGTGTCTTTAGCAAATTTTGCGATCCTACTAATTACTCCATTATCAAGGTCGTTAATGTAAACAATAAATAATAATGGGCCCAGGACTTACCCCTATGGAAACCCGTTGGTGCCGTGGGCCCACTCTGAGCGCGCTCCATTTAAAACAATCCGCTCTGAACTATTTGAAAGCCAGTTTTAATGCATTGGAATGTTTCCTCTCACTCTAATCACTCTAATTTTCCTTAATAGACTTTTGTGTGGGACTGTATCAAAGGCCTTTTTGAAGTCAAGGTAAATTATATCCGCCGCTTTAGTTCCTTCGTAGACGCGAATCATGTTATGAAAAAAATAGAGTAAATTGGTTAGGCAAGAGCCCCCTCCTCTGAATCCATGCTGGGTGTCTGCGATATGAATTATTGACCTTGAGATGACTCACCAATCTATCTCTAATTACCGATTCCAAGGTTTTGCCTATTACAGAAGTTAGGCCAATGCGAAAATTAGTAGGCTCAGATATCTCCCATTTTTTGAATATCGACGTAACATTTGCATGCTTAAATACTATTGGAACTAGGCCTTCCTCGATTGATGGATTGAAAACCATGCAGAGCGCTCTTGCTAATTTATTTTTAGTACTTCATGATGTGTTTGGCACACCCCATCGGGCCCAGGTGATTTCGATTTTTCCTGGTATCACACCCGTAATCTGGTGTGATACCCTGGACTAAAAGAAATGACAAGACTCAATCAACTTATTGTCAGGGTATGGGGTACGGGACATTGTCCGGACTAAGGGCAGTAGCCCTGCTAGAAGCAAGAGTGGATCAATACTCGCTCAGCGATAACAGGTTTTTGAAGGGTTCGCCCTCGATATTAAGTAGAGGTGGAAGGTGGCCCCTTTCAGTAAGTGAGAGCCGTGTTTTAAATTCTGGCGTAACAACATCCGGGCTTAATAATGTATAGATAATCTCCCATTCATTCATACTTATGGTGGATAGAATATTTTTTTCTTTCAAAATTTATTTCCTCGCCTAGTGCTGGTGATTGTGTCACGTCTTCTACAGTAAAAACGCTTGCGAAGTACTCATTTAATAATTTATCAATTTGTTCTCGGTCGTTGGTCATAACACCATCTGAATTTCTGATCGGCCCTATTGAATCCTTTATGGGCTTTCTACTGTTTACGTAACTAAAATACCATTTCGGTTCGTGTTTCGAATTTAAGGCAAGATCTTGTTCATATTTCAGCTAAGCTTCCCTAACGGTCCGCTTTACCAGCCTTCGAAAGTGTACGTATCTTTCCTGATTTCTAGTGTTTATTATTAAAGGGCTAACCTACAGCTGCCACTTTAATAAGTCGAAATCCACACTAAGTACATTTTGCTGTAGCTCCGAGTACATGCCCTGTACTGTTCTATCATAAAAACAACTTTTCCGGTTTATCCTTCTAACCTAGTCACGAGAGGTTTCGAAATTGCATCTCCCAAATCGTGGGATTAGTTGTATGTATACTCTCATTTACCTCTATGCTTGTAGTAATTTCGAACCTAATTACATTATGGTCACTCTTCACCAAATGCTCACTCACGCAAACGTTTTCTACCAAAGTCTCTTCTGTTGTGATAATTAAATCAAGTATATTTTGATCACGCGTAAGTTTCTCTACTCTGTGAATAAGAAAATTATCCTGAATGAAATTGACCAAGTTCTCCCGTGTGATAATTAAATCAAGTATATTTTGATCACGCGTAAGTTCCTCTACTCTGTGAATAAGAAAATTATCCTGAATGAAATTGACCAAGTTCTCCCATATATTATCCGAAGTATAGTTTGTACAGTTAACGTTAGGGATATTGAAATCCCCACAAATTATTGTTATCCCCTTTGTCGTACTAAGCACACTACCCCAGGAAATCCGTGCATTTATTAAAAACCAAAAGCTTCTACCTTCAACGAGTGTCTGGACGAGGCTGACCTAAGCGCGGTAAATCATCGTTTATTTCCGAGGGAGTACAAGAAAGAGAAGGCTCCCTCTCCAAAGAAAAATGGGCCGCCACCCAGGCATTTACAGAAGAAGCCCTTTAAGTTCTCAGCAGCAAAAGGAACTTATAAACCAAATTTTGGAGGAGAAAAGAATCAAAAAGAAGTTAGGATTCCACAAGGATCATACCCTAATACCGGCACGTATCCCAGGAAGCCCGTCACTTGTTATACCTACGGAATAGTAGGTCACCTGAGTTTCCAGTGCCCACAGAACTCCCGACTGAGGGAGACCTCGAGACAACAGGTGCAAAACCTGACTGCCGCGCTCCCAGCAGGACAAGCTGATGCTTCCTCCATCCCCGCGCCAACATTCGAAGGGCCCCAGCAACAGGTAAACTTTCTATTTAACAAAGGTTCGCCAGGCGGCTTCCAATTAGAAAAGGGCACTGTTAATGGGTGCCGAGTATCCACTTTAGTAAGAGACACCGGATGTACGTGCATAGTGATATCCGACAAGTTGGTGCCCCCAGTAAACCCTAACCATAAGAAATTCGCAATCGTCTACGACTTTTTAGGACGCGACAATCGATTCCCCGTCGTGAGATGTCATATACAATGCAGATATTTCACCGGCTGGACAGACGTGGTAGTAGCCCCGATTAAGTTCTGCGCAGTACTAATCGGACAAAATCCCCAAATCCCACCGCAAAAAGTGGCCCAACAAGTAGTCACTCGGGCACAAGAAGCCCAGAGGAAGGAGCAACCTGCTGAGTTGATCCCGAGGATTACCGTCGAAGACAATGGCCTAAAATTGACTTCCTTCGCTATTCCTCAGAAGGAATGCCCTACTCTTAAACCCCTATGAGAGAAAGCGATTAATGGTGAAACTCTCCAAGTGAAAGGAAAGAAGCCGATCAAATATGTCGTAGAAGACTCACTTCTCTACCGTACTATCAGCGAGGAGAATAAGGAGAGCAACAAAGCACTGTGTGTACCTCAAGAATACACGCAAAGAATCTTGAATAACGCGCATGATGGAATATTAGCCGGACACTTTGGGCACAACAAAACGGCGCAGCGGATATTCAGGCACTTTTATTGGCCCCAGGCTGCCAAGGAAATTGTGGCCTATTGCCGATCATGCGACGTGTGTCAGAAAGATCCATCCAGAGGACGGGTACCTCCCGCTCCCTTACAAAAGGTGCCCGTTATAACCGAACCATTCTTTCGAGTGGCTATTGATTTGGTGGGACCTATTTACCCCCCTTCAAGTGGAGGACACTCCTACATCATCAACCTAGAGGATTGTGCCACCCGTTCCACAAATGCCGTGGCACTACGGAAAGTTGACTCTATTTTCTGCGCTTAAGCATTAATTACAATATTTGCCCGAGTCGGCCTGCCTAAAGAAATTTTATCGGATAGAGGGCGCCAGTTCACCTCAGAATTGATGGAGTATTTAAATAAACTACTGCTAGTCAAGCCAATTTTTACGAGTCCATTTCATCCATCCACTAACGGAATCTGCGAAAAATTAAATGGGACTCTCAAAAATATAGTGAAGAATTTGTGTTAAAACAACCCTACTCAGTGGCACAGATACCTGCCTATAGCCCTGTTCGCATGCCGAGAAATAACTCATCGGACGCTGGGATTCTCGCCCTTTGAGCTAGTATACGGGAGAAATGTGCGAGGTCTTATGAGTATTCTTAAGGAATTATTTTCCAACGCGCATCTCGACCAAGAAATCAAATCGTCTTACACCTGCGTGATGGATATGCGCGAGCGCCTAGAATACTGCTCTGGATTAGCTCGAGACAACGCCGAGAAAAATTTAGCCAAAGACCGAGACTACTTCGATATGAAAGTGAAGGCACGAAAATTAAAGCCAGGGGATGAAGTCCTATTATTACTCCCAACCGAAAATAATAAGTTATGGGCCCAATGGAAGGGACAGTTTGAAGTAATCGAGGCACGGGGACCATACGATTACTTGATAGATACCCCTACCTGACGAAGAACCTATCACATAAACATGTTGAAAAAATATAACCGCCACGCGTGCATAAATAAGATTACCCTTCTAGACGAAGAAGAACCGATGGATGCCGCTTACCCGGGTACACCCCTACAAGTCATACACACAGTATGTGTGGGACAAGACGAAGAATACGAACTGCCCTTGCTTGCACTCACCTCGGAAGATCCTCGGGTGGATTTGAATATAAATCCTCACTTAGAGATTCAACAGAAAGCGGGAATGTTGAACTTGCTCAAGGAATTCTCAGAAGTCATTTCTGAAACCCCCGGATGTGCCAAGGATTTCATCCATGAAATAAAACTAAAAACTAATTCAGTGGTGCGAAGCAAACCATATCCTTTGTTGATCCACCTACGAGAAGCCTTCAATAATGAAGTCCAGAATTTATTAAAATTGGGAATTTTAGAGCCATCGGAGTCCGATTATTGCTCCTACATGGTAATGGTTAAGAAACCTGATCAATCATTTCGGAAGTGCGTGGACTTCCGAAAATTGAATTCAGTGACCGTTTTCAACGCCAAGCCCATCCCGAAAATAGATCTAAATCTCGATTTATTTGAAGATGCTAAATTCATCACCGAATTGGATTTATGTAAGGTGTACTATCAAATACCTCTCGCTAATAGGTCTAAAAAACTGACGGCTTTTGCGACCGAGAGTACAGTTTCCTAGGTTACTCTTCGGACTGCTTACAGCTGGTAGCAATTACAATAGGATGATGAGGAGAATTATCGCTGGCCTAAGTGACATGTCGTTTTACTTTGACAACGTGTACGTAGCTACTCGTACATGGGAGTCACACTTACACGCCTTACGCTCGTTGCTGGAGAAATTGAAGAAGCAAGGACTAACCGCCGGGCCTACCAAGTGTTATTTCGCCTACGAATCCATTGACTACCTGGGATTCAAAATAGAGCAAAAACACATGACTACCCAGCAAGAAAAAGTGGACTCCGTAGTCAAAATGTCCCAGTCGAAAACAAAGAAACAACTCCGATCTTTTATGGGTGCTGCTTCGTTTTACAGGCGTTTCGTACCGCACTTCGCTTCCATTACGGCCACACTGAATGATTTGTTAAAAAAGACAGCGTCTGACCCTGTCACGTGGAACTCACATGCAATAAATCAGTTGTAGGTTCTGAAAGGAAAACTCGTAACTGCGCCCATTCTTCGCTTACCAAATCCCAACAAGATCTTCGGCCTTCGCACGGACGCTAGTCGGGACGGGTTAGGCGGAGTATTGCTTCAATACGAAGATGACGAAACAGCCTCGCCCATAGTTTATGTCAGTAGGAAGCTTTCGAGTAGAGAAAGAGCCTACGCCACGATCGAAATCGAAGCTTTGGCCATAATATGGTCCATAGGTAAATTCAAATATTATCTAATAGGGTGCGAGTTTAAGTTGGAATGTGACCATAAACCATTGTAATACTTAAGTAAGAATAAGAGTAAGAATGGAAGGCTCCTGAGATGGAGTTTACTCTTGATGGAGTACCATTACTCCATTCACTATATAAAAGGATCCAAGAATTGTATGTCCGACTCGTTAAGTCGGAATTCTGTCGACGATTAAGGAGCATGCCAACTATTGTTTTATAGTAAAGGTCAAGTTAATTGCAATCGTTAGAATTGTAGTTAAGAAGGGGCGAGTGACCCACTAGTTGTAGATAAGAATCTCCTAAGTTGGAACAGTAATATAGGAATTAATGTAAGGTCAGGTGAAATGTTATCGAGACATTCCCGAGTGAACTCGAAGTTATTGTATAATATAGTGTTCAGTAAGTTACCTATGTATATTATTGTAAGTGTCGGTCAGGAATAACCCCCCCCCCCCGTTAATTTTTTTAGGAGGGACGTAAATGTAAAGAAATAGCAACATAAAGCCTCCTGGATGGCCAGGCGGACATATACCTTAAAGTCCCCCCATCCTTGTGGAGAAAGCCGGAGAAGCGAGCCCCATGAGGAGACTCGTGGGAACGATTGCCGGCGAATAACAGTAACTGCCTACTCTGTTTGATCTCCTCGCCGCATAGGTAGTTGGAGCGTCTATCTGTGTTAAGGCAACCACCAAAGGCCCTTAAACGACGCTCAAAAGATCAAATTATCTATGAGATCCATAATCCTGTGGTTATATCACCAAAAAGCGGTGCCTGTCAAAAGGAACGCCAAAGAGTGTGGTGGTTGAGGGTCTCGCTAATTAACAAGACGACTTGGGCACCTCAGTGCCAACCTCTGCACTTCTTGCTCTCCCAGATGCGAACTTACCATTCGTGCTCCCCTCTGCGGCCTCGTCTCCTCCCTCTTAGATGGGGCGGTGGTCCGCCTATAAATAAGCCCCTGAAGGAAAGAGAAAAGATTATTCTATGAGAACGACATAGGATCAGTTCGTGAAGATCGATCCTTCAGCCAGTCAAGATTATTTGGTGAGAACGACTTAGGATCAGTTCGTGAAGATTGATCCTTCAGCCAGTCAAGATTATTCGAGGAGAGACGATAAAGAATCAGATTGAGAAGATCGATCCTTCCCCCACCCCCAGGGCCGAATTAACATAACTCGTCAAGTTTTGTATCGGTGCCATACCGAAGAATCCTTTACAGACTTAGAAGAAGTCTGACTGGAGAAAAGAAAACCCGCTTCACTGAATCTGTTAAACAAGAAAATATTCCGGGGGACTGTAACAAAGCTATAATAATATTTGTACAAAGAATTATCATACATACCATAGGAACTACATACAAATCCCCTTATATCATATGTCTATAAACTTTTCACAATAGTCACTACTAACAGACTGCAAACAATCTAGATCACTAGCAATCAAAAGAGCGAGCTGGCTTCATAGAAGTCTTCTCAACGATTGACCACAAACATATCCTGAACCAGCTAATTAAAAAAAGTTCAGTGTCAATATACCTCTATACTTGGTATTTGTAGACTACCAAAAAGCATTTAATTAAATAGAAACACCAGCGATCATAAGAGCCTTAAAGAATCAAAGTATATAAATACGGGCTGCATAAATATTATATACCACATATATCAAAATTGAAGATCTTACATTAAATTGCATAAGGATTCAGACATATTTCAATTTCAGAAAGGTGTAAGACAAGTAGATACTATCTCTTTAAAATTATTCACCTCTTGTGTAGAAGAAATATTAATGAAACTAAACTGGGAAAATAGAGGTATTAAGATTTATGGCGATTATCTCAATCACTTAATATTCGCAGATGATATTCTACTCATAACCTAAAAGAGATTCAAACAAAGCTTCAATGACAACAATGGAAGCAAAAAAAAAGTTGGCCTAAAAATAATTCTTGGTAAAACAAAACCTGCCAAACCAACAAGCGGTCGACATGATCAAAATCCAATTTGACAACGAGCAGAGTGAAATGGTAGAAAATATATATATCTTGGTTAGGAGATTACAATGCCGCCTAACCTTGAAAGAAAAATAGTTGACCCTAAAATAAATCTTGGAAACTGATTTTCATGACAAACCAACCAGAGATCGACGTGATAGAAATTACAATTAACAAAGAGCAAATTGAAATGGTAGATAATTAGATGTATCTAGGTCAACCAATTACTATGTCACATGGAATAGATTAAGAAATACAATGCAGAATCCATCTATGCTGGAAAGCATTTGCTAAGGGAAGCATCCTCTACAAATGTTGGCTAAAAAATAATTCTTGGAAAAACAAAACTTTTACTTTTGATGTGCCTGAGATGAAAAGTATATAACTAATGCATAATCCCAACTATGATATATGGAGCAAATACTACGAACCTGACCGAAAACCTTACATTAAAACTTAGACCGCACAAATAACCCATGAACGCATTATGATGGGGACTAAATGGCGTAACAGAAATTAGTCATTTGAGACGTGGACAAACCAAACTTCAGGATATAGGGGAAGCTATAAGAAACCGGAAATGGAGATGGACAAGTTATTTAGCAAGATTACAAGAGAATAGATAGAACAGAAAAATTACTACTTGCACTCTATTGGATAAAAAAAATACCGAGAAGAAAACCAAAAATAAAATGGAAAGATGATCTTCAAAGATATGCTAAAAATTGGAAACAAATTACACAAGACCAACAAAATTTCAGAAAGATGAGAAAAGGTTTCTCTCAAAGTGGGAAACAAATGCCTGAAATGATGTTGATGATATATATATATATATATATATATATATATATATATATATATATATATATGTGTGTGTGTGTGTGTGTGTGGAAAACTCACAAAGTATCTTGTGAGTAAGCAATAAATGCAACAAAGCCCACAGGAAAAATTAATACGAGGATTCCAAGTACTTTCGAACATTATTTCGAGTTCTTTATCAAGAAACTCGAAATATATATATATATATATATATATATATATATATATATATATATATATATATATATATATATATATATATATATATATATATTCCTTAAGATTGCTACTGGCCGGTGAATCTTCAACTTTACGACGAGGTAAGGATAAAAATGATTCTTTGCTATATATGACATATTTTTGAAGAAAAAGCATTCGGCTTATAAACCATATTTAGGTTCTAGAGAGATAAACAAACAATATCAATTCATAAAACAATGAAAAAAATAAAATAAGCTAAGTTTAAAGAGTTACAGACAATACAATTAATCAGAAATCTTATAAAATCTTTGAAACAGGGCGGATATTGGTCCCTTTCTCAATAGAGAGAAAGCGCAAAAAATAATCCATGCCAAAATTGATGAATTATAAATAAAATTTTATAAAACGAAAAGTATTAAAAAGTAATAAAAAAAGAAGCTAAAATTATTTACGAACCAACACTTTTTTAAGTAACTAATATGGAAAATTAAAAAAATATATGGAGGAAAAATGCCAAGCTAGATTGCCTAGAAGTTAAATAAACAACGGCAATTCAAAGGAACATTATAAAAAAAAATAGTCAAATGAAAACTCCAATTTGAAGAATGAAAGCATTAAAAGCTTAAATCAAGGATTTAAGTCACAAAAGTGATTATACGGTGCAAATATTATCGGTATCTCTCATGTTAAAAACACTAAAAAACACCAAAATATCCTAAACTAACCAAAATGGTAGCTACATTGCGAAGTAGTAAATCTTCTTTTCAGACGATTAATTATGCAGCTCAACTTCTTTAATATCTTCAATCCCATCTCATTTTTAGATTTCAGATTATTCTTAATAAGGAAAATGAATCATTTCCTGTAATGTACACATCAAAATTTACCATCTGACTTGTTTCACTTCCCCAAATGTCACCACTCATCACTAAAACCACACATCTGGCCTCTACATCTTTACTTTCGAAGAGCTACTGTTGGTTATGACCTTTCTTATTTAATATTCGCGAGATTCCAACCGTGAATTGCAGCATCGACCTCACCGTCCATCGATGGCATTCTCCAGTGATCGGGTAGTGAGATCAAATCCTCGGCTTCGGCGTCTCCCTCTTTGACGTGTCCTTCAAAGTTGTCCCAATGGAGAATGAAATTTCACTCAAAGTTTCTTCTCAATCTTCCCTAAATATTCTTCCTCCTTTGAACGATTAACTAACGTATTTAAAAGAAAATTATGAGAAAACCTCTACCAACACTAATTAATTTATGGAACAATTTCATGAGGTTTGTATTCTTCGTCCTAACCCAAATGGCCACAAAATAGAAACGAGTCTTTGCCGCAATGGAAAATGTTTCCCTGTAGTCTTAAAACTCGGTAGTTGAAGAGATATTAAAGTTTCCTCTTTTCTTTTAAAACATTAAAGCACATTTGCTGCCTTAGCTGCTACGGTAATTTCGGTGAGTGTAACTTTCCCACAATGTATAGTTCGCAGAGGGAACCTTCTAAGCTTCTTATACCAAACCAACAGATTATTTTACACATAAATATAACTTTTTGAACTCAACGTCAAGTAGAAACAATTTATTTGGAATAAACAAAAATTTTCACCTTTTCATGATAAAGGAATATTATAACACGACTTTAAGAAAAATATTAAAAGTTTCATCAAAGGTTGTAGGATAATAGTAAATAATTTTGTATGGCGTTCTTCAAGAGCATGAGCCATCACACAGCGATGTCTAAAAACCAAGAAAAATCGTGAGAGAAGAGGTGGGTATTTAAGACTCGCTTTAGGGTAATAATGCGTGGGTGATGAGTGCATCGCAGGAGGCTGATTATTCCACAATCTAGGAGCAAATATCGAAAAAGCACGATATCTAATCCAGCACAGGTGACTGCGAGCTATTATGTATTGAAGGACAGTATATGAGCGTAGGGTTCTCAATGGTTGTGGTAGAATCAGTGAAGAGAAAAGGATAAGAGGGAGCTGCAGCATTTAAAGCCGAATATGAATGAAATAGTGCCTCGAAGGCAATTTTAAATGAAATGGGCCAACGGATCAGTTCACAAAGTAGCGTGGATACACGAGAGACTTTTCAATGTGGTAAAAAAGAGGGTTGAAAAGTTTTGAACAAGTTGGCGGGCTATAAGTAGATCCAGTGGTAATGGAGTGGAAGTAAAAATTGCAGGAGGTAGAGAAAGTATGATTAAAAAATTTCAAAATTGCTGAGAACAGATTTTGTGCGGATGCGTCTAAGATTACTGAAAAAAGAGAGAAAGGTTTTGCTCTCCTTATCAACATGAGCTTTGAGAGATTGTTGAATATCAAAGGTGAATTCAAATTTTTTTACACAATCAGATAGAGGAGCATGGTAGGCACAAAGGTTAAGAAGATGAGTGATAGAATTTCAACGGGTTACATCTGATTGGGTACAAAGCATTTATACTTACTTTTTGTCTTGGTTGTTTTTCAGAAAGTTGACCGAGAGTCATTTAGCGTTGATGTCTTAAGTGGAAAGGAGGTTTTTTGAGTCTTAGTAAGCGTGGTTGGAGGAAAAGAAAGAGATAGATACATGTCATCAATGTAGAAATGAAATGATAGACGTAGCCGACGCCTCCCTTTCAATGCCTTTTACAAAGAATGAAATATTAGAGATTTCTGGATCGTTTCGTTTCAAGTTAGATTTATTGTGGATGTGGCCAAGACTATCATGTTTGAAACAAGTTGGGAATGAGTTGTTAAATAAAACATTGAGTTAAGGAAGAAGAACGGGAGGGGGACTGAAAGGGCATTGTAGAGCAAGCATTTGTCGAAGAGAGAAGTAGGGACAACATTAAAAAGGTCTAAGAGCAGTTGTGGAGTGATTAAGAGATATCGTTGATTTCATCGAAACTCAATGATTATTATTTTGTTGCTCACAAAATTAACCTGTTTGTTAGCTACTTTCCTCTATAATCTTCTCTAGATAATAACAAGTTTGAGTGAGTTCATTACATAATAACATTATCATGCACATTTACGTTCCAAAAGTATGAAATTAAAGTTGACACTATTTTCAACTCTGTCAACAATAGTTACTTTTAAACAAACTTAGATAGCCAAGATTAACCTTAGCAAATTTTTCTTTAATGAAAGTAGAACTTAAAAAATAGGATTTTACCAACCTAATAAAAACTTTACGGAGAAAGCCTTTAATATGAGGACAATTTAATATGAAGACAAAGCACCCAAGGTGATTTATAAGGGTAGATAGAGAACTCAAGAAAAAAACTATCATACAATTGCAGGTTGACAGTATGTATGGTCGCTCCTGGGAGAGTTTGAATACCTCTGCTTGTAGTAATTGTTTGGTTTTAACCGAGGTCGCAAGTAGATATAAGTACATCAGCCGGCGCGGCGGGACTCGTGATTTAGAATACAAGGCTTCGTTGCAAGCAAAACAAACATTCCATCATTCACCATAAAAGGCCCATTTAAATGCTGAACAATGCGAAAAAGAACGAATGATGCAAAGTGTGCCAAGATGAGGAAACGTTTATTGCTGGGAGGTAGAGTGTGTCTAGACAAAACGGGACCCATATGAATACCGTAGGATATCAAAATGTAATTCAAGCTTAACTATTAACAACATTCCCAGACCAACAAGGGGTTGGTTCCTCCGTCGTCGAATATTGATGAAAACCCTCTACAGAGGGCAAAAATGGTAGGGCAGAGTACACATACACCGACTAATTGGAATATGGTTTCCTTAACGCAGGACCTAGATATTAATAGTAGCAAGAATCTGTGGGGTACTTTTAAAATATATTGAAAATTGGTTTAAAGGCCCGAGCTCACAAATTCTGAGAACAATCAAGATGTATTAAATCTTCAATGGAACGCATTGGCTTAAGTTTAGGGTATGTTTTTGAATTCTGGTCTACATATTCCTATAATAGATAACATTGTATTAGGTCTCCAAAATTCGTGCGTGTTTAGATAAAATAAAATGAAATTATTTTATGTAAACTTAATCAATTATATCTTTATCATTTTGTTTAGGACTTTTCCTATTTTATTGGTTTGGAAATCTAACCTGGGCAATTCTTTAAAAAGAAATTTAGCTGACAACGAGCATCGCTAATTAGCAACAAATGAGAACTTGGTTAGCCTACTTAGGCCATTAAAAAAGACTAGGCTTGACTAATTAGTTTATTTCATCTGTATTGAACAAGTTCTAACCTTTTTACTCCTGTAGAAGTTCACCTAGTTATTAATAGGCTAACTAGGCCAGCCTAGGCGTAATTTGCCGCGCATTGAGAAGTGCGTTGCAAGAGCAAAATTTTGTGCCTAGAAATTCTTAATTTTTCCAAAAATTTCGTTTCTGATTTTCTTTTTTAATCTAATAAAAAAAGGAAAAATGTTGTAGGACAAAAATGTAACCATATATTTCATTACATACAGATAAAAATGTTTTTCTTAATGGAGAAATTTCCGGATGTGCTAATAATAAATGAACGTGTTCGAGCGTCGAGTGTCGAAATTAATTCCTGAATTTAGAAATAGATCGTAAGAAGACAGACTGAGGCACTTCAATTTAATTTCACTTGAAAATCGATATCTATGCGGCCAAAATGTGTTAAATTTTATAAATTATAACTCAATATTTGAGCTAGATAACCGAGAATGCCCTTGAAATAACGGTATTAAGATAGCAAACAAAACTTTAACTGCGATAGCACAAAAGTTCTTTGTTAGGATAAAATCTCAAATTTGGAATAAGTTGCCTTTAAATAAGAAGAACTAGATTAAATATGTTTAAGAATAAAAATTTGGTTCTTTTGTTTATCGGGCATTTAATCGGTCCTTTTGAATTCCGGCATTTTCAATAGATCATTTTATTTCTCGGTCCTTTTAATCGTTTTTTTTTTTTGTTCCTCGGTCCTCATAATCACTAGATCCGCCCCCACATCCTATTGAATCCGAGTATGTCCTTTAATGCAAATGACACAAGTTCAAAGAGGAAGGATGATTTTTTGCATAGATAAAATATAAAATGAAAGGACTAAAAGGAAAAAAGATGATGGAATATGTCTAATATGAGAGAGTCAATTTAAACTAGGATGCGGCGAGGCACTGTCCTGAAGAGAAACAGAAAAAGTCATTGGTGTTTAGCGGGCTGATAACCGAAAATCGGAAGTCAGAATACAAATAATTAGTCATTCGAAAAATTGGATAATTAGACATTATAATCAGAGTCGACTTTGACCCCCCATTACCGAGGAATTCTTTTCCTGAAGCAAAGAATAGAAGGAAAATACCGAGAAGATGGTATAAAGCCATTAGTATAATTAATTCTGTGACGAAAGACCCAATCCATCTTTGAAAAATTTCTGTAGAGTTTCTTCGCACATGATAAAGATTCACAAAGAGCAGAGGAAAAAGAGAAATGATCCAGAACATATAAAAATAATGATTAATGATGCTGGGTTTAATCATTCTTAAAAGACGGAGACCTTGAGATGGTGACCTCGAGTCCATGACCCCTGCTGAAGTTTGTGCTACCTCACGTCTTAAGATTTGCGTAAATCCTTAGTTAATTAAACTAAAAAAAATGGTATTTACAAAGAATTCATAATGGCGGAGGACGAGGGTAATACCTGAAAATTAAATTGATATAAAGCCTGCAACGAGTCAATAAGGAAATGCAACAGAAGGGATAAGGGATAAGAAAGACAGGAGAAGGAGTTCTAGAATTACGACTACTGAAAATTATCCATTAATCGTTCAGAAATAGAAAAAAATAGAGGACACATAGAGGATGCTGGTGTGATATTTATTTACTCACCACTCTTAGAATATTGTAAATATAAATTAAATAAATTTAGAAAACACAGAAAACGTTTAGTTTGATTTTTTTATTAAATCGTACATATACAGTCAAGCCAAAGGTTTTGAGACTACTCTATATATTTTTCCTAGAATAAAGTGAATAAAACTAATCAAACATTGCATTTTGTTTTAGTAAGTTTGTATCATAATTCGTACGAGAAATATATAAAATATAAACCAATTTTAGGAATAATCTCAATGTATGCACGCAGTCAATATTTATAATGGTGTCCTTTTGTTATTCAGGGCTGCTTCAATTCGTTTTTGCAAGCTGGAGAACAAATTTTCGATGATATCTTTACTCTTATTGCTTTATTTTTGTTCAAGAAGACCCGCAACTGCTCACAATTGGATGGCATCTGCTTATCAACTGCTGTCAGTCTTTTTATCATCCATAAATTCTCAATTGGATTCAAATTTGACGAATTCTCGGGCCAAGGTTCCAGCAGTTCGATGTTATTTTCAGCCAAGAACTTGTTATTTATTTTGATTTGTAATGAGGTGCGCCTATCACAACACAGGTATAATTTAGATCCCCGCCTTCAAATCACAATATACCCAATATCTTTTCTGTTCCAGAACCCAGTTAAAAAAAGTTACCTTACTAAAATTGGTCCTGAAATGTTGGGAAGAGGAGCTGATATAGCATGTTTTGGCACCATTTGGAGTTTATTACAGAGTTCTTAGCCCGACTTGTTAAGGTTCCAGTTTCTTTAAAGTAGAAGCAGCCCTAAACATGCTGAATGTCAGCATACTTCACCGTGGACACAACACATGACCCGTAAAAGAGATTTCCTTTTTCTTCCGAAGTGAGGGATCTTTCCGAAGCTCTAATTTAGCGGATGGGAGCTTCATCATAGAATATCATTTTCCCCGTCTTTATCAGTCCATTAATTATATTTACTACAAAAGTGAAGTTTATCCGTAAGGTTCTTCTCACTGTTCGCGCTGAACCGTTCACACCTACTTCTTTCATATGTTGAGCAAGCTTGGCACTGAAGCAACTCGATCCTTGAGCCGTGACCTTACCAGAAAGCAATCTTGTCATTAATTTGAAGTTCTTGGATTATCCATCAGACTTATTTACATTATTTACAGGAGTGTAACCAGTTTTTTTAATATTATTAATGATCCAAATGATTGCGATCCTTGATTCAATAACTTTAGCAACTATCCTTTGCATTTCAAGTCATTTTGGTGCAAGGGAACAATGATTGCGCTCCTTTCTATGGGAATAACCATTTCTGGAATTAAAAATTATTAAAACATTTATTTTTGCTAAAGAAATTTAAGAGATAGATTATACTTACCAAATATCATTCATTCGACCCATATTTGCCATCATTTTACCATTTGGATCCCATAGCACAGTTCCAGGGAATAAAACTCACCTCTACAAGAACAAGACCAGAGCGCGATTTTGGATTCAGCGAAGGAATGCAGGTTAATTTTCATATTATTTAAAAAAATGTTGATCTTTTAATTAACTTGTAATAATTTAAATATTATAATGATTATTCTTATCACGTAAATTTTAAAAACGAATATTTATATTATTCTCAAAACTTTTAGCCCCGACTGTAATATAATGAATATGGAATTTATTTTAGGAAATGAAATTGAGCCATTTCATTAAGATATCTTTGCGGTCTCCTCATCACATCTGTCCTTTGAAATCCAAAGCTGAACTATAATAAAACTATTGGACCATTGGCTTGTTGTCGTGGTTGCCTAAGTAAATGGTTCTTCTTTCGGATTCAGACCCAGAATCTCGCCTTGAACTGAGACATGGCTATGTTAAGAAAACACGACAAGATAAAGATATCTGAGCTTTCCTCCCGGCTTCAAGCAGCCTTTTTTTTCCTCACCCACGTTATTTACTTTTCTTCTCACATTTTCCTCTACTTTTATTTCGATTTTTTATATAAATAATTTACGTTAGAAATTTCCGACCACTTTACTCCTTTTCAGAAAGTTTGTTACGATAAACTTTTTCACACTAAATGACAATAAAGTTAAAGAACCCGATTTTGCCATTATTCCAAATTGATAAAATTAAATATCAAGATCACTTCTGCTTCTCAGGAAATGTGGCTAATATTTATTAATTGCAAAACAATACTCAATTTCTTCTTTTATTAAAATTTCGTATGAAATTAAAAAAATGGGGCTAATGATTTTGTTAAGTAAATAGACATTAACGGTATGATTCAGGATGTAGTCACTTTAGGTACGCCTATTAAAGTCTGTAAGATAAAGCTTTAACCTTTAGGTTGTAAGGTTTGATACGAAAGTGGTTTCAACAAATATCTTACGCGGGTAAATATGTAGATGAGCGACTCGAACGATGAGACGTACTATTTCGTCAGTGTTCCAAAATGATTCACGTTTTTGGAGTACATTTAAGGGGACGGCTCGTGTGGGGGTAAACACAGTGGGGGGACCACACTATGATGATCCTGAGTTTTATTAAATTGGGGGTCTTGGGGGCACAGTCCCCCCAGTATATAATCCTATGTAATTGTTTATAGACTAATGTCCTAACGTTTACATTGGCGAATGATTTAACTACATCATGTCAGTGCCTTTAATCGTTCTGCGAATTATAATGGGGGCAGGGGTGGGGTCTGACGTCAGACGACTCAAACGCGCATGAATATTCCGGTCGGGGTAAACGAAAATATTTACCAAAAAAACACTTTTTCGGCCGAGTCGCTAATATACATATTTACCCTTACACGCTTATTTATTTTTGAATTATAAAAATTCTATCTTTGTAAATTCCTGTTTACATAGAAATCAAGAAAAGCAAACTAAGTTCCCAATTTTCCACATAAATATCGATTTGGTCTGGCGTAAGCTTAAACTTCTAATAGTTTGAGTCTTTTAATATCAAAATTGATTCATTCAAAACTCTCATTTATAAGAATTAAAAATTTTAAATAGAATAGAAAAGTTTTCTCAATTAGGTACAAAACCAGAAAACAATTTTTTCAAAAATGACAAAATATTAGTTAGTAATTTTCAGAACAAATATACTACGATATATGACAGATCTCATTCTAAGGAATCATTGGAAGGTAAATCTTGCCTTGATTAGAGAGACGTGTAACCACATGACAAAAGTTAAATTTTGGGGGGTTGTTTTTTATAGTAGGAGGGAAAGATTCATCCCCGGCAGAGGTACTTCTTCACCCTCCCCTCCCTAGTGGAAGAATGGGGCGGAGAGTGGCTCTGTTCTAACATTCATCTAACTCCTCTTCTTTCAAAGGGTCCAAGCGGACCCAGATGGGGGTAAAGTCGGCGGGAGATGATGAGAGTTGAGAGGAGTAGGAGGTTGGGTAAAAGCTTAGAAGTAAGATCAAAAGGAACAACTCTATTGGGTGGACCTACTGATTTTATCGTGGATTCTGAACCACGCATCGCTATATTGCTCAGTTTAATCTATCGTTTTTAGCTTTTTTATTCTACTTTTATCATAACAACTTCATACATATAGAAAAGGTTAGGTTACTGTTAATTTAGGAAGCAACTGTTTTGATGGAAAGGGAATCCCATTATTACCTTATAGCTATATATAAACCCTAACTGGATAAAATGTTAGAGCACATTACACATTACCTCTTTGAAGCATCATTTCTAATTTAAATAAAATGATGGATTGTTTTGTATTTGATAGAGATAAAATGGTATGAAGAGACGGATAATAATTAATGGCGGCTATGTGAACGTCCCGCTGAACTCTCCTTTACTCCGCGGCTTTCACTGTTTTCGGCAGTACATGAATGCCCTAAATGAGAGACGTTCTTGAATGGTTATTTTCCAGCTACTTTCAAGCGAAATCCCTTGAAATTCAATCTTCAATCTCGAGCACTGACCACCGGAACCAAAAATGTGCCTTGAACATTTTGACGAAAGAGCATTTAACAAAGCAAAGGTGAAGAAGCTAAACGGGGGTAAGGGGAGATAATAGGTATGTTGTGTTGTGAAGGCGAGAACGGGAAACGATATCGGTGTTCACGATGATGCGCATGAAGTCTACCTCGAAAAGGCCACTGTGAAATTTGTATGTATTTAGTTTGTGACCGCACCGGAGCTTTGAGAGGGCGACCCATTTGCGTCGTGGGAAATATCTTGTCCTCTAGGTTGATGTCCGGTAGAATGGCATTGAAGAAGTAGGTTAATGTATAGGGATTGTATGCCATGCTGTATTATGTATGGGGGGTCTGGTTTCCGGGTTGAGGGATTTCAGGGAGTTTCTCGGTGCCCTTGGAGATTTGCTCGTTAGGTAGAGGATGGTGTAGGGCTTCCATGTAGTGACATGAGATCCTTCTACCCTACATTGCCCTACTGTCGACCATCAACACCGAATTGATGATTTAATTGCTTCAATTAAACTGATGGATGGATTTATGCGAGAGATGAAAAACTTCGTCAAAATTTCGCAAAGAAATAACATAAATGCGTTAAATATAATGGTTTATATACTTATATGTAGCATGCTAAATTCATGATATAATTCATGATGCCGTGTACAAAATAGCGATCGAATAAATACAAAACCACATACATTATGCGCGTGCTTAGCAATGCAGCTGTGAAATATTCAATGAAATTGCTACCATAATAAAACCAAATCCAGAAACTATTGAATATTTCCTGTTTTACAGTAAAACAGAAAGGATAATTTAAATGCGAAATGCAATGACCTGAGATGAAAGGACTTCTTCCTTATCTACCCATATCCTGACTCTATTAAAGGGATAAATCCCAGAGGAAAGCATCGCGACTCCTTTCTATAGATATATAATCCCTTTCTTTCTTTTACCAAGGCGCTAAGGAAAGAGGTTCCGAACCTTTGAGACAACCGATAAATAGTGATGTAGCAAAGAGAAGAAAGTTAGAAAGGGGAGAAAATAAGAAGAGATGGGAAGAATGAAGGCCGGAATTTGGTGTCTTCGAATTTGCTAAATTTTACTGTGCTTCATTTTTTGCATCAGAGGTGATTTCCTCTTAACTCAGCTCTATGGTGTTTTAAAGAACATGGATTAGCTTCAAAGATTAGTTCATGACTTCATTGAAAAAAACAAAGATACAAATTAGTTGCACATAATGTCCCTGTGAGGTTACAATCTTGGAGCTTTAGAATGATAACTTTTGTTTATTTTATCCTATTCTAACAAGAGCGATGAGGTAACAAAGAATATTTTACGGCTCGTCACTAGTTCTGTGGTCTAGCAACTCCGCACGATTTTGATTTCTTAATTGATAATGTGCCTCGGTCCTTGGGGGAGATGCGCCTCTCGCCGAGGCAGCTGAACATGTCCGCTCCTTTCATTCTTTCCCTTGGAATTTGGTCTTTGCTTTTATTTGTGCTAAATTTTGTTGATATTGTTCGTGCTATTTCTTATCGTTTTTATTAATTTGGCTGAAGATAGGCTTATTTGTGTTCTTGTGGCTCTGTCCTTGTTGGCGTCGGTCAGATCAGACAGATAAGATTGAAAAAAATCATAAGGAAGCCAAGTTGAGGTTTCCTCGTTGGTGCGATACATCACCATGAGAAAGGAGTAAAGTAGGCTTCTTCCAATTTCCCTTAAAGTCGTTCTCGATGTTTTACCACGTTGACAGCGAGTTGGGCCATATATGGTACACGGACATTTTCACAGCTAATTTACCCTTAATATTTTGTGAGATTTCGCTCTTAAGGATTCAAATATTAAGGGCAGCATTCGGTGCGTGAATATTGACTCGCATCACCGCGTGAGCAATCATGGGCGGTGGGCTATCAATAAAATGCCTTGTATCAGTATAAACTAAATTAGTTTAAACTAACGGTGTAACAGATGCACGTAATTAGTTTAACGTCTTTAAGGAGCCTATTGGCGTAGTGGAATAGTAGTGAAGTTGTAAAAGAGAGGTGACGAAGCAATGCGACCGACTGGTAAGGCCGCTTCTCCTCAAGAAACGGAGACGTGGTTCGGTTTTATTTTCCCCCAAACGACTCTAAATGCACCTTGCAAAAGAGGATTTGCGGATTGTACTCTCGAGTACTTGTTCTTTAAGATTTGCAATTCGGTTTGATGGCAAATGCTACTCTAATGTTTGTCATCCGTAATGGTTTTCACGATTTTTTTTTACCCTCTTTTTCTTCATTTCTTTGCCCATTCCTTCATTGCTGCAACTAGTGAAGAAGACATCATTTTTAGCTTTTAATCAAATAAGGTGGCTCCTGGCTCCTTAAAATGCCATCAATTTCTTTTAGTTCGAGTTTCAAGGGTTGAATGAAAGCAAGCTTTTTCCATTTATCAAATTGACTCCTCTCGCCTCTTTGGCATAATAAACAGAAACATTTTTAAAATTCTCTATTATTTTTTCTTTGTACCAACAGACCGTCAATTCTACTCTCATTTCCATTATAATCACTACTTGCCTCATGTACTCAGGAATAGATTTTATTACCAATATTTCTTCCATTCACTCATATTTTTACATTTTTTTAAGCAAGACATACGACGTTTGTCCAACCTTCCATTATTATTTCGTAGTAATGGGCTTCCCCTTAATGAAGATTGCACAGTCTGTTTATCGTTTTCTCCCGACCTATTTCTCTATGGCTACTCATTCTTCTTGACTCCGAGAAGAGTTCAACCCCCTTTGCCAAGTTTCAGTGAGTTTCCTTGGAAAATAACAGCTAAATAAAAAAAATAATTGAGGGGAAAATCATGAATTAAAAAGACCTGCATCAAACAAAACAACCATAAATGCTGCAACAATTCTGTTCATTGAAGCTTTGTCCAGGAAAAGGAGACTGCAAAGAGCATTGAAACAGGAGTATAAATTCCTAGCACGTGGAACGGTCTTGTTGAGCTCAGGAGACGCTCATTAACAATTTTATGAATGAATGTTTCATATTGATCAAAATGACACACATGAGCGAACCAACGTTCCTCCAAAATTATTAGATTATTTTAGGTGTTGTATTGGGAAAATGACGAATGATTATATTTTTTCGATATATGAGGTTTAATATAATTCTACCTATAGATAGTAGTAATTAATATCTCTGATAGGCCTTAAGGTATTATGTTAAGGGAAGATAGCAATAGAGTAGACTCTAGAAAACCAAAAGAAAAATAATATAAATTTCTTTCGATTGCGCGGAAATTCTACATCCAATGAGTTCTATATTGAATGAAGAACACCCATTTCGAAAAATTGTATAACTAAGAGCTTCGGACAAATCACAATAAACAAACAGGTCACATTAATATTTCCGAATAGGAGACATTTTTCCTTCCTCAATATTTTCTTTTATTCTCGAGAAAAAGCTGCCAAAAACTAAGTTTTTCTATTCCCTTGTGCTAAAGGGTGTTCCATAAAGACGGATCGAAGTTAGCAGTAAATAAAAGTGTTATTGGTAAAAATTTATTGATTTCACTATTCGATCTTGTTATGTAAGTTATGGCAATTATGTGTGAAAAATAATATCGCCTAAATATCGGCCAAGGCTTGGGCGGCACACCTCCACTCCATGGTAAAAATTTTTGATGACGTTTCTGCATAGTTGCTCCTTGATTTCACCAATATGCCTTATTATCTCATCCTTCAGCTGTTGAATTCTTGTTGGCTTGTTGGCATAGAGCTTACTTTTGAGATGAACCAAAAGGAAGAAATCTAAAGGCGTCAAGTCACACAATCGTGGTGGCCAATTGACCTCGCTGTTTCGAGAGATGATGCGACCTGGGAACTTCTCATTCAATAAAGCCATTGTACGGCGCTTCAAATGGTCAGCATTCTTCAGTTCTTGTGTCAATTGAATTTTGTAAGCGTATAGAGACAAATCTTTTGTTAAAATTCGATGAAACGTTGTTGTGGAGAGGTTCAATTCCTGCGCGCGATGACAAATAGAGGTGTCTGGATCTTCGGCCACATTATCGCGCACTGCAGCAATGTTTTCAGCTGAACGGCGTAAACGAGCACGCAATGACGTTTTTCCCTCTGCCACCGACCCTGTTTGTTTGAATTTACAAACAATTTTCCCAATTGCACTCTCGGTTGGTCGATTATGTTGACCAAAACAATCACGAAGTGCCCGAAATGCGTTTCTGTTTGAACGTCCATTTTCGTTGTCGGCTTCGATAACTTTAACACGTTGTTCGATTGTTAATCTTTCCATGCTTGAAATTGCCAAAAACGGAAGTTGTTAAATCTGAAAGAAAAAGAAAAAAATCATTAGACGCTTAAACTTAACTCAGATTTAAAATCGGTCTAATTTATTGGAACACCCTAAATATAATCTGAAAGCCGCCTTGCGCAAAAATTGGATATATCACAAAACATCATCATTTAATCAAATGGCTTCTATCGGAAGATAACCGAGACAATTTCCAGACCCTTTTGAAGATCTCAAATGATATATCAATAAGGAGTTGACATTCACAATTTGAAGTGTTTGTGTTGCTGAGGAACATCCAGCGAGGAAAAGCATATAATGCCGATAGTGCAAAAGAAGAGTAAATATTTAATTTAATTGAAATATAACGACCTTATTTCTCTTGTCTTGTACATGGATGGAAGGAGTGCGAAGTAAATTGGATGAATAGTCTTAATGCAAAGGGAGAAGATTCTTTTCCATTGTTTATTATCTGTGGCAGTATAAAGTGGTTATCAAAGGGAAAGCAAAGATAATTATTTATCTCTCTCGTCATCTACAACAGGAATGCACAAAAAGTCTTTGGCTTATCGTTTACCATTTTCATAGTTTGGCGATAATGCCAAATTAAAGATATATGTAAGCTTCCAAAAACGGTCTAACACATGCCTCGATATCAGACCCTCCTAAGAAATTCTTAGCATAATAAAGAAGAAATTTAATGTTCTCTTTCAAGCTTTCTTTATTTGATATAATCGTGATATAGATCGTTACAGACCTGTAAATAAAGGCATCACTTATCTCGAGAGATACACATAAGAGACATAACATGAAACCTAATCGATGACACAGAAAAGGATGATAAAAAGAAACCATCTTTTTCAGAGGCAACACTTTTATTTTTATATAAAAGTAGTTTTACTAAGATTCTCACACAGCCACAAAGCCATACTTTCAAATACGGGTTAACCGAGGAGTAACGAACCCAACATCACCCCTAAGAAATTGTAATTATTAATTAATAATTGATGCTTTGGTAAAGGAGGCAAAGAGGAAGGAGTTCGAAATTAAAAATTTGGTGTCCATAAAATACCCAAGAAATTTTAAAAAATAATTTATTAATTAATAATTGGTGCTTTGGTAAAGGAGGCAAAGAGAATGAAAGTTCGAAATTAAAATTTCTACCCACAGGAGTAAAGAGAAGTGTATTGTAAGAAGTGATGCTATGAGGTGAGTATAGCAATAATTGGGTACCTTCACTAGATCGAGCAGGCTGAGGGACGCTCTTCATCCGAGCCAAGCAACGAGCTGTATCCGATATTCCAATCTAACAGACCCATTGGCTACAGTGGCTTGGTCTGCGTGAATAGAGCGTCCCCGAGTCGTGCCCGGTGTAATGTGATGGTTGCTAGTTGTCGCCATAGTAACCGCTCTCCACCCACACTTAAAGAGATTGGAAAAATTGGCGAATGGTGTTAATTTGTAACAAATTTCTTTCAGTCCGGAACTGAAACGAAACTCTTTAATTCTATCATCAATTTCACCATGAAAGACATTTAATTTCATCCCTCGGTGAAAGACAAATCTCAAAGATAAAGTTGTGAGAGAAAAATTGAAAAGAAACAATTGAGACAAAACAGCAATGCCGAATGAGACGAAAGATTTTTTTCACATTTGTTGATAAAAGCGATCGAAATGTTTGACCCGTAAAAAAAAGCTATTATAGAAAGGAGAAAATTAGTGGTTTGTGAAAGTGTGTGAAAGGGAGCTGTTCTCAGTGAGTACACGAAGCTATGGGATTCAGGTTTCTCAATTTACCTCTTCTTTGCTACCAATCAATTAGTAAGGTGAATGCCCTTGCAGTGGAAAAGATAAGAAACAGAGAAGGATGTTAAAGAGTAAAAGGGAGTGGTGAAAGAGAAATGAAACAAAGACAGCCAGTCACTTCAAAAGTTTAAAGAAAGTTGAAATTTCAACCACCCTCTCTAAAATCTTTACAAATAAATGTGTCTGAAATTTCTTAAGATGGTAAAATTCATGGATAAAATTTATTCACCAAACTGCTGGAATGAACCTTTATGTGTATATGTTTAGGCTAAAGAGAACGGGTGTAATTCAACCGAACACAGACAACTCTTTGAAATGATAGTCATCTGGAGGCTGTGCAAGACATCTAAACCTTTTTACATTAAACAACTGGCGCATTTTCCCTCCTGGTGTAGTTGAATGTCTGATTACCCTCACACATTCTCTTCTGCAATTGGTGCACCTATATTTCGGTAGTATTAAGGTGCCGTGTAACTTTTGCGTGTGCAATTTCCGCCCTTGGTGGGTGAGTAAATCGATTGGGGGTCATTCCCGAGGGCTGTGGAAATCCAGACCATCAAAAAGGAAAAATTGAAGGTTGATTTCAACACATTTTTTTCTGAATTTCTTTTCTAAATGGGTACACGAGACCTCCAAATTATCCGATGCTAATGGTTGCAATAATTTAAATATAAAATTCCCTTCAGATGGCAGGATGAGAGGAATCTAAGAGACGATATACTATGACACGTTTTGGGTTTTTTGTACAGTGACCCACTTTCCCCAACCCGAAAAACAAGAAATTACTTTTGATTTATCATTACTCGTTACTTTTTTCCATTTAGCTTAATGTTTCTGAGTGCGCGTCTGTGTGTTCGATCTCTCATGCCAGTTTTATCCAATCCATATTGCTCCCGAGGCTCGACCGCTTCAAAGCAACCATCAATTGACCCATTGGGGGAGGCTTGTAAAGATAGTTGTATTAAATCTTACGGAATTTTAAACATTAGAGGAGTTACAACTGTCTGATAACCCAGAAGCAAACATGTTCTAACATCACTAAGGTCAACTGCAGTGTACGCAGTGATGGCATGCAGTTAGTATGGCAAGGAATAGAAACCTTTACAGCCGTACCCCAGGCATACCCGATGCCCTAAGTTGGCTACTGGTTACCAGATTATCCGCATGTTCTAGCATTACCAACTGCCCACCAGATCGGAATTTATAAGTTACCGATGGATTAATGAAAGAAAGCGATTTCGAAGTAGTTAGGAAACTGTGATGAAAAAGACTTGGATACCAGAGTGAAAAGGTAAAAGATCTCTGCCATGCATGTTTTTTAAAGAAGTGAAATAAGCGTTAGTGTTAAGTTCTAAGTTCAAACTAGTATACCAGTCAACAAAGACCAGATATACGGTGTTAAACCAACGCCAACTAAAATCATATGGTTGGAAATTCACTGTAAAAAGAATTAGTGAATTGCCTTGATTTTCTAAACATTCCCCTAAATTTTAATCTATTTAATGGAGTAGTTTTAGCTGAAGTTGCGAATTTAAACCTTTTTTTAAATTTTACACTATATTGGATAAAAATTGTATTTATTCTACGTGATGGCGTTCTATATAGCAATATTGTATAATAAGCAACGATCTGAACTCTATAAATCTCTTCGTCCTCTGTTACTGCCTATTTATAATGGCTGTAACCTGGCATGAATCGATTGATATCTTGTTTGGAAGAAGTTGAACAGAAAGAGTAGTAGAGACTTAATCTTAACTGCATGAGTGTTGAACAAACAGATACACGCTCACAACAATTTAGCTACATAGAAAAGGTGAGTAATCCTAAAGCTACGCCATTTGTCTTTAGGGTTGGGGACAGTAGGGCAGTGTTCAAAAACTCGTAAATAAAGTTTTATTGTTTAAGACTGAACTCTCCTGTGCCTTCGTAGATTCCTATTTTGAGGTCATGTGAAGGGAATTTTAATTAGTCCAACCGTTATTGCGTGTCGCATCCCTAGGATCAAGACTTTGAGGGGGCGGATATGGCTTGCCAAGGATTAGTTTCATTTTACGACACGTGATGGAGGACGGTTTCGGTGATCTTCCTGCCCCGCAATCACGCAACATTCCGGATTTAGTCGTCTCCTTTCACGACGTGCTCGGGAAGACTGACTGATCACGTCCTATGAAATTCAAGGAATAAAACCGAGACTTGGCGGAATTAAAGGTGAAGACTGATTTCAAAAATACATCGGTGGTTAATTCACAAAAAACAAACATAGCATTAGTGCAAAGGTGAGGAGTCTCTGCTCTTAACACTCATTCTAGCTTTAGTGCATCTACGTTCGCAGAATTTGGCTATGGTCTACCAAGCAGCGAAATAAATTCGGTTTACGGTGACCAGCAAACTATTATAGTTCTAAGTCATCTTTTAGCGATGTCCGACGCTCGCGAATTGATGTGCGAAAGCGTGTTTGATTGACATCGTGAAACAGCGTCAACGAGACTAGAGGTTATGAGAAAAGATCCTCTACCTCATCGCAGGCCAAGCACTAGAGGAGGAATAAGCAATGAAAAACGAGAGGAATCAGAGGGAAAATAGTTGCAGAGAGGAGGCGATTAGCAGAAAGAAACTGGGAGCCGAAAAGACCGATATGTGCCAGAGGCCCCGAAGAAAAAGGATGAAGAAACGAATTTTAATATATTTTATGGCACTCATCTAGCTAGTGATAATCTAATTTAGCCTTGCACAAATAAAAAACAACAAACGAAAGCACTTAGAAAGAACATACGAACAAAGGGACAAAAGCTCCAGAAGCATTTCTAGGCACCGGGCGGAGGCGGCTCCGAGGCCGCGAGAACGAGGAAGGAAATAACGACGAAGGGAGGAACAGAGCGTGGAGTGATGTTCAATAAGGTGGACGAGGTTAGAGCCCTTCATTGACAGCGCTAGCCGATAAAACAAGGAGAGATGCGCTTTTGTATAGTGGGTGATGAATCGGTCGAAAGAATATGCTCCGGTAATTAGAAGGGCATTTGGCAGTTGGTAGGAATGTAGGTTTGTTGGTCCTAAGCAATTAGTTGAATGGGGTGAAGAGTATTTAGTTTGGAAGTAAAGAAAGTAAATTGGTTTTTATACTACGCTCTTAAAGGTCATTGGCCCCCACAAAGCCCCTGACTTTCAGTAGAATATGGACGAGAGATGTGTCTCCAAAGCACTTTTGAAGAAACCAATGGAGAGACAGGAACGAATGTCAGGGGGGGGGGAGAATCTTAAGCATAGAGAGATAAGGCACCCCGCCCCCTCTATGGAGCGGAGACAGCTACGACGTGCTTTCAGGTCAAGGGCAGGGCAGGTACGCAGTGCTCGTGTGAGTTAACCCAAAGAGAGAGAAAGAGAGAGAGCAGGATAGAGGTTCATAAGAGGGGGCAGGGGCGCATTTTTAAACAAGAGGGCGCCTTTTGAAGTTGACGTGAAACCTTTTAGGGAGCCAATTTAGACTCCCTAATGGAGGAGAATGCAGGATCCAATGTTCTGCCTCTGCCGAAGTGAGTTGAATAGGGCCAAGGGTGGAGACCCGGGCTCCAGAAGAAGGGAGGGACAGTCGTTGAGACGCGAGGTGACAAATGCATGAGTGACTGGGAGAGGCGTTAATTAAAGAGAAAGAGAGCCGGAGTGAGTGGTGGTTTGACATAAGGTGGTGGCGACGGGGTAAAGCATTCCAGCCTTGGCTAGAATATATCTTTATGGATGAAGTTCTGAATGAATTACTGATGAGAATGTGGAAAAGAGCTTTAAGATTGATGAAAAATGATGTGTCGTGGCTTCTATATATGTTGGTATAAGCTAATGACGTGGCATTGGTAAGTATGGGTGAAATGTATATGGAAAGATTGATCGAACTTTTGACAGGGTGTGTGATGGAGGATAGTGTAAAAGATAATTCAGATAAGGATTAAAGTAAAGAAGGGAATTTATGGGTGAGGTTTAGCATCGGAGACCGTGGTGTCACCCTTGAACAAGTGTGGAGTGTTAAGTATTTTTGATGCATTGTAAGTGATGGGGGAGAAGATGAAGCAGATTGCGAGAACGAGGTTTTAAATGTTAGGAAAGTTTTTTGGACTGATTAGACCGTTAATTAATGAGTGGTTACGGTTTAGATGTGAAATGCGTCAGGAAGCTGCATAAGAATGTGGTGGTAACCAACTTTAGTGTGTAGTAGTGAGACTATGGTACAGAAGGATAATGAAAGATCTCGACTGAGAGCGGCGCATATAGTAAAAACTGAGAGGGATGTTTGATGTGCAAATGTTAGATAGAGTGAAGAACGACTGAAAAAGAGATGTTTATAAGGTGAAGAAGGCTGAAGCTGTGAATGAAGGTGTTCTGAAGAGGTATAGGTATATAAGAATAGATGAAAATAGACACTTGTAAATAAATAATTCAAGAGAAAGTATCAGAATATGAGAAGAGATGCAAAACCAGATCAAAAGTATGTTGATTATGCGATTATCTGAGAGAGAAAGGGCTGACTGAGGATGGAGTGGATGATATTGTATGTTGTAAGTGTGCATAAACATATGCTAGGTCACAATTAATTCCATAGCCATCATGGCCCAATTATTTAGCGCTGAGAAATGATGGGTAGGGCTTAATAGGGCTTAAAGCGGGGGTGGCATTTATGGGGGCTAAACCAACATTGTGAGCATTTGATGATGATGATGATGATTATGTATTGAAGTTTAGAATTATTACAAACATAAGCAACATACATTTGAGACGTCGTCTCAAACAATACTAGAAAAGATGTCCATAAAGAAGGTAGTGTAGTTCAGACGATGTTGAAATGGTCATATTTTAGAGTATTTGGAGAGTTGTTTGGTTTCCTCCATAGTGAAATAGATTCCATTTTAATTGATCTTATAATTTCTTTTTGCCATAAGGCGAAAACAGACGCGAGAAAACCTTCCGTTGTGAGTCAGGAGGGGACGGCAGTCGTCGCGCCATTGTCCTCATACAGAGGAAACAATTAAGTCACTAGCTTAAGCCTCTGTGGCCCCGATGGGGGTTTCTTGTTTCTCTTTTGCCTCCACCCTCAGATATTCGTGGCGAAGGGGATGAGGCACAAGACTTAAATAAACGAAGAGGCAGAAATAAAATTCGCGCTGTCATTACAAAAGAGTAAGCGGTTCATTTGAACATTATTCACGTCATTGGGTTAAATGTGTAAGTGTGGGGAGGAAATTATCAGAAAGTGACTTCGTTTAGTGGCATTACAGCAGATTCCAGCCCGACACTTCTTCGTTTCTCGTCCTTCTCTTCCTCCTCCTCGCTCTATTGCCAACAAGTATAATGAATAAGTAGTGGCAAAGGTGGAAAAAAGAATGACGTTTGGAAATTGATAAAGGAGTAATAGCTTCCTTGGGCTAAGTGAGTACAGGGGAGTCCACATATCAACTCATGAATGAATGAAATTAAGGTAAGGCTATACATGAAAGTTTCCAGTCCATGGGTGCTGGCAACTCCATGTTAGTGACACCTGGCAACTTTATGCCTTTCAGGCCTATTTATTCTGCCACGCAGGGAAAAGGACATGATTGTCGTACACACAACTCTAATCGCTCCACGTCAAGTGCCAGCCTTCACATCAACCCCCAAGAAGCTCTCAATTCATGCGAGCTGGCTTGACCCAACCATGAAGAACTCTAGCTGTAGACACTGTTAATAAATGTTAATTTTTGTGTGATTCCATAAACAACCGCTCTATTGGTAACCTCACAGAAACTCCACTATCTAATGTACTAAACTATTTCTAGGACACGGTTACACATTGCGCTTGCTTCAAGGCAGTGCGGATAGAACGATATTTTTTATCCTTTTTCCGGGGATCTTCATGGCGAATTTGGTCTTATGAAAAGAGGCAAAAAAAATGACAGGGCCAACATCCTTGAAACAAATTTTCTGCTGTAGGGTCTTGGATCCTTTAGGAATACAGGTCTCCAATGGAGACCAAATGGTCTCATTTTGCATTTTCCCCTCACCTGTGTTGTGTAGAATTATTTGCCTTTTTATTCATTCGTTTTTTTCTCCTATGCTTTTCTCTGAACTCTCATAAGTTGAGCCTCAATGAGAATTTGAACCTTTTGTGGGGGAACTTCTGTCGACGAGCCAAAAATTATTCTTGGTTCGAAGTCGAAGCAGAAAAAAAATGATCTAGCTTTGGAAAAAAGCTGGATCATTTTTTTCTTGCCACCATTTCTTCCTAAGGGTTATTCTAGGTAGGCTATGTTAAGTAGTTTTTTTTCAGATTAACTTATAAGTAATTGAAATTTGAATAATTTGAATGCCTTTCGCTCTATCCTTACGGTGAGAATTCGATAGTTGGCTATGTTTTGGGGATTTTAAGATTCTAAAAACTATTTCTCGTCTGATCGTTACCATTCATTAAACCCATTCACACCGAAATTTATATTATCTTTTTTTTGTCGTGATGATGAAGTGAAGAAGAGGACGATTAACTAGATATTTCTTCGTATATATCTGATTTCTCACCAACTCTTCCTCCAAAATAAATTGTTCTCCTTGAATAACAATCTATTACCAATAGAAAAATCATCAGCGTGTAAAGACATATTTTTTTCCAGCCGTTCCTATCCAAACTAAAAATATATAGTGCCTTGCTATATTATCCAAAATATAGTGGGTTTGAAAAAGTTTTTTCTTTCGGAAAATTGAACTTTTTCGAACCCCCATACGATGAAATTATCTGTATACTAGAACAAAAAGGAAGTGCACAAGACAAAGGAAAATTTTGAATTTCTTTTTTCGCTGTTATTTTCAAAACCACTAATTTGATAATTGAATTCATAGTTTTCTCCTACTTGAGTTATTAAGTTTATGAAATGAATCAGAATTAGCATTTTCATAAGCGTATAATATCTTAAATTCTTGGATCAGTTCACCCACCAATATACAGTGGTACTTTGGTATACGTCCTTAATCCGTTCCAGATCCTTGGACTTATACCAAACAATTTTTCACATAACAAAAAGGAAAATGATTAATTCATTCCCATTTAAAAAAAAACTATTGTTATTCGCATAATATGCATTGTATACTATAATTTAAACACTGCTTAATACTAAAATATATAAATACAAGCGCAATTAGATGAAATAAATGAAAATTTAACTTCACTTTACCTTGTTCAGAAGAGTCGAGTGCTTACTGGCATCTTTATCAGCACTGGCTCCCTCTCCACCCCTCACAACACCCTGAATACCAGACCTCTTCTTAAAAAAAATCAAATCAGCCATGGCTGGCTATAAACACTTCACTGTCTTGGCTCATTCCTGCCTTGTTTTTCAAAAGATTAGGATGTATCAGTTTTGCCTTTTCCTAGAAAATTGCCTCCCTTACGCTATCACAGCACACTATTTTTGTGTTTTCCAGATGAAAAGCAATTTTTAACATGATCTAATGTCCCTGATATTTGCTTGGTAATCGATTTTACCCACTTCGCAACGTGAGCCGATTTAGTAATGTCGTTGTTTTTCATAATCGTAGATACCGTCATTCTCGACATAGAGTATGCATCGGCCAAGGCTCGGATACGAAAGCCACCTTCATACTTTTTAACAATTTCACTTTTCACCTACATGGTGATTCTAACCGTTTTCTTCGTTGCTTTGCTTTTCTCATTAATTTAATTAGAACTCATGTTTAATGAATTTACTAAATATTTCTGTAAAAAACACAAAATCAGGTGAAAATTCATATAATTATAGCGCGAATTGATTAGAGAATGGTAGCACCGAAATACCGCCACTATTGTAAAATTCCTTACTAAAATGGTAGCCATGCGCTGCGTCGTTCCATCATCATAATGATGAGCAACCATTTACCTGGTCTACTAACGCTCGTGGGCAGTCGTGGCTTTGTCTCGAGAGGGGTTAGAGCACGTTGTTGTGACTCATTTTAACTCATACAAGTTCTAGCATGTGAGTCGTATTCCAAACAAAAGTCGTATACCAAGCAAAGATTTTCACGTCTAAAAGGACCTATACTAAGTTGAAGCTATTTCAAAGCAGACGTATACTGAGGTAAGAGTATTACTGTACGTGCATCCAGTGCATAAAAATTGAGAATTTTTAACCTGATCTCATATGACCTCTGTGGCAATCAGAAAGCCACCTTAGTTTTCCGGCGTTGCACACTTTCAAGTACTCCAACCTCGTTAGGCAGAAACTAACCACAGAGTTAAATATTCCAGATACGGCCTTACGATGATGGATTTGCAGAGTGAAAGAACGACCTCTTTAGATTTCCAAACAAAATTCTTTAGATAAAACCTAAACATTTGCTGACCATTTTTAGCCCCCACCAAACATTGTTTTGAAAATTTTGAGACGTTATTGAGGAAAAATCCTAAATCTTTTTCACAATAATCCAACTTATAAAAATATTTTCTAAAATGTTAGAGTTAAATTTGTAGTTTCTTGGTATAATAAGTAAGACATTACATTGGCCTGTATATAATTCAATCTACTATTTAATTGAGCACTCTAAGATATGGTTGAGTGGTGCATGGATCTTTATCTCTACCAGATAGTGTAAAAAATCTACCCTACACTTTTATATCACCATCGAATTTCAAGTTTGTACACAATAGTAAATTGTCTATTTCGCTAACATACATTGTAAATAGAAGAGGTCCCAGTACAGATCCATATTGAACTCTTCTAGAGAGCATTTTCCCTCTGATTCAATCACTTCAATTAAGCTTATTATTTTCCTGTCTATAAACCGGCCTTCTACCTATGTGAGTAGGCAGCTAGACATAAATGATTCTGAACTTTTTAATCAGACACAGATGTAGAAGTTTATAAACTTCTTTTTTAAAAATCCAAGACGATCGTTTCTAGTCCTCGGTTTACATCCTATTCTTGAATAGCTTTATGAAATAAATTTAGCGAATTGGCAAGTCACGATTTATGTTTTCGAAAACTCTGGTATGGGTCTAGAGTTAGTCCATGGTTGTTTAGATATTCGACTATTTTCTCTTCAAAAGTTGAGTAAATCAATTTAATAATCAAGGATGTGGCTCTCTAGTTGTAGGTCGATGAGGATCGGCCTGTTTAAAAATGGAAGTTACCTTAGCTAATTTTAATATTTCTGGAATGTCCTCTTCTTTTAATGGTTTGCGGGTGTTAGGAACATGAACATTCAGAGACTATCAACCGTGACGCCTAGATTCTTAAAAGAGACGCAAAAAGAAAACGCCAAGCCAAAAGGCTTAAGGGTACCTACAAATTACACCTACGTTTTGATATGGTTGCACAGCAGAAATTTGTCAGAGAGTCATTCACAAATGATGTAGAAGTCTAATTAAAAAATTCTAAGAGTCCTAGGAAACGAGGTTGGAAAGATGGAGAGATGGATTTACGTGTCTTTAACATATATAATAAAATGATAAACCAATTCGATATGTAACAACACCAAAAGGCAGAAGATAGTCTCGGAACTTTGGGGAAAATCCGAACGCATTCCCTTAAATGAAATTATCACTACAAATATGAATAGACTAACCTCTGTATGCTAATAAAAATGTGAAATGCACTTTGATCAGATTAAGTGTAGCTTCACAATTATTTATAAATTTATTATATGCAAAAGGCTAAAATGTAAAATATATAAAAAAAAATAGGTTTTTTGCTTAAATGTGAATTTCGCTTTTGTTTTAGCATATGGCTAAGTAAGAGATGATAAACACGAGAGCAAAACCAGTTCCCTGAATTTCCAGATATACACAGGTGTTAAGAAAGGCACTGAATAAGAACACAGTGGTCGAGTGCATCAAACGATGTAGAAGGATAGAGAAGTAGTAGAATGGAAGGCATATCAGCATTGGCAGCTCAACGAAGGCAAATTATTACACGTAGAAGAAGAGCTGATTCAGTGTAGTATCCTACTTTGAAACTAGAAATGAAGACCTCATCAATGCAAGAGGAGAAGAGGTGATCATAGGTTCTGGCTCAAACCTACCATTCCAGGACTTTTGAGAGTAATGGTAGTTGAGAAATTGGACGGAACTTATTTCAACACGTGGTTGGAATACTGTTTCGAACTTAAGGCAATAAAGGAAGGTGGGTCAACCGAAGGGTGCCCGCCCACTCCTGGAAGATAAATAAATAAGTGTAGAGATAGGAAAATGAACAAATCGTGTAAGGGGCGACCATAAACCACTCACAGCTCGGACTCACAGTAAAAATAAATTAGGATATATCCAAGTTTTGTTTCATAAACGAGTCAAAGATAAGTTAATTTTAATATTCGATATCAACTCGTCAATCCTCTTCTTTACTGGATAGATGGAATACTACACACAGTTGTTTTTGCCACCCAAGAATGAAAATCTGAGGAAAAGTTAATTAACCACCACTTTAAAAATGTGTACGGCTGTCATTTAGATCTACCATCTTTCCGACGTCTTGGTATCTTGTAAACCATGTCCAGTCAGTTATCCAACCATCCGCGCATACTTTGGCATAGTTGAGATGTGGTAGTGAAGGTTATCTGCTTCACCTGCCGTCCATCCCATTCAACGACTATTTCTGTTCAACCATAGTGTTTCTTATTTAAAACATGAACAGAATTTGTATAAAATAAAGGCTCATTTTAACATCTTCTACACAATTATAACAATAAAACATCAATCTCCAGGTTAGGTTAATTTAGGGTCTTGTTTGGGTAGGACGTTTTGTTTATTTGGAGCAGCTCATTTTATGCCCGACTGTTACATTTCGGTCCTTGGTACAGAAACCTACTTTACTTTAACCTGCGAATTGCTGTGTGTTGGTGACCTACACCACAGAGTGTGCCGTGTTTAAGAGTATAATACTTTTTAATTAAACAAAAATTATAAGCGTTTTACTCAACAGGTCATTTTAATTTTAACAGCCCTCCCTCTCATTTTCACAATTTAACATTGGTTCTCTAATTATTTGCAATTAAACATACTCCTTTATACAGAAGTATGTTAAAGTGATTCAAAAGAAATATCCAGCTTTATGTTGTCTCTTTCTGTATTATTATAAATTCCTTGAAGAAGGTTTTGCTCTAAACAAGTCCAGGAAATCAACTCCTATATGCCTCTATCATAAGTAAGATCTTTTATCTATTTAAAAGAATCGCATTATTTAATTATCCTAATAGCAATTTAATTCTTTAGTCTATTGAAATCTTTGTTTTCACTACGTTTCTTCAAAATTTAATATATTTTCTTCACTATTGAACTAATTTATCCTTAAGAGTTTTTCCCCCTAATTTATTTAACCGTTGAAATTAGCCAGAGACAGGAGAAATCAGGCCTAAGATTTCTCAATAAGAAGATGGAAGAACAGAAACCAGCGGCGTTAATCTCATTAATTTGATTTTGAGCCGAAAAATGAAAGAATTTAATTCTATGTAGCCAAATTATAATCTCACCTTTACTTGGTGTGAAATTTAGACTTATATTACTTTCCAATTCTATGAGAACCCAAGGTATATTTTGACACAATTTGGAGATTTTGTTCTTAATGAAAGAGCGAAACCTATTGATGTAAAATGGTCGCGTAGCGTGGAGAAATATATTCAAAATTGAAAGTAACACATGGTCATTACTGAGTTTAGAATGATAGCTTGATGCATCATCAAAGTTTGAATAAATTCCTAACTTACCTTCGTGATATTTTAGTTAATTAAATGCATATGGCGAAAACAGTGTTTTAAATTATTAAATAAAGCGGTTTAATTTCTATATCTTCTTTTCAATTAACCCGGCGTTCACAACGGTCTCGCAAAGTAAATTAGACGCGATTAAGAAATCAACACACGCGAATGAATTACACATAAAATTTCCTTAGAAAGTTGAGAAAGATACAGTTTGGGCCAAAAATTACTTCACCTCTAATTAAAACAATAATAAATAAATGTTCGAAAAAAATTAAGTCTCAGCTGAAAATGCGGAAAGAAATTGAAATGTGTTTTAGTTAAAATATAACTTTGTTAATAAAATAAGATTAAGGTGAAGTAACTTCTTGCTCACCATTTATTTTCGGGAGTTAAGCTGCAGGAATACAATAAATGGTAACTTTTCTTTCGTAGGCCTACGAGTGACGAATTTGGATGTTCCACGATACATTATCGTTGGAGATGCTGCGACTCTCAAGTGCCACTTCAAATTTGAGGGAGAAAAGCTATACTCCATCAACTGGTGGAAAGACGATAGACAATTTTACGAGTACATACTGAAAAATGATCCCGAGAAAGTTATCTACAAAATCCCCGGTGTTTCGGTGAATGTAAGCTGATAGAAATAGAAGAAAGTTACCTGGATAAAACAACAAATTACCTGTAGTAATACAGTCATCGCCAAAGAGTTTGGCAGAGACTTCTCTTTCGATAAATATGATTATCTAAATATTTATAATGCATATTTATGTATATATAGACTATATTCACGGTATCTATTATGTATCTGTTATTGGTATACACATAGTGTCTGTATAGTTGCATAAGTTAAGAAAAACTGGAAGTTGTCTTCGATACGAATTCTGACTTGTGTACCCTCACACAAAATTAACCGACTAAACAACCATATTTAACAAACGTATTGCTACCATATTAATAAACATAGCTAAGTGGACGACACATAACCATTCTCGCATAAACCATTGCCCTGAATAATGTTTATCTATAACGGAAATTTAGACATAATATCTTTTTTGCCTAAAATGATTACACACAATGATACTAAGGTAATCATCATTAGCACCAAAGTGATGTTTCGTGTGAAGAAATTGATTCAAGGACTAATACTCCTGTAAGAACCGTTTTCCAAACCACCAAGATGTTCGAAGAAACAGGAGCAAGTGCTCCACAGAAAGCCTTGGGTGGTCCAAGGTATCCAATAAGCTTCAGGACCGGCTCCTCGTACCGATTCTGCTTCGGTATGTAATAGTTACTAGTTTGGAACTTGCTTAAGAGTGGCAACAAGCGGGTGGGTCAGCATCTACACGCACAGTGAGATAAAGGAATTGTGGAAAACGGTCTTGTGAAAATAGGAGTATCAAAAAGCCATTAATCTCTAAAAAACACCAAGGCCTATTTGTGGCATCTGGTATAGCAACTCTGCGGAGAAGAAAAGGAAAACACTATCATGACTTCTCAATCGTTCTAATAGTCACGAATTCTCAGACTATTCATTAATGGGCATACTTCTTTTACAAACAAACTTGCCCCCCTTTTTGGTAATACGGTATAATGGAGACCCTTGATGATATGTGAGCAAGCGGACAACTGCTTAGTACCAAAGATGGTCCGACAAATTATTGAACAATGTTGCAGTCTGGGGGATCTTCACTCACTTTAACTGTCGCGGTACCGGGAGGAGCGGGTTTGCTATTGCTACTCCCTTTTATTCTGGACAGATTTGACACTCCCGTAGGTGTTTTAAAAAAGATTCTCTGTATACTCTTAGTAGACTATAAATTTCGCCTGCCTCAATCTTAGACATATCACTCTCTCACTGCTGTTTATTTTAACGTTCTTCTGCTATTGGCCCCCGCTCATTTCCTCTCTGAATCGAAGCCTACCACCTCCATTACTCGATATTTTTTCCATTCTCGTTTCTCTCAACATTGCCGGACTAGAAGATCATTTCCTCCAAATTCACTCCGTGCAGTCAATGCACTCGTTGGTTTTGAAGGCGAATCAAGTCAAAAGCAAATAGATCCTACTGGCATACAATTTAGTGCCAGTAGTATCCACAACAATTGGAAGCACAGTCTTTTCATCTATAATTAAGACAGCTTAGTCTTGATAGCATGTTGACGCTTCTCAATATTGTTTGGTTTGCTTCATCTTTCGCAACTTTTCTTGAGCTAATTTCTTAAAGTTTTCCAACTTTACAGGTTTACTCTTATATCCACAAAAGGGCTTTTAGCTTTCACTTACTACCTGGTGGTTTATCTATTTGCAGGATAGAGACAGATTCTGATATTTCTCACTTTTCTACGTCCATAACGCCATTTTTACAAGTATTTTTATTTATCTTAATATTACAAATTATTTTTACCAACTTTATTCATCATTTCTGGTTTTTAGTACATATTTATAAGATTGACTCTCGATTGCGTTTTGTTGTTATTGAACGAATAGCCATCCACTTACGTGAGAAGAGGTGCGATGAAAATGCTTTTTCTCGTTAAATTATTCCATTACGAAAGTTTTCTCGAGAAATGGTATTAGAAAGTTTTAAAAAAGTGCTAACTAATGCTACCCAATTTTCAGCTTATGGGAATTTATTGTATTTGACGACATTTTGTAGAGTATTTTTCTCTATCATTTACATTTTTATTCCTCTATTTTTTATTGAGCATTAGTTTTCGAAACCTCCCACCCAATTCAATTGAGAGCACGTCGGCACTTTAAATTTGACCCCGACACTAAATTATCCCTGTGTATTATATAAATAGATGTATTGTTCTGTATTCTAGTAAAAATATACCGTTCGTCTGTATTTTTGCCGAAAATTTTCTTAAAACTCTTTGGCTTAAGACGTTGGTGAATTATTCCAACCACCATTCCCGAGCCCCAATAATCCAATTTACTTCCTTCGTCCCAAATATCAGTTAAGTGAAAACTTCATTATTCGAATCCGGAGTGCTAATGCTCGAAAATTCTGCTTACTTCGGTTTGTCTTCCAACAAACTTTTAATTAAATGGAACTTATTTCACAAAATTGGACTGCATTGCGTGTACAAGTGCGAATGATTGTCAAGATCAGTAAGTCTTCCACTTTGTTCCATTTTTCCGAAAAATTCTACATTTTTAAAATTGAGCGCGAAAAAATTAAAGTCAGAGTAACTTTCCCGCGCTAATCTCGTCAAATGAAGTTTGAAATTTCAAAAGAGATTCAATTAATTTGAATTATTTATGCTAAGGAAAAAAAATAAAACTATCAGGGAATTTCGAATATTAATATATTATTACTTTAATTTTGTCTCGTAAATTTCGAAACATATAATTATCCGAAGATTCAGAAATAATTAGTTTAAATAAAGACAGAAAATATGTATTTACTCGTATCATTTTTCCTAAAACAGAATCATTATGATTATTAAATAATAAATCTTAGAACAGGAAGAAGAGAAAAATGAAAGGAAGAGGAAATCGTCATGAGATATAAAACTCACTAAAACCAATGGAAAATTTTTCGTTTTTATTCGACGAAAAACAAAACGAAAACACCTTGACTATCTCCACCATATCGTTTTCCGAAAGTAATAAAGTTAGACAAAATAAAATGACAGGAATGTACATAAAATCTTCCGAACTCACCGAAGAAAGAGTTAATCATAACCCTATGGAAAAGGAACAAGAGCACTTTTATCACTCAAAAACTAAGGCTTATGAATGGATCTCCCTATCCGAAGCTGTCTACGTCTGCTATTTTGCTTTCCCTGTACAGTTTATACACCTACTGATCTTTCTCTTTTGTCTCCTAGTGAATTCGAACAAGCGCTAAAGGTACAAACGTGGTCCTGTTTCCCATGTACTCAAGAAAAGTCATTGACGATCGGAAGTTGCACATTTCGAAAGACATTCACGCTTGCACATATGTGCTCGAGGGGAAGTTAAAACGCCCCACAAATTTCATGTCTCTCAGTAGAAATTAGAAGCCAAATCGCTTTAATGGTCCCAATCACTACAAATTTCCTTGTATTCTTTCCTATCAGGAATCCTAAGCAGGTCAAATGGCATTGAATCCTAAAGAATCTTTTCTCAATCCAATCGTAAGAAAACGCTCAGAGGGCAACAAAGCTGATGCTATCCCCTTTTAATTTTAAAAAGAAAGTTCCTTTTCTCTTACGAGAAGAATGACAGATTCGAATTCACGCAGAATGAAGCTATACAGCTATACATTCACGCATATTTTGCACAAAGAGGCAAACACAGTTTATAAAATAAAATGCCACTCTAAGTAGCCAGAAGGATTTGGGTAGTGATCGCAAACTTCCACTTCTCTTATTATCATTCAATGAAAAGATGAAACAAGTACTCATATAATTCTGTTCAAATTTATGACTAATCGCTAGATTAAATCGATGTTCAGCAATATAAATATCTATATGAATCTTTCTTTTTTTCTAGTTTGATATATTTTCATCTGAAATCTCTCTCGCTCTCTCTTCAACTGGGTGTGTATGAAGCTAGTAAAGACTTTGTTGAGTGCTTCTCTTAGTGGGAAGTGTCCCACTAAGACTAGTAGCTTCTCGGCTGTAAAGTAACGGCACTTGAATACCAATCGTCAAAGTGTTCAAGCATTGATTTTGAGTCTAAATCTCACCTCCTCACACACGCACGAATCTCTCCCTCTCTCTATCTCTCTCTCTCTCTTTCTCTCTCTCTTTCTCTCTCTCTCTCTCTCTCTCTCTCTCTCTCTCTCTCTCTCTATCTATCTATCTATATATCTATCTATATATATATATATATATATATATATATATATATATATATAATTGCACATCACCAAGGACAAAAATAATTAAGTGCACAAGCATGTGTATAAAGTTGTAAACAACAGGATGTTTCAAAAACTAAAAGTACTGCCGTGTTCCTTTTTCTTTTTGGAAGCACAAGACTATTGCCCATAAGAATCACGTTTCATTTTTTACTCCTTCACTATGTTAAGAGAATAAAAATATGAAGGAGCTCCTTAATACCTTCTACATATTACAGAAGCCGACAAAATACGAGTGTACCGAAGTTCACTATATGTGATAAAGCTTGGCTCTGAACTTACTGTGTGAAAATAATCCTAACCTCGATACTTAATGAAAAAGAGCACAATAAATTCAGATGATTTATCATTTGTGGCATTTATAATTTGGAGAGACGATGACATTTATTTGAATTCCATATGAATCAAGTCGATGGCTCGTCTATTTTCAACTCTTGCGTCGTCCGCTTCATCCGGAACTTTCAACTCAATGATTAATACAAATAATATCAATCAGAAAATTTGAAACATTTTCTAAGTACGATCTCAATTATCCGTTTCATATACTGCGAATTCAGGAAAAGTGAAACAATTTAGATCGGTTAAAAATCAAACGATCATCCCTATTGAAGGACAATATATAATTTAAGAATATAAAGAGAACATCAAATAAAATAACCTATATTCAAGAACTAGCTGAAATTTCCCGTCCAAGAGCGGGTCAATAATTTTCTCAAAACGCTACCGTTACCTGCCAAAATAGCCCTCTCCCTTCTCCTTTCTCTCCGTCTTCCCTCTCCTCGTCTCTTCCTCTCTCCTTCCTCACATATCTCCCCGTCTCCCCCTTCCCCCGTAATCCCTCTCTCCTCTCTCTCTTCTTCCTTATTCTCCCCCACTTCCCCATCATGTAAGTCCTTCTTCTACCCCATCTCCCACCCTCATTCTCTTTTTTCCCCATATCCTCTTCCCCTCTCCCCCTTCTTCCTCTTCTTCCAATTTCTCTCTCTCTCTCTCTCTCTTGCTATTTTTTATGGCAATAATCAGGAACTGTTAAGTTGTTTGATTGACATGAGTTGTATTTTGAGCAAACAATAATTTATTCACGTAATATTGTTGGTAGCAGAATTCCAAAATTTCCAAGGAAACCAAACTGGAAGTCCTACCAATAGAAAATACAAAGAATGAAATAATTAGAGACATGAGAGTTTTTACAGACATTGAAAGCCTTTTAGAAGAAGTAAATTACTTAGGAAACTTGCACTTAAACAAACCTCTTCTTACACTACACAATACAATGATTTTTCTTAGGGTTTTAGCCACCACCATAAGAAACTTCTGCACTTTTTAGGAATATTTTTGGGGTGTGGGATTAAATTTTTGACCAGTACGACTTCTTATTTCTTACTTTCCATCCGATTAGTCAATATTAAATTTGCCTATGTCGCTGAAAAACAATATTTCCCATTTTTCAGCACATCACAGATCATGCTCAGTAGCGAAGGCCTGCCTAGCCACTTATTATTTTTATTTATGAGTAGCTCCTTAGGAGGCGAGCGAAGCTCTCTGACCCACATATCTCTAGCCACGTAAGAGAGTTTGGTGAGACGGATTCCGGTTCATGTTAACGGCACTTTGGCGTGAAATACCAGGTGTTGTTTGTAATCGTCCCTTCATCGGTATCCGTTGACTCTTGAGATCTTTATGGGGGGCGTTTTTTGAGTGCAACCCAATTTCTTCGTAGATTCACAGGACTCTGAATCCTTTATTTGCCTTTATTACGCACAATATCATTCATTTTGAAAGATCTCAATGTTTTGAAATGTCTTCATTTTCATTTTATATACATCATAACCATCATCATCTTCATTTCAGGCATTTGCCTTCCTCTCCTGAGAGAAGCCCTTTCTCATATATATATAAATAATTAAATATATATATATATATATATATATATATATATATATAGTAGAGTACCTGTGCTGTCAAAAGTTATTTTGTAATTACACAATAAATATGCAATTAATAAAACAGATTTCCATTCTAAAAAAAGAAATAATGATACAGGAATTTTATTCCTGTTTTCGCAGTATGGAGCACTTTACTTGAGCTGTACTTTGTTCACCTTGACCTTGATTTCATTATAATGTCCATTTCTTTGCCTTTACATTTGCTGTTTCTTAAACTCTTTCGCTCATTAACTTCAAATTTTTTTCTCTCTCTTTTACTATTTTGATAAATAATGTTCAACTAAACTGTTTTTGAATCTTTCTCTCTGACATCAAGAGTTTTAGGAGGCAAAAACTAAATATGCAAAAGCTTTGTGGCAGTTGGTTACCGCCCCCAAACCTGGAGTTGCTTCTTTTCCTATGTGTGCACGGTTCGAATCCCATCCCTGTCCGGAATTTTGGCGAATTAGGAAATATTATTTCCGAAGAAAATATTTTCCCATTTTCTGTTTCTTGCGGTTTGTTTGATTTATTTTCATCATTATTTCTAGCTCATGGAAGATTTATACATTATATATATATATATATATATATATATATATATATATATATTAATGGAAGTAAAGCAAGCACAACTGAGATTAGCGATCTTTATTACTAACTCTCGGACCTAAGCTAAAGGCCTTCCTAACAGATATTATCACAATGAAGTCTAAATCGAGAATAACCTCTTTTTTTCTCTCACTTTAAGAAAATGGAAGTGAAAGTCTGGGAGCCTCCTCCTTGTTTCCGCGAGTGTTGGATAGAGGAAGGTAAAAGAAAGTGATAAATGTTAAATATAGGTGAAGGTAGAAAGTGTGCCCGAGAATCAGTCCATCTCAATATGTTCTATTACGTTTGTCTCTTTTTTGTGTAAATGGGCTACTATGCATCTTATACTAATATATTCTTGTTTTTTTATTTATTTCAGTCATTTTTTTTCCTGATGTTTTAGTTTTTAGTTAGCTATTGGTAAACCATTGCTAAAGATACTGATCTTGCTGATGTCAGATATTCCTTGTAATTCTCCTGGTCCTTTATTCTGAACAAGTCATCTAGAGTACCTGTTAGGATATTTGCTTCCAGGCTCTCCCAGGTGCGTTTGTTTCCAGTGTGTAGGAAGGTGTTTATCGGCTCGTTGCTGGTACGCACGTGGATATTTCTGAGGCATATATAGCCATTCCATTTGACGTTATGGATTAATTGTAGCGTCTGAATTTGAACCTTCCTCATTTTAATCAGTTGAAGTCTCGAAGACGTGTGAAAAAAACTTCTCGGTAGAACAGTTTGTCTCTTACTAGTCGCGTATATACTTTCTTATTTATGGTATTTAGGTTGGAAAATATGTTTGATTTATCTAATTCGACTTTAACAGTATGTATTGGGGAATTGAAATAGTTTCTTGTACCGTATTTGAAGAGCATGAAGTCTATTATGTTTGCATTTGGCGATTAATGATGATCGTAGCGTCTATCTCGAGGGTCTCAGATTTGCATTTGATTATGGCGACTGAGGTCAATTTTGTCTGGTTTGTTGGATTTCCCATTTCTATTCGAACTTGGAGGTGTTTTAGGCTTCGGCCGCTGTCGCCCTCGAAATCATTCTCCCAGTTCTGATCTGACGGGTCCAATCTGAATGATGCCATCCACGTACTGAAATTTGAGTGTTCTAATGATCGGCGGCTTCGGAAAGTCACTGGTGTAGACTGAAAAGATGGTGGGGCTAAGACATCCTCCTTGGGGAACTTCGGTTAGGATGTCAAACGGAGTCCCAGTGTTACTCACGGATGCTATTACCGGTCTCTTTTTAGTGACATAGATGTAGTAGATCTTCCTAAAATGCAGTAGGGGCGGGGCTCTGACAGTAAATGGCGCTTAAATATAGCCCAGTCAGATATCTGCTCTCAAAACCAATGGGATAGTAAAACAGTTATGTATCAGTAAATTTTAAAAAATGAACAATGTACCTAAAACTCTAACACTAAAAGGAAAAAAACAGAAGGTTCCAATTACAAATCAAAAAGTATCCATTTGCAGGCTGTTCTAACATTCTGAAATGGGTGTTTGTTAATACAGTGATTGAAGGAAAACCATGCTTCAAGTAACTCAAGGCGCTTCTCAATGCACATCGTCCAAAAACTTTGGTGTCCTCATAAAGTTTTAGAACGTACGTCATGTTCGGTCTCTGACAAACTAATGAGTACAAAAAGATACGCAACTTAGAAATGCGAACAAATTTGCAAAGCAAAATTTGATCAGAAGGTGCGCGAATGCATTTTTAAAAAGTGGTGGAATTGCTTTACTTATCAAATAGTTTGTGTTGAATTGAACATCAGACGAATTAAAGTTCGGAATTTCTTTAATGAGTTCAGATTCAATTACGTGTCTCAAATGTAATGTCTAGAATTATAAATTATTATGTAATTTTAAATAAATATTGACATATATAAGGAAAAGCTAGAAGATTGGCAGTACCGAGGTAGGTCGCCTTTTTGTTGTTATTCTCTCTTAGGAATTCTGAGACTATCAAGAAATATTCTATCCTTTACACGATACATAATAAACCCGCTGTCCCGAGGGTCGATATTTGGACAACCTACTTCGTATCCTATATGGACATTTAAAGGCTCCCTTAATGGTATTATATTCAAGGCCCTCTTAATGGTTTTATATTCAAAGCTCCCTGTGATAGAACGAGTTGAAGCTGCGTTAATTTCAACTCCTATCCCATATTATTTAAAACCACGATGTTGCCCACGTGCATCTTCGATTCGAAGCTTGGAGCCTTATCGCAGCTACCGGATGTCAATGTTTAAACAAGGAGGTTATCGTCCCCCCGTTCGCCCCCATACGCCGACCTCGCCAGATTGAGTTAGGCTTATAAGCAGATAAGGCATTGTTCTCCGGCCCGGCTGTGCGTACCCACCAAGCTTCCACTCCATTGTCCCCCACGCCAAGGAGTTGTCCTGGATATTTATATGGAAACTTTACCACTAAGATCAGATTGGAGATCCAGATTTTCGTCGCGAAACATCACCACGACCCTCTCTCCCTTTGTGCGCCAAGGGACCTTGACCTCGAGATTCACCATCACTTGTCCAGAAGGAGGACAATATCCCTTGAGTGCCAAAGTTCGAGCCTTTGCGACGCCGAGTCCAAAAGGCTTCCCCCTTGTTGTTCAGAGGAGAACAGCATTAGAACAGTTATTGTTCGCTCGAGTCCCGTTGACAAGAAACGGTTCTCACCCTTCCCCCTTGTTGTTCAGAGGAGAACAGCACTAGAACAGCCATTGTTCTTTTGAGGCCTTCGCCAAGAAACGGTTCTCACCCTTCCCCCTTGTTGTTTAGAGGAGAACAGCATTAGAACAGCCATTGTTCTTCGAGCCCCGTTGACAAGAGACGGTTCTCACCCTTCCCCCTTGTTGTTCAGAGGAGAACAACATTAGAACAGCCATTGTTCATGAGCCCGTAGACAAGAGACGGTTCTCATCCCCCCTTTGTTCAGAAGAGAACAACCTAGAACAGCCATTGTTCTTCAAGCCGTTTGTCGAGAAACGGTTCTCCTTCCCAAGACGCCACGTCAGGATCCTTTTATCCCCCCCTCCTTCGGCTGGAACTCGCCAGCGGACCGAAAATTCCTTCGCGCCACCTTCCACTGCACCACTAGTGTAAAAGTTACGTAAGCCAAACGTCACCTTTGATTACTTAACCCTTTTGCCAATTCTATCCTGTGCTTTAAATGGTTTATCGAACCATCCCATCTCTTTAACTCTATATTTGTTTATCCTTTTTGAATCCTTTAAATCCTCGGATTAGCCGAGCCCCCACGACCCTATTAATTCTCTGTTTATGTCAATATTTTCCGTCTTGTGTTTGTTGATAGTTATTATTAATAAAACCCTATTTTATTAATGATAGCAATATTATTATCCTTGAGCTCAGTTCCACTTCTTAAGCATATCGAAGATACATAATATCGGCCGCCAGACAGTAACGCACTCTAAAGATAATTAAGGAAGTTCCCTCAACGAATAGTGATATATATGGTATCGTCGGGAGTCATTCTACGACATATATATATATATACTATTAAAATTTGGTATCAGGTGTGTAAGGTTTAACGCTATATCTTTGAAAACACTGGTCTCAGTCGAGTAAAAGCATAGTGTTATTCGTTATAATAATAGAATATAGTAGTTCCCTTGTGTTTTAATGATTGCTATCCCCCTTTTTTTTGAAACTTAAGAAGCTGGAGTAGCTCAAGGAACTGTTATAATAATTTGTTTGTGTTTTTTTTGTGATTTTAGTCAGTGGTTATTTAGAGTAAGAAACCAAGTACGAATAGTTCAGTGCCCATATTTAGGTAGGCTAATTCTATAGAGGCATAATTCTTGTTGCAAGGAATTTTAGTTGGTTGACTAGTGCACCCCCAAGTGCAAAGATGTCTCAGTTTGAAATCTTTAAAGCGCAAGGAGAATCCTTGGGACTCTCCGAAAAAGAACTAATTGAGTACATTCAAGAGGAGCAAAGAAAAAAAAGAGAAAGAGAGGAACGGATAAGACAAGTGGAGCTTCACCATCAGATTGAATCAGCTCGGATTGAAGCAGAATTTCAAAGAAAAAAGGTAGAAAGAGAAAGGGAAAGAGTAATCCGACAAGAGGAACGAGAAAGAGAAATACAACGAAAAGAACGAGAAAGGAAAATACAACGAGAAGAACGAGAAAAAGAAATCCAACGAGAAGAAAGAAGGAAGGATTCGCGCCCCTTCCCAGGAAAGCTGACAAAGTTCCCGAGCCCCGTAAAACCCCAAAACTTCTTTCCCCAAAACCAACAACGGGACTCCAAACCTCCCGTTAAGATTTCTCCTCCATCTCTCTTCCCGAAGTGACCAATAATATGCTTCACCTGTGGTGTAGAAAACCACATGAGCTGGAACTGCCCCAAAAATTCTAGGCTTAAAAGCGGACCAGCCCACCAAGTTCACCAGATTAATACAACCCCGGCTTCCCCGGTAGTACAGACCCAAGCAGAAACTTCTCCCCCTCCGTCAGGCCACCAGGTAAATTTTGTTTTTGATAAAAGTTCAGCGGGTACTTTGAAATATGAGGAGGGCAGCGTGGACAGCTGCCGAGTATCGACTCTCGTCAGGGACACAGGATGTACGTGTTTCATCGTGTCCGACGAACTCCTCCCAGTGGCCTCTAACCACGAAAAATTTGCGGTGGTACATGACCACCTTGGGCGGGCTAACCGATTCCTCGTCGTTAGATGTTACCTGCAGTGTCAATATTATAATGGCTTGGCTGAAGTCATTTTAGCACCCATACAATTCTGTTCCGAACTTATAGGACAGAGCCCCCAAGTAAGTTTCAACCCTGTGTTTCAGGCCGCCCTTCCTCAAGGCCGAGTTAAGAAAGAAGCCCAGGAGCCCGTCCCCATATGAACCCCGATACCGTCCGATTTCTCGGAAACCCTTAACCAGGACTTTAGGACGGCACAAAAGGAGTGTGAATCACTAACACCCTTAGGTGATAAGGCCCAAGACAAGGACACGGAGACTGTCCGTGGACCCCAAGAAAAAAAGAACCCCCAACGCGCCCATGGAGATACCTTCGTAGAACTGGACGAAACATCGGCGCTTGAAGAAGATTACCCCGCGGAGTCCCTTAATGTAATCCAGACAGTGTGCATCCAACCTGATGCCGATTGCCCTCCTCCTTCCCTACCAGGCGAGTCTTTGGAACCCTCTGACCTGGATAGTGACGCGCAGCTGACACCACGTCAGAAGAGTCAGCTACAAGAACTAATTAAATGGAGTCACCATTTACCCGCCCTATTAGCTCTTTTCGAGCGACTGCGTGAAAATGGCCTCACCAATGGCCCCAGCAAATGCCATTTTGCCCACGAAACTATCAAATATTTGGGTTTCAAAATAGGACAAAGCAAGTTAGGTCCCCACGAGAACAAGATTAAGGCAATCGCCGACATGCCCTTCCCGATTACAAAGAAGCCATTAAGATCGTTCCTAGGATCAGCCTCTCCCTATCAGCGATTTGTTCCGAATTTCGCAGAAATTTCGGCCCCCGTCAGCCCCCTTCAAAAAAAGAATTCCCCCGATCGTTTACGTTGGAATGATGTCGCTGTTTCCCATTTTAATCAGCTCAAGAGTAAGTGTATTTCTGCCCCCATTTTCAAGTTGCCCAACCCGGAAAAATCCTTTGGGGTTAAGACCGACGTGAGCAACGAGGGCATTGGAGGTGTACTCCTTCAATACGTGGATGACGGAACGAGTCATCCAGTTGCATATGCTAGTCGTCAATTATTACCACGCGAAAAGAGATATGCCACTAGAGAAAAGAAAGCTCTATCAATTATCTGGGTCATAGACAAATTCAAGCTGTACTTGATATGTAAATAATTTCAAATAGGAACCGACCACCGTCCGTTAGCCTATATTAGGAATGAGAGACACTCAAACGGCCGCATCATGCGCTGGAGTTTACTCTTGCAAGAGTATCAGTTTAAAATAAATTAGATAAAAGGTTCCGATAAACAGGTCGCTGACGCCCTCAGTAGGAATGCGTTACCGAATAGCGTAGAGTAAGTGTATTCATAGGATTAGTATCTCCCTGTAGGTATATACCGTCTTGTACGACTTAAATTAAGATTCTCTTATAATATAATTAATTAATGTATATGTCTGACTTTTGTAACGCTCAATGTCTAATTTTTTTTTGTATGTATATATATTTGTACCCATTAATTTACGTATAAATTATTTTGTCCCGTATGTACTAATTTTATATCATTTCATTGTTTCATGCCCTTTTTTTTCTTTGATTAAGTTGTATTAAAGGTTATTTTCCCCTGTAATCTAAAGATCAAAATAATCATATGTATTGAGGTAATACTAGTTAGGTGCAGAAAGGTACGGTTGGTACAAGAAAACGAGTTCCCCACAACGGAGCTCTATCGTTGTCCCTTCTCTCTTTTTTTTTCGAAGGGACAACTTCCCCTGGAATGAAGGGGTGTGATAGAACGAGTTGAAGCTGCGTTAATTTCAACTCCTATCCCATATTATTTAAAACCACGATGTTGCCCACGTGCATCTTCGATTCGAAGCTTGGAGCCTTATCGCAGCTACCGGATGTCAATGTTTAAACAAGGAGGTTATCGTCCCCCCGTTCGCCCCCATACGCCGACCTCGCCAGATTGAGTTAGGCTTATGAGCAGATAAGGCATTGTTCTCCGGCCCGGCTGTGCGTACCCGCCAAGCTTCCACTCCATTGTCCCCCACGCCAAGGAGATGTCCTGGCTATTTATATGGAAACTTTACCACTAAGATCAGATTGGAGATCCAGATTTTCGTCGCGAAACATCACTACGACCCTCTCTCCCTTTGTGCGCCAAGGGACCTTGACCTCGAGATTCACCATCACTTGTCCAGAAGGAGGACAATATTCCTTGAGTGCCAAAGGTTCAAGCCTTTCGTGACGCCCAATCCCCAAGGCTTTCCCCTCGTGTTCAGAGGAGAACAGCATTAGAACAGCCATTGTTCGCTCGAGTCCCGTTGAAAAGAAACGGTTCTCACCCTTCCCCCTTGTTGTTCAGAGGAGAACAGCACTAGAACAGCCATTGTTCTTTTGAGGCCTTCGTCAAGAAACGGTTCTCACCCTTCCCCCTTGTTGTTCAGAGGAGAACAACATTAGAACAGCCATTGTTCTTCGAGCCCCGTTGACAAGAGACGGTTCTCACCCTTCGCCCTTGTTGTTCAGAGGAGAATAACATTAGAACAGCCATTGTTCTTGAGTTCGTAGACAAGAGACGGTTCTCATCCCCCCTTTGTTCAGAAGAGAACAACCTAGAACAGCCATTGTTCGTCAAGCCGTTCGTCGAGTAACGGTTCTCCTTTCCAAGACGCCACGTCAGGATCCTTTTATCCCCCCCCTTCGGCTGGAACTCGCCAGCGGACCGAATATTCCTTCAAGTACCTTCCACTGCACCCTAATGAAGTTACGTAAGCCAAGCGTCACCTTTTGAGTATTGATCCCTTATTTGTCAATTCTATCCTGTGCTTTAAATGGTTTATCGAACCATCCCATCTCTTTAACTCCATATTTGTTTTACCTTTTTTGATCCCTTAAATCCGTGGATTAGCCCGAGTCTCCACGACCCTTTCCATTCTGTTTGTCAATATTTTCCGTTTTTGTGTTTGCTGATAGTTATTATTAATAAAACTCTATTTTATTAATGATAGCAATATTATTATCCTTGAGCTCAGTTCCACTTCTTAAGCATATCGAAGATACATAATATCGGCCGCAAGACAGTAACGCACTCTAAAGATAATTAAGGAAGTTCCCTCAACGAATAGTGATATATATGGTATCGTCGGGAGTCATTCTACGACACTCCCTTAATGGTTTTATATTCAAAGCTCCCTTAATGGTTTTATATTCAAAGCTCCCTTAATGCTGTTATCTTTAAGGCTCCCTTAATTGTGTTATCTTCAAGGCTCCCTTAATGCTGTTATCTTCAAAGCTCCCTTAATGGTTTTATATTCAAAGCTCCCTTAATGGTGTTCTCTTCAAGGTTCTCTTAATGCTATTATCTTCAAGGCTCCCTTAATGGTGTTATCCTTAAGGCTCCCTTAATGGTGTTATCTTCAAAGCTCGCTTAATGGTGTAATCTTCAAAGCTCCCTTAATGCTGTTGTCTTCAAGGCTCCCTTAATGGTTTTATATTCAAAGCTCCCTTAATGCTGTTATCTTCGAGGCTCCCTTAATGCTATTATCTTCAAGGCTCCCTTAATGGTGTTATCTTTAAGGCTCCCTTAATGGTGTTATCTTCAAAGCTCCCTGAATGGTGTTATTTTTAAATCTCCCTTAATGCTGTTATCTTCAAGGCTCCTCTAATGGTTTTATATTTAAATCTCCCTTAATGTTGTTATCTTCAAAGCTCCCTTAATGGTGTTATCTTCAAAGCCCTCTTAATGCTGTTATCTTCAAGGCTCCCAAAATGCTGTTATCTTCAAAGCTCTCTTATTGTTGTTATCTTAAAGGATCCCTTAATGTAGTTATCTCCAAGGCTCCCTTAATGCTATTATCTTCAAGGATCCCTTAATGTAGTTATCTTCCATTAACTTTCTCAAGCTCTTTAGTTGAGAAGAATACGGGAAGATAATGCAATGGTTGAACAATTATTTAAAATAACTAATTAGGGGTTAGTATAAATTAGATCTTGACTAATTATGACATTTATAAATAAAAAAATGTAAAATAGTTCGATAAATGTACGGGTAATTTAGTGAATCTCGTCGCGAAAGAAAGAATAATCAAACATACGATACGTTCTAAGGCAAAGGCTAGAAGCTAGGCCTCGCCTAAGGATCTCTCAAGGCAAAGACTAGAAGCTAGGCCACTCCTAAGGACGACTCAAGGCAAAGGGTAGAAGCTAGACCCCTCCTAAGGACCTCTCAAGGCAAGGGCTAGAAGTTAAACCACTCCTAAGGACAACTCAAGGCAAAGGGTAGAAGCTTAACCCCTAAGGACCTCCTAAGGCAAAGGCTAGAATCTTGACTACTCCCATGGATAACTCAAGGCAAAGGATAAAAGTTAGACCACTCTTAATGACCTCTCAAGGCTAAGGCCAGAAGCTAAACCACTCCTAAGGACCTCTCAAGGCAAAGGCTAGAAGCTAGACCCCTCTTAAGGCCTCCTGAGGCAAAGGCTAGAAGATAGGCCCCTCCTAAGGACCTCTCAAGGCAAGGGCTAGAAGTTAGACTACTCCTAACAATAACTCAAGGCAAAGGCCAGAAGCTAGACCCCTCCTAAGGACCTCTCAAGGCGAAGGCTAGAAGCTAGACCCCTCCTAAGGACCTCACAAGGCAGAGGCTAGAAGCTAGAACCCTCCTAAGGACCTCACAAGGCAAAGGCTAGAAGCTAGACCCCTCTTAAGGACCACTCATGGCAAAGACTAGAAGCTAGATCTCATCCTAAGGATCTCTGGCATTTGCACGATGCAAGGGAGAGGCTTGAAAGTTCCTTAAATAGGAAAGCAATTTATTATTTGCCACACATTTCACACTTCCACAAGGAGAGAAAGAAGAGGTTTTTTGGAGTTTAATTAAATATAAAAACAAGACCTAAGTCGCGTGCTCTCAATTATTGTAACCTAGGACCAAATTACCTTGTGACCTTCAAACTTTCAATAGTTCCCTGACTAACCTTGGGAAGACCTTGTCAATTATATCATTCTAAAGAGAATGTAAAACGACATAAGGGTTTCAGATTTCGTTAGAATTGACCGAATAGTTACGATGTTATAAAACTCACTGACAAGTAAAATGGTTACCATCCGAACTTAGAACCTACATGATAGAGTGGTGAGCATGCGACTAAAAATGGCTATCATTATTTTCAATGATTGTTTTAGGAATTAATAAGTTACAACCAGATAGATCTAATGGTACCATCACTAGGCGAGTCCTTGTGGCGGCCCTACTTCCTTCATGGATTCAACGAACTATTCTCACACTCTAACTTTTCCCTACCAGAGCAAAGTGGTTCTTTTCTCAGAGTGGTATCACATCTTGCATTTCGAGCCCCCTTACAGCTTTCGAACCGCCATTACATCTTTCGAGCACCCTTACAGCTTTCAGGCAACATTGTAGCTTTCGGGCACCATTACAGCTTTCTGGTCCCATTACAGCTTTCGAGCCCCCTTACACCTTTCGAGCTTTCTTACAGCTTTCAAACCCCCTTACAACTTTCGAGCACCCTTACAGCTTTAGGACACCCTTACAGCTTTCTGGTCCCACTACACCTTTCGAGCCCCCTTACAGCTTTCAAGCCCCTTTACATCTTTCGAGAACCCTTACAGCTTTCGAGTACCATTACAGCTTTCGAGATCCCTTACAGCTTTCGAGCCCCCTTACAGTTTTCTGGCACAATTACCATTCATTCTAGAGCTAAAAGATGAGACGAGCAGCGTCGAATCTACTTCGGACCAAAATTAAATATTTTCTGTTTGCACGTTTCTTTTTTGATCCATTTGATCAGCGTTTGCTTCTACTTATTAATTGTCATTAGCTTTCACTCTCCCTAAATTCTTCGAGCTTCAACATTATGAGTCTGCGCATATTAAACGCAGGTCTTTTGCACACCCACATCACGATACTGAGTCTATTCCTCACCAAGGTGCCATCATGAAATAATTCCCACGAATGGGGAAAATGGCAGTCACTCCAACTCTTTATGGTGGCAGTTGGCCGAGATTTGACTCCACTTCGTGTGATCACTTTGAAGATTATTTTTTTTGTCGCAAGTGTTAGAAAGTGTAAATGTTTTATGGCTAAATTCACTTTTATAGCATACATTATCCCTTGACGAATACATGACGGGAAAGTGAATCGTCCCTTTGGTGACTTTATGGATTGCTCACATTGCAAGATAGAATGAGAAAATCAAAAATATCTCAGAAATGAGCACTTAAGAATGTCATATAATGGGGCAGCTTGAACCAAATAACATTCCATGAATATATAGGGAATCCAAAAACAATAAGTGCTCTAGAAGGAGCACTATTCCCAAATCGTAAATACTAATTTTTAATTAAATCAAAATTAAACATCATTGATATACTCGTACTTGTCCAAATCGACAGGCCGCTGTAAATGCGACGTCCAGCGTGCCGACTCTTCTCACTGTCACTGCCCGTATTAATGAGAGGAAGTGCGAATTTCTGATAGATACTGGCTCGAGCGTGTCCTTAATTTCATTTAATATAGTGCAATTATGTGTGATGCTCAAATCGTGTGTTAACATCACAACGGCTAATAGAGGGAAGATAAGAGTGCATGGAGAAGTCCAACTAGAAATAGGCATCCCTACCCTGCGACGTTCATTTAGATGGACGTTCGTAGTTGCTGATATTACTTCGCCATTATTAGGAGCCGAGTTTCTTGCTCATTTTAACCTCTTAGTAGACTGTGCTCGTGGTGTCCTAATTGATAACCAGACTAGCCTAGTTTTAAAGTGAAGTAGTCAAGCCAACCAGTGATCTCGTTAATTATTAATGATCTCTCGCATCTTTCACCTAATTGCAGGACAGTTGTTCACAAATATGAGACTATTTATAACCCTATGAGTGTTGCCATTAGTTCACCACTGGCTAATTTCGTTGTTCACATCATTGAGACGGGTAGAGCCTCACCAACTTTTGCCAGCCCAAGGCCACCTCCAGTGGAGAAACTACAAATTACCAAAGCAACTTTCGAGACTCTTTTGAAAGAAGGTGTGGTGCGGCTGTCGAAATCTTCATGGTCTTCGCCCATTCATATGGTGCAGAAAAAGACCCCAGGCGAGAATAGAGTTGTGGATGACTTTCGATCCCTTAATGCGATAACCAAACCGGACAGATATCCCCTGCCAAGGATTTAGAGCATAGTAGACCATCTTTATGGCAAGACAGTTTTCTTTCGCTTGGATTTAGTCCGAGCCTACCACCAGATTCCAATGAATCCAGCGGACATTGAGAAGACTGCTGTCTCAACTCCTTTGGGGCTGTGGGAATTTTTAAGGTTACCGTTTGATCTAAAGAATGCTAGTTGCACTTTCCAACGCCATATGGACAATTTATTTCAAGGCTTGGCGTTCGATTTTGTGTATGACGAAGCTATTCTAATATTTTTGAAAAATATAGACAAGCATGTGGAGCATAGATCAAGTTTTCAAAATATTGGCAGAAAACAACCTTCGAATTTCTATGGAAAAGTGCGAGTTCATGAAGGAAGAAATTGATTTTTTGGGCCACCATGACTCAGCTACAGGACTGTGTCCTCCAGCTAGGAAGGTCTGTGAGATCACCGAAATGCCCTTACCAACTGATTTCAAAGAACTTCGTCGATATTTGGGCATGTTAGGTTTTTATAAACGTATGATGCCTAATTTTGCTGCGATCGATGCCCCTCTGACTGAACTCGCACGGCTTCAACCTAAGGCTCGCTAACTTGTCTGAAATGATGCTGCACGGAAAGCATTTGAAGCTACTAAGGAGGCCCTGGCGAACTCCGTTAAGATACGCCATCCATTACCCAATGACTCTCCACACCAATTGGTGACGGAGAGCTCCTAATTCTCAGTTGGTGCTGCACTCCATCAGATGGTGGATGGGTCTCCCTAGCCAGTGGCATTCCTCCCTGGAAAGTTGAGTAAAACAGAGCAAGCGTACTCTACTTATGACAGGGAACTCCTGGCTGCGTATATTTCTCTGCTTCACTTCAGGCATATGGTCGAAGGTTGCCAAGTGACTTTATGCACAGACCACAAGCATCTAGTCTCTGCCTTCTACTCACCACTACGTGCAAGGACGGACAGGCAACAACGGAACTGGACCACAATCTTGGAGTATGTCAATAACATAGCTTATGTACGTGGCGAGACAATGTGGTTGCTGACTGCCTATTTCGGAATGTCAACTCGGGCAGGTGGGCTCATTTGATTTCCGATCTTTGGAAGCACCACAAGAGCATGACAAAGAAATGAAGTCGTCTCGTCGATCTGGACTGAAGGCATTTCCCTTTCCCGTTGTTTTCCAACTCTGGTGTGAGGTAACATCTAAATACCCACGACCGTTTGTTCCTTCACTCTGCAGATCAGCTATTTTCAAGCAACTTCATAATATTTCAAATCCAGGGATCAAGGCATCACTGCGGTTTGTGAAAGCGAGATATTTCTGGCCCAATATGGACAGAGATATACGTTCCTGGAATCATGAATGCTTTTCCCGCCAATCTACTAAAGTAAATCGCCACACTATGTCTCCCATCCTGCCTATTAATATGCCTACTTCGAGGTTTGAGACTGTTCACAATGATATAGCTGGTCCACTCCCGCCGTGTACCCAGCCTGGGCAGTCATACCCCTCTCATAACCGGTACCAGCTATCATGCATAGACAGAGCCACCAGGTGGATTAAAGCAATGCCGATACCAAGCATCAGTGCTGCAATGGTTGTTTTATCCTTCTTGGGCGGCTGGATTTCCAGATTTGGCGTTCCCTTATACGTAATCACCGACAGAGGAGCGCTATTTGAGTCCGAACTCTTCAAAATATTATCGGCCCTCGTTGGTTTCCATCGCTTGCGAACCACGGCGTACAGACCTACCACTAACGGGATCGTGGAAAGGTTGCATCGAATTTTGAAGAGCTCTATAATGGCTCGTCGACAAGGTTGGTTGATGGCCCTACCAATCGTTCTTTTGGTCATCCGTTCCTTGCCTAATGTTTCGGGTTTTCACCCTTTACAGCAGTCACAGGGACGACCCTTCTTTGCCCAAAGCCCTTGGTCGCCTCTTCTTCATCCAAAGATGATTCGAGATTTATCTCTGAACTAGCGAAGTCCATGTTGCAGATAGATTTCACATAAACCTCTGAAGGCCACCTGCACTCGGTACCAAAAACATTTGTACCCACGGAATTAAGTAACACCACGCATGTGTGGGTCCGCGTTGATTGCGTTCGGAAGCCACTATAACCGCCTTATGCAGGCCCGTTCCTTGTTATTGACCGCGACGACAAAGGTTTTAAGTTAGAATTCCCGGATGGCCATCAAAACACGGTCTCTATAGACAAAGTGAAACCAACTATATTGCCTAATGTGTATAATGAGAGAAATATAAACATTTCGCGAGCATCAAACAATCAACCCATTGTAAATAGTCCCTTAGAATTTGATACCCCGCAGCAAAATAAGGAAGTATCATCGGAAGGTAGTGGCAGAAATTACAGTTACGTGGAATCTGTTCCAAATACCCAGGATAATGGTAGTGGTTCGAACGTTTATACTCGTCGCGGTAGACGGGTATAATTTGCGAGAAATCTCTCATACCATTATTTTTGAGTACGTCATAGTATATTAAAATATTTTTGTATATATATTTGTTTATAATTGTAAGGCCTATATATTATCTATGTATTAAACACACTCCACTTCCTCGCGGCGAACTTCTGTGGTGCTGGAACCACATTTTAGAACCGAATAAGACTCAAAATTACCTCCTTTGCCGAGAATACACATTCAGTATCATATGCTGGATCTGGCTCTGATTGAACGCTTAAAAAATCGGAAAATGGATTTCAGCTCCGTTTATGTGCAATCCGTTTAAGCGTTATTAACTTTTTAAATCTATCGTGGCGCTGATTGGACAATTATTGCAGTGCCTATGTCTAAAAGCTGATTGGTCAATTTTTTAACGCTAAGGTCTGTTATTCCAAAAATGAACATAAGTTTGACGATTAAATGTATCTCAATGCTGATTGGTTGAATTTTGTAGTATTATGAGTAGATGAAATGACTATTTATATAGGTGTACTTTTGTGGAAAGGGGGGGTACAGAAAGAGTTATCATTATTATTCAAGAAGAAAAGTTGTCATTACTGTTCGCTATTTCGAGACTTATTCCAGCTATTTACAAAAGAATAAAGAATCCAGCTCTATATATATTTTCCTTTATCCTAAGGAAGGTTGCTGATCACCTAACCCATCCTACGAATCTACAAGAGAGAATTCGTCACTCAGACCCTATAGAAGAACTTTAAAAGAACTTTAAAAATAAACAAAACACTGAAATTTAGTAATTTTGAGTTAGTAAATATAAAATTAGTGTAAAGTTCTATAGATAATAATTACAATCTAATTTCCTCAATGTATTTAATGTAATCTAGTTAAATTGATAATAAAAATAAAATATGTGTTCTAGAACTTTTGAAATAGGAAATATTGTTACATTCGTCAACCATACAAAGGGGGATTTAAATGAAATAATTAGTATTATATGTGCGTACGATGAGACCTCTGAATAAAATAGAAAAAAATTGAATATAACAACAATGGATTTCTTTTGCTTTTGTAATAGGCATGTATCTGCTATTAAATCAAAACATATATGCTGTGAATTAATCTCTAAAAATTTTATTTTTATATTTAAAAAAAACTCAAATTGAGCCCAATCCTAGAATAGGAAAATATTAAATCAAGCTTATTAAATCCTTAAATTGCTTACGATCCACCAATCCAGCATGTTTTGGGGCACTAAAATACGACAAACGGTGACATTTGGCAACAATCTATGCATAAGAAGCAAGTCATTCTTTAGTCTAGATATAAAGAAAATATTTTATTAATCCCTTGCTTATTATTATTATTATTATTATTATATAGCAATTATAAGATTTAATTGCTAGGTAAGAATTGATAAAATATGCTAAGGTAAATTGAGAGAACCAATTTTTGGTTATGGGAACCGATTAAATATAGAAATTTATTATAAATAGTTCTTAAAAACAACGCAGTTATGTATTCGAGCTGTTACTAAAAAGGGGAATGGACTGAGTTTAAGGATGAATTTTTTTATCAAGAAACGACCATCTTAAGACGATTCGAAGTTCCCGCCGAATAAATAATATTAAATCCAGCTCCAAGATTCCTTTTACCTTTAAATGAAATCTCCGATCACCATTTTACTCAGCTTACCAAGCAAGAAGCGAGCTTTCCACTTCTGGAGACATAGCCTTGTGAATACAAGGAAATTACCTTCGGACTACCACCTGTAACTTGACACCAAAAATGCGCCGAAAGAAATATTGTAAGGAAGAACCGATAGTAAAGAAACATATATAGTTAGGATAAGAAATGATCCGAGTCAAAGAGAAAAACATACTCTGTAATTTTCTCCATTACTTTGGAAAAGAACAAAAGACATTTCCATTGCAATCCATTCTGACTAGTATTAATGTTCGGAACTCGGTCGATGCGTTTATTACTCCCAGTATAAATATATCTACTTAATAGACATCCGGACTAATATATGGGCATAATGATTGGGAAAATAAAAATAATATTTAAATTTATTTCCCACCCCAGACCTAAATCTCGTTTCTTGTTACAAATTAAACATAAAATTTTGCAAAATGATATTTATTCACACCCAAATAAATATTGCAATGGAAGCTTTTGTTTTCTTATTTTATTCCCTGCCAATTATTGCAACCATAAAAGTCTCTCGTAATTATCTTACATTTAATAACTATTAAATATTCACAAATGGTTTCTACGACACGAACGAAAAATTAATTGATTTTACCTTTCTCTCTTTGGCCCTGCCTGGAACATGCAATCCTATTCTCTTTGACAGTCATTGGATACACAATTTCTTATTTTCTTTCAGCCGCAAAGGGAAAGATTTTTTATCTAGAGAATATATTCATAAATGGTGATAATAAATATGCTATTAAAGGCAGTGGGAATAACCTAGGGACATGCGTAACATGAACACAACATGTAATTCACATGCATCTACATTACTTGACAACTGGTTGCCAATGGAAACATTCAGACTCAATTCACGTCTCATCGATTCTAGCGGAAAGCGGCATCATTGTTTTATCAGATTTTTTTTATTAGAAAATTGGCAATCCAAATTTCGCTTGCCTTAATTCTCTAGCGTAACACCTGCAACCCTCTCCCACGTAATCTGCACCCTCAATCATGCAGTCAACTTTATAAATATTTATAGATATTAAACAGTGTAAGCGTTCAAAAAATCTAATCCAACATATCGATTTTTAGTTTTCAATGGACGTATGCAGAATCTGTCTTGTTCATCTATGTTTATGTCCATCTTAATTTTCTTTAATTGCCTAGTGGGAAAGACTTTAATTAAATTGATTTGATTTCGTTTTGGATATCTGTTAGGATATATCATTATCCCGACATTTGAAGACGATTCCGTGTCCTGCGAAGTCAAACGTGAAGGTGTAAATAGATAATCGTTACAGTTCATTTAGGGGCTGTTAGAGAAGTCAATTGGATACAGTCTCTTGCTTATCGTGGGTGAACAACGTCCGATGCAGTATGAAGGTGTCTACTTACTGCTCTACTAACCAATATATATATATATATATATATATAGTACAACAAAAATAAATTTGACCTGAATGATCACATCTAGTCAGGAAAGAGGCCTTTTTTAAGGCAAAGGAAAGAGGCATTGAAAAATACAAGTATCACGGAGCACAAAGGACGACACCTTGATGGTAATCCATATCTGGAAGACAGAAATAATTAGAAGGGAAAAAATGAATTATACTGGCCGGGAATAGAAACCAGGTTACTGATTTCCTGTCCGGTGCTCTACCATTAAGCTACCAGACACAGCAATTCAAACCCACTTAAAGCATCACCCTATAAAACCGAGTATTTCTCTAGGCTAGGAACCTCCCAGGGATTTTTATACCCTACCTCTAACTCGCTCACAAATTTAAAGGCTCATTATTTATACCACATAGAAAGAAAGAGTTGTTTCAGTTTATGCGGGAGGTAACAATCAACACGTCTGTTCTCTCCTGCTAATCTTGTTTAATATTTATATGCATATTTACAAGAGTAGCTTGCTCTTCGCAGGCAGACCTACGGTTTTATGGCTTGAGGTCAAGGTAAGAGTATCGGTTTCCAATTTAGGACCGAATTGAGTAGTTAACTGTCTTCTAGTGTCATTTATTTTGCAATATATTTATTACTTTCTTGTTTTTCTATATTTTCTCGCAGCAGAAAACTTTCAATATAATTTTGAATAACTTTTTTTAATTTTCTCTTTTGTAATCGTAATCTTTATTTTCTTCTTAAATTTTATTAATAATCTAATATCTATATACATCTTTGTAGGCATTTAAAAAAAAACATTTATAACTTTTCTCATATTCATTCTTATATTAAAGGTGAGAAAAAAATGGTATTTTGATAAAAGTTTCAAAGAACGAAAAAAATAATTAATAAATGTTTTTTTCAAACTCTAATGCAACTCTTAGAAATAAATTTTAGAAAAGCTTTGAATATACAAAAAAGATATTTGCTAAAATATTTTTTTCATTTATTTTATTCAAACAGTTCTCATATTCATTTTTTATATTTATGGAGTAAAAGTATAAGATGATAGATGATAGTAGCTCTAATAAGTTACTTGGATAAAACCTTCAAATATACGAAAAACATTCTGAATAAATGTTTTTTCAAACTCTAAAGCAACTCCTAGAAGTAAATTTGATAAAATCTTTGAATATACGAAAAACCAGGACTGCTCTCCAATTTTTCCATCTCTACGAAAAAAAACAAAAAACAAACAGCCATACCTTAATTTTAATCAACTTTCTGAACTTCACCATTTGCTCCTAGTCAATTTGTACATACAAACTAAGATCTATAAAAAATTATTATTATTCAGCCCAGCTAAAAAAACATGTTCTTAAAATATAATGCTAAGAATATATATATATATATATATATATATATATATATATATATATATATATATATATATATATATATATATATATATATATATAATAAACTGTTGAGCTTCTTCCAAATCGGCGTTTCAATAGAAAGGTTGAAAACCAAGCACGCTATTGATAAAGGCATCTTTATTTGTCTTGGTTTGAACTAAGATAGTAAAGGATTAAAACTTGTAGTTTTATAAAATACTAACATTGAATAGTGCCATTTAGGATAAGCTGCTTAATATAAGAATAAAAATTTCAATAATTCATGATATAATATATAGATTGGATGCAGTTTGATTTATATTTAAATTAGGTTTATTTTTAGAATGTAAAGTGATTCTACTATCCGGGATTAGGGCTATGACTAAGTATTTTAAAGTTATCCAGATTAATTTCAGACTTTTATGTGATCTCGTAAGGAGGAGGGGTCTGGTTTGTTTAGAATCAGCCCCGTGCGGGTAGATCTTCCCCGATGTTGCTCGATGCAACAATGGATTGACCTAATGGTCCAACCAATATAAGATGAATCGCGAGATCCACAACTATATTTCTAAATTACAGAGGAGCGGCAAGGGAATGGAATTCGGTCCTTAGAGCTGAAATAAGATCCAATATTGTGCTCATTTTTTGATATGAGTTTTAGTTCAAGAGATGGATAGAATTTATTTAGAATCTTCTTAATTTCATTTACAACGTCGTTTGATTTTTTAACAAAGTATGGGAGACTAAAGAAAATAGAAAATTTTGCTACAGTATTTTCTGTGGGATTTTTTGATAGAGAACATTAAGGAGCTTTTTAATATGTTTTTCCACTAATGACTCAGGGTAGCCAGTATCTTTAAAGAAAGTTTTCGGAAAAGAGAATTCTAAATACAGTAGTCTATATGAAGAACATAAATTGTAGGCTCGATGAATAAGAGTTCTTATCCAAGATAACTTTAGGTTTTCTGGCAAGAAACTAAAGAAGCTTGTGCCTAAATCTGTAAATCTAGGCTTCCTATAGACTAAAGTTTCAAACTCTATTCCTGAACGTTTAATATCTATATCTAAAAATAGAAGTCTACTATTTTTTTCGATCTCCATTGTATAATTTATATTTTTATGTCTAGAGTTCAGATATTGAAGGAATTTCTCCGTGAACATCTTCTTATGCAATTATGAACAACTTTGGCTCAATAACTGTCCCATTGAATATAAACCTACATTTGTATTAATGAAATCACGAGAACATATATATATATATATATATATATATATATATATATATATATATATATATATATATATATATATATATATATATATATATATATATATATATATATATATATATATATATATATATATATATATATATATATATATATATATGTATATATATATATATATATATATATATATATATATATATATATATATATATATATATATATATATATATATATATATATATATATATATATATATATATATATATATATATATACGGTTATTTTTCGGTTTATGCCCACCCTCTAATTTCGTGGGCGCTATATAGCAGTTTCAGGGCTTAATGTGGGCAAATCTCCAATTATCATGTTATGACGAAAAATAGATTGGCCGCCATCTTCGAATTGAAAGAATCCAGTTAGTTTAATTTTTTTATTTTTGTAAAGTCTTCGACTCAAAAGAATCGATTACGTAGTGGTTTATATGGTTTAGTTTTTTATTTTTGTGAAAACACTTTCAATATTATTTTTTAATTAAGATGCTATAATTGTGTACATATGGGTGCGAACGGGTTACGTAACACGTTATAAACAAATAGAGGCCTAACGAGATTTGGCAATCGCGCCTTTGAATTCCAAACTAAGGATAGGCTTTTTCGAATTAGGAATATTTACGAGTTTTTTTTCTAATTTGTGTGGGGAAGGGGTACAACCCACCACAATTAAGTGGGGAGTATGGGTAGCGAAGCTCCCATTTATAAATTAAGTTAAAATTATATATAATACAATATGATGCGATTGCTATAGCCTACCCTCCCACCGCCCACCAAGTACTTTTTGTTAATTTGCCCAAGATAAATATTGTCTCATTAAAAACAATTTTTTAAACTGATATATATATATATATAACATTAAAAAATTCGAGGGCGGGCATAAACTGAAAAATAACTATATTTATAAATATATATATATATATATATATATATATATATATATATATATATATATATATATATATATATATATATATATATATATATATATATATATATATATATATATATATATATATATACTGGTAATTGATTTTTCCTTGGGAATCTGATATGTAGCAAGAATATGAAGACCCAGGTGATTATACTAATTAATTCAACTGCTTATAATTCAACTGCAGGATCGCGAAGCACTTGGGTTTGTCTCATAGGACTGGTATTCCCATTTCTAAACCTGAAGCCTCTTCCATCAGGCAACATTCAGAGTATCACCATCATCCTCTTAATTCTAATTCATTTACTATATTATCTTCAGCCTTAACTTCTCTCGATTTGAAAATCTTAGAGTCACTATATATCATTAAAATAAATCCAAACCTAAATAATTACGCCTCCTCAATTAAATTATTCACAATATAACCAACCAACACTTCAATAGATTAACTAGCCAACCGACCAACCGAATAAATTTCGTCAGTAGTTTTATATGTTTAGTTAGTTGATTTCTCAACTCCCACGTTAAAGGTCAGTCCCTTTGTTCATTCTGATTTGTTTTCGGGTTTTTTGTCTTTTTTGGTATGTGTTTTTTACAATTTAATATAATAGGTTATTTTTTGTTTACTTCAGTAACTTTTAATATGTGATAATCAAGTCAGTTTGTTATAATTTCACTTTCTATTATTTTTTAAAAAATTTTAAAATACCAATGGGTAATATTATTTAATTCTATATATTTTTAGTGTTTTTACTTTAATTTTAATAATTGTCAATTTTATTAGTTTAACTTGCCTTCTTCCGCTTTTTTAGGCATTATTTAATGCATTCTTTTAACTGTTATCAATTAATGTTCCTTCTCATTCTCATTAGACGATATAGTCGCTGAAGATGGTCCTAGTAAAGGTCCGAAACGTCCGGCCAATAAATGATTAGTATAATCACCTGGGTCTTATTATTCCTGTTATATATATATATATATATATATATATATATATATACTTTATAAGGAGGGCATTTATATAGGAATGGTTTTCTTACAGCAGAAGATGCATTTTATAGCTTCTTAATAACTTTTTTAAAATTTTCATATGTTAATATTTTTTTAAGGAGAAAAGGATTGTAGCAGATCATTTTAACTTATTATTATTTATTATAGGCCCGAAGTACCTTTCGACTTTAATTGTCATCTTCTGGGGCCATACTGATAAATAGGAATAGGGATAAAATAAAAGGTGAAAATGTGGGACAGAGATATAAAAAGGTAGAAAAGATTGGGTAAGTGTGGGATGAGTGGTTATAATGATATGAATGAGGAGACGTTTTGATTGTGATAAATAATTTTGAATGAGGGTGATGGTGATATGTGCCAGGTTGCCTGGGTAACGCTTTCGCTTCCCATTGTGTTTTGGTTATATTATTTTTATTTAAAGCATAGGAACCTTTGTTTTCGATTTTTTTTTTGTTTTTTCTTGAGTTTATTTTTCATTTGTTTGTTTTAGGTTCCTTTTAGTTTAACATTCGACCCTTTGTTTTCATAATGTTCTTATGTGAGCTTTTCGGTTTTGTTGGTTAATTTTTTGTTTTGTTTTTCGTCGATTTTTTACCGGCCTATTTCTGTGATGAAGTATTTTCGTTTGATCACTTTTTCTTCATTCCGTCGTCTTTTCACATTACTGTGAAGGTCTCTTAGGCGTTTGAGCTTCTTTTAGTAAGGGTCAGTAGTAATAGGGACACTCTAATCTCCAATTTTGAGTTGTTTGTTGTGTCTTCCATCAGTTTAGTTTATGAGCAGAATTGCAACGGTTGTCAGGAACAGAAGTGAAAGATAATTTCTGCAGCAAAATTTGATGGCCATGGTTCATAAAAGAGACTGACCGAGCAATGATCAATGATGTTTAAAGAGAGAAATTGGTGTGGTGATAGTTAGAGAAAAAGAGAGAAGTATGTGTAATTAAGAGAGAGAGTGATATGTGCCAGGTCGGCTGGCAAACTCAGTATTTTTAAGTATTTATTTTGATTCTTACGTTGAAATTTTTTTTATTAGCGTTCAAGCCTTTGTTTTCATTTGAATTTCAGTATATTAATTGATCTTGGATTAATGCCAACGCAGTTATTCTTCTTGATTCTTCTTATTTGTTTTCATTGAAGTAACTTATTGTGTCAACTTCGGATCTATTAATATTATTTTGTACAGTTGTTTCAATTTTACAGTTTTAATTCTTTTTAATTATTCGTTATGTATTAAAGACTTTATTGGGTCCTCTTATTTGGTGACTCTTATAATGATATATACATACCAGGCGATGGCTTCGCCACTTTTCCTTACGGGAGGCGGGGAGCTTGCGCTTCGCTATTTAGAAATTTTCTGAACTTCGCCAATTATAATAATTTTAAAAAGGAACTCTAAACTATATTGCCCCCCTTTCAAAATATTACGTTGCTAAGATATAGTTATAGAAGATATATAAAAGTAAATTTTCTGAACTTGTAATTCTTTAGGTTTTAAAAAATCACAAAATTTCGATACTTATATTTATTTCTGAACTTCACCATTTTGTTTTTTGATATTATAAAATAATTATTAGAAATAACTTTGATAAAAAAAAACATAAGTCATAACCAAACTAAGATGAAATTATTATTCAAATACTCAAAAAAATCCCCTCCTTAAATCATAGAGTTAGTGATGATGATGATGATGATATTAATAAATATAAATAAATTCAAGTAATAAATACAAAATAGTTATAGATATTTTACATCTTTAGAGTAGCGACTCTGAATCTATTCTCGAAATATTAAAATATAAAAATAAATTTGAGTTTAAAAAATTGAATTTAAAATGAAAATAATTTTGAAGGCACATATTTAGAAAAAAATAATAGAAAAAAACGACAAAATTAACACTATTCTTTGAGAAATAGTACTGTTGTCACGTCTATGTATCAAAGGTTGCGGTGCACATATGTAGCTACCGACACAGAATGAATGTCGATAAAAAACGTAGACTTTGAAGAAAATATCTTCAAGACAAAATCGCCACTGAAACAGCGAGTGGCAACAGAGTGGGTCTCATACTCCGCGATGTTGGCAAAGCTTTCGACAAGGTGTGGATACCTAGACTACAAGTCATTATCAGCAACCTCAATATGGAACCCAATCATTGCAAAATATTATGCCACTAGCTGGATGGAAGAAGAGCTATCCTACAAATAAATAGCCAAATGGGAGAGACATTCTCACTACAGGTGGGTGTCCCTCAAGGAGGGTCTCTTTCTCCGACCTTATATACAATTTAGACCCGCGACTTATCCCAACTGACAGATCAAAATGCGATGTATATCCAACTAGTGGATGACATCGCACAAGTCATAACCAGTGACAGAAAAAAAGCCAAGGGACATTGCCCAGAAGACAGCGAGAGAAATCAAGAATATAAATGACGTCGAGAAGAAGAACAAAATTAAAACGAACATAAACAAGTTTAAATTTATACCAGTTAATCGGAGAAAAAAAAGCAACAGTTAAGGTTGATAGCGAGTCATACCCTTATAGCACAGAAGGGAAAGTCCTCGGCCTCAAACTCACGAGAAATGAAATATATCCCATTGGAAACAAAAAGTTACGGAAGCGAAGTCGACACTAATATAGCTACAAAGATTCCATAACCTATCGAGCAGAAATAATAAAAAAACTATATACGGTAGGGTGGATCGAAAAAGGGGGGTTTTGCAAAACTTTGGAAATTTATTTTCAGACCCTTTTTTTTATGGACCCAATATCAAAAACTATTGTGTTGAAATTTCAGACTTGTAAATTAATATTTTCAGGTTCTTCAACGTAATTGAAATTTTGAAAAAAAAGGTAAAAAATGTCGGAAAATGCTATCTATTTCGATAAGTTTTACTTCCTTTTCTTCCGTTTGTTTCCATGCAATCTGTAGATTTTTATCATCATCAATCTGAAATAAAAGGAATTGAACAAGTAACAGTCAAATATTTAAATTTTCATTATTATTCAATGTCCTTTTATTCAATGCAGTTAGATTTTTGTAGTGTTATTACGTTTTATTACGAAATCCTTCTTGGTATTAAATAAGGGTATTATTCTCATGGACTCAATTCTACTCCTTATAGAACCGTTCAGTTATTCTTCGACATAAACTGATAGTGACGCTTCTGTGACCAGTTTGATGCATCTCTCAACCACCTGTGTGTGACAAGGAAACTTAGCAATATCCAATTTGGGTTGTTGACGGATATATTCTTCAAGTTTGTCATCAGAGAGTGTCCTCGTCAGCGGAGGCTCGGTCACAACGGTCTGATGCCAATTAATTAGATGAATGTAGTCGTCAGCTTCAAAGTTTGTGTCTGGGATCTTGAAAGTGCGTATTCATTTCGAGTTTCCGGATATGATTTCTTTCATCTTGCAGCATACAGAGAAAAATGTTTTCCGCATGTGCAAAATAAGCGTTCCTTTGAATCACTGTGGCAACTATATCTTAAATATGTCTGTTCATCCCTTGCAGTGAGAGCACTGTCTTGAAGAAGTTGAGGGATCCATCTTGTGAAGAAGAGTTAGCTTCATAATATCAGGAGGGTTGGAAGTAGAAACATACAATTGATTTGCCGTTGTAAGACATCGTGGATACAACATTTTTCCAGGACTCTTACGAGACGTTTGTTCACCCTTGCAGTGATTGCATTGTCTTGAAGAGGATGAGTGATCCATCTTACCAAGAAGCGTTAGCTTCATAATGTCAGGAGGGTTTTAAGTAGAAACATATAATCGATTTGCCGTTGTAAGCCATCGTATAGGCAACATTTTTCCAGGACTCTTACGAACCATTTCACAAAACATTTACCTTGTGAGATAGATAGAAGGATATTAATTAGATACTTTTGATCGGTGCTCAGATTTACTCTGTCAGCAGACAGCAAGTAAGTCAGAATTGGCTTGAATTCAACAACAATTAGAGTCTCACATTTAACCAGTTGTCTCCCTATAGGTCCAAAAAATCCACGAGGCCACGTTGTTTTCCCATCCAAATTGTTGATGATATGGCGCAATGGGAGCTCATTTGCATGAAGCGGTCAATAAACCAATGCAGTATCTATTAGGTTTGTCTTCTAGCATTCTGATCACACCTCATTTTGTTCCTGTATTCACTGCCGTTCCATTGCATCCCACAGCAAGAAGTTCATCAGTTGCGATGTTATTTGCTTCTAGATACGAGAATATTGCATCGCATATAACTTTTGCAGAACCTGTCTTCATTGTCAGGTATCCAAGTTATTCTGAACCAGGTTCTTCTATAATAGAGATGTGCTCTTCCATTATCTTCTTCTTTTGATGAGTTCCCTCCATTGTCTCAACAACAAATGTGCTATATTTTCTACCATAAAAACTAATAGAATATAATGGCTGATCCAATCGTATTTCTTGCTGTAATGTGTTACGTTCTTTGACACGCTTTCATCTAACTTTTGACCTGTCAGCTACTAAAGAGGCTTATTGGCCTTTAATTGAGGATAAGTTCTCAAGGATTGAACTTGTTATTAAAGCTGCAGCTCGATGAGACACACCAGTGAGGTCACATTCCAACGCAAATTCTGACAATTTTATTCGTTTAGATGTAGTCTTGGATGCAAATCTTTTGTTTACTTCTTTGCGTTTCACAGATGAAGGAAGCACATAGCCGCTACTTTCGTCAGTTGATTCTGTTTCTGTGTTGGATGAAGGAAGAATCACTTCGATATTATATGTTAAAGTAGATGGTTGATTTAAGAGACAATAATCATGATTCTCCTTAAATGCACTCTGAATATTTTGCTTCGAGTGAATTTCATCGATATTATAAAATTGCCATTTCCCTAACTTCTCCGCTACTAATGTGATAACTTGTTTAATTCGCGGGTCATTGGTATTGCAGTTCTTTTCCTTTTCTCGCTCAAACAAAAAATATTTTATAACATCTTTATAAGTTGGCAACACTCGTTTACTAATGGCGCAAGGTGCGCGAAACAAAGGGCTTTCAATTTCATCACGCGTTCTAGATTTAAATGTCATAATTAAATATTGTTTTAAATTTTTTCTTACATATTATTTAGCTCTTAAATATAATAAAACGTGTATAAATATTTAAAGTACACTATAAATAACTGTTCTTAAATACAAATAAAAGAATGTGATCAAAACAATAGACACGAGACAAAGACACACACACACATACATCCACTCTCAACGAGATTCTCCACGCTACTAAAACATAATTGTCACGTACGCCGCTATAATATATTATTGAGAAACCTCTAAATATCAATAGATTACTTTTAAATTTGGTTGACCTTTTTTTTTAAATATAATAATTATTTGTTTGCAGGTATCAATTAAAAATTCGAATTTAATTTTCAGATATAATCCACGAAAGTCAAAATTCAGTTGAAAATCGCATTTTTTTCGAATTTCATTAGCATTGAGGAACTTTCAAAAAGTATTATATTAAAAAATACTTCTAGAAGGTTTAATTTTACAGATAGCCCCATCAAAAAATCGTGGTCAGAAAATAAATTTCAGAAAAAATGTTTTTCGCTCCACCCTAATTTACAGCCCCCATTCGACCCAGAATGACAGACTCCATAATTCCCAATTATGCACTGAGCAAAACACAAATAAAACAGACCCTTAAAATACCAAGCTTGGCCACTAGGTTTATAGAAAATAAAAGAAGGCAAGATTGGATAACATCGTAGTATATACCTAAGAACGCTTGAGTTCAAGCAAAGGAGACAGCTACCGAAATCAAAAACATAAATCGATATGAAAGAAAGTGAAAGATTAAAACCAACCGCCAAAAATACAAAATTCTACCAGTAAACTGCCGTAAAATTGACGACGTCATAGTAAATGATGAAGTATACCCTTACACCAACTAGGGTAAAGTTCTAGTTCTGCGCATCACCTCAAACGGGTATAAGGCGCACATTAAAAACAGAATCTCCCTAGCCAAGAGAGAGCTTGGAAAATTATATAGGTTTAAAAGCCTCAGCTCAAATAACATCAAAAGGCAGTACACTGCTATGGTACTCTCAACATTGGTGTACCCGGTAGTGGTCATGCAGGCCACGAGTTCTAGCTGTCTCAGGCAAAGGCAGAGAGTGCAGAACAAAGCAGCCCTGCTGATAGCTAGAGCGCACAGGATGGACCATATTCGGCAGACAGAACTGCATGCAAAAGCAGGACTGAAGCCAATGAATATGAAACTTCAGAGACTAGGGAGAAACACCTGGGACAAAATCGAAGAAGAAATATTCCCAAACATGGACACCGACATAGACATTCCAAGAATTCAAGTTGGACGCACCACCAGGAGAGCCCTACTCCCGAGAGAACTCAAATGGAATATTCGCCTGATCTCGACCAAAAAAAAGAACAAATCAAGACAAGTACAAAAAGGGCGAAATGCCCAAATACAATTAAATAACAGACACTGAAAATAAAAAATGAAAAACAATATTAAAAAGAGGCGAAGTGCCCACTGCAATTGAGATTTAACAAGAACAAAGGTAGGCTAAGTGCCCACAATGAAAAACAAATAATACAAGAACAAAAGAGGCAAAATTCCCACAAACCAGTACGATAAATAAAAATAAGTCAAATGAAAGGCAAAATAGAAACCTGAAAAGATAGCAATACTATAATTGAAAGGCTTGAATGCCATAACGGTGGAAATAGAAAAAGGTTATTTATAAAAAAAATAAATAAATAAAGAACAGGAAAATAACGAGAGAGAAAGAAAAAAAATAAAAGAAAAAACTGCAACAATAGTGGCAAAGCGGCTAACCCCACCACCAGTAAAACACTGATGGCACAAAAGGGAAACAAAAGAGGGTAATGAAAAGAAAAGAAAAGAACTCAAGGGATGACCTCTACACCAGGGCAATACTCAACTTCGATTTTACCTCTATTTATCTAATACACATTTCAACAATTTATTCATCACATCGGACTATTTACAACAAAGAACCGCACTGGAACCGATAAATAACATACTCGACAAACGTGCCAAAGACCTGTGGGTAGAACTAAGCGAAACGTTGCCCCAGGAAGAAATGAACAAAATCACCGAACTCGACAACGAAATCCGTCAAATCAGATACAGACAACGATTTGACGGAAGCAGAAAAGATACATACAATGAGAAATATAAATCGAATAAACAAATAGAGAAATCACAAAAACCGAATAGGACTACTGATATTGACAACCGAAATGAAAAACCCAAATTTGATAAACTGAGTAGAACATAAGCAAACAGACAAAAAATGTGAACCCGAGGAAGAAAGGAGGATAAATACATTTATAATATCTTTCTCTCTCTCTCTCTCTCTCTCTCTCTCTCTCTCTATATATATATATATATATATATATATATATATATATATATATATATATATATTATATGCATGTTTTATTAAAAAACAGATCTATTTGAACCTTGATTAGCTTCTTTCTTTGCTTTTCTAATTTCCTTATTATTCTTTTTTCGTCTTGCGAAAGGTTATAGATAAGTGTTCCGATATTCAGGGTTTATTTTACCTAGCTGAGCTTTCGGTCACTTCAATATCACGGAACGGTAATTTTCCTTTAGAATTGAGTTTATACCTAACTTTTACTACAGAGTGCTCTTCCATTCTTGTTTTAAGTCTTACTTACATGAAAATAACAATAATAAAATGAAGACACTAAGAAACACCAAATAAATATCTTCTATATGAACCAAATGAGTGAATCGTATAAAATCGATAAAAGAACAATCAAGAATATTATACACCAAAATATAAAATGCACGAATTCAGAAGAAACGCTACAAGTCACAATATATTATAAACCCCCCAAAATAGGTAATCACCTTATTATCAACGACACAAGTACAAAAAAAAATTGAAAACTTCCAATGTAATTTATGAATTCACCTGTCCGCATGAACATTGCAAGCTTCATAATTCAAATAAATACATTGGAATGACAACCACATCCCTATCTCGTACACTCAACATGCATCTGCAAAACGGCACCATCAAGAACCACTACATGCAACATGGAATTCAACTAACACGAGAAATTTTAGTACAAAAACACCATCATAAAAAGGAGAAGTGATCGCACACGCCTTCATATCCTGAAAGCGATCCTAATCCACGAAGATAAACCGAAGATTAATGCCCAATTGACCGCCACCCAGCGAACCTTAAAACTCTTTAAGGATTAACGGTCAATAATGACCGAAATTCCATTCCCAAATGTACCCTTTTTTAACTACTTCCTGTCAACCACATTCCTCCTTCTTTTCATTATCTAAATTATCTTTAGTATATAAAGTTCGAAAGTACTTGGAAACACATTTTCATTTTTCCTGCGGGACATTGCATTAATTGCGAGCTTCAAGTGCTACTTTGTGAGTTATTTATTTCATATATATATATATATATATATATATATATATATATATATATATATATATATATATATATATATATATATATATATATATATATATATGTGTGTGTGTGTGTGTGTGTGTATTTTCAGGCCCAAGGAAATGGAAATTGGTAACACAACCCGGAAAAACACTTAGGAGAATATTACATGGAACAATATATATATATATATATATATATATATATATATATATATATATATATACTTGTGAGTTCTTATTTTTTACAATTTCAATTAATATGGGTTAGAATTAACTGGTAACTAATCTATAAACAAGTTATGGTTGTTACAGAGTTAGTTTTGTTAAAATGTCGCATTCCCACTATGTACACCGATGAAATTGAATATAAATATTTACCTATATTTTTAAAATGCACTGGCCATGTAGCTGTTCCACTCTTTGGGGCTTTGCCCCTCCCCCCTCACGTGCTTAGTTAAACATGTTAGCATAGCTAAAGTCCCAAATGGAATTGGGAGACTATAGTGCCATGGACATTTTGTTTTGTATTTAGCTTAAATGTTAGAAATGTAAAGGTTTTAATATATAATGATGAAATCTCAAATTGATTGGTATAATTTGTGTTATAACAGAATTATTTCGAAGAAAGATGAAAAAGAGAGGAAAGATAATAAGAGTTACAACAAGGAGTAACAACAAGGAAAGAAGGTACCCTAGAAGACCTTATGGTCCATTCAAGGAGGGTACCTTTGGACTAGCAATCGAGCGGGCACATGGCTGTTCAATTGTTTTGCGTCCCAAAATGACTAATTTTCAAGAACTTGTCTAGTCTTGACTTGAACTGGTCAACAGATTCACTGATGACAACTTCCATTGGAAGTGCGTTCCACTTAACGCAAATACTGTAAGTGAAAAGATTTCCACACAAGTTGCGGTTGTAACGCTTCAGTTCAAATTTGAAGCCGTGATTGCGGGTTCTGTTCTCACTCAGTGTGAAAATATCCCGGTAGTCAACATTGTCGAACCCTCTAGATTTATTTTGAAAACCTCGATGAGCTGACCACGCAGTCTACGGGTTTCCAGCGAAAACAGATTTAATTCCCTTAGTCTATCCTCATAACTTTTATGTCGGATAGAGGGAATCAGCTTGGTTGCCCTGGCTTGTACGCGTTCCAATCTCGCGATGTCCTTTCGCAATGAAGGACTCCAAAATTGTACGGCATACTCCAGGTGTGGTCGGACAAGTGAGTTGTACAAGCACAGTACAATTTCCTGGTTCCGATAACCAAACTGGCGCTTAATATAGCCTAGCATCCTTTGAGCCTTTTTCTCCGCCTCAATGCACTGTTTCGAGAAATTGAGGTCATTAGTGATTGTTACATCCAAGTCCTTCTCAGCGTCACTCGATTTAAGAGCAGTGCCCTTAAGGATATACTGAGATTGGGGGTTTCTGTGGCCGATATGCATCACTTTGCATTTGTTCACGTTAAAAGGCATTTCCCACGTGTCCGACCACTCCCCAATCTTCCCAAGATCTTCCAGCAGGCGAGCAGTATTTCCATCCTTTGCAACGTTCATACCAAGCTTAGGTATCGTCGGCAAATTTTGAAATCTTGGCAACCATGTCACCGTCCATGTCGTTGACGTAGATGATAAATAGTAGTGGTCCCAGGACAGAACTTTGAGGCACTCCGCTAGTAACGGTCACCCACTAAAAAGACTATCCATTCACCACCACCCGTTGCCGTCTGCCACTTAGCCAGTTCTCGATCCAGCCGGCTACCTTTCCGCCTATGCCCAGCGCTCGCACTTTCCGGAGAAGGCGGCGGTGTGGTACCTTATCAAAGGCTTTCTGAAAGTCTAAGTACACCACATCCACCGCCTTGTCCCGATCGTGCTCACTGAAAACGAAGTGGAAGAATTCCACAAGGTTCGTCAGGCATGACCGTTGCCTTCGGAAGCCGTGCTGGGAACTCTTCAGTAGCAGGTTTGACTCTAAATACGACGTCATTTTGTCCATCATCATGCTTTCCCTGAGTTTACCGACTATCGAAGTCAGACTGATAGGTCGGTAGTTTGACGGTTGGCTACGGTCTCCTTTCTTGAAGATCGGAGTCACCTCCGCTTTACGCCAGTCTCTAGGAACGCATCCGGTCCGAATTGACATTTTGAAAATTGCGCTCAGGTGTCGTGACACTTGATTGCGCACTTCTTTCAACACTTTAGGTAGAAAGCCATCCGGGCCAGGTGACTTATTCGTCATTAGGTCACTGATCTTCTTTTTGATTTCTCCTCCAGCTTTTCCCCCGAGTAGGAATCCATTGGCTGGTGGGATGGGACCATACTCTTCAGTAAACACTGAAGAGAAGTAGTCGTTGAGGAGGTTAGCATTTTCTGCATCTGAATGCTTTAATGCCCCCTCCTCATTTCTCAAAGGGCCAATCGTTCGACGGTTTGGTTTACGGCTGTTCACATATCCAAAAAAAACTCCTGGGGATTCTCTTTACAGAGTCTCGCCACTCTGAGTTCCTCAGACCGCTTAACTGCCCTTATGCTAGACTTCACTCTCCTGGCTAACCTCCGGTATTCGTCAAAGTCGCCCGAGATCTTCGATTGCCGGTACACAGTTCTCTTCTCCCTAAGTAGTTGGCCGATTTCTTGATTAATCCACTTTGGTTTAACAGAAGACCGACGGGGACATTTCAGAGGGATGAAACGTGATTGAAGATTTATGAACTTATTTTTGAAACTGTTCCACGAGTCTTCAACAACATCGCACACTTTTAGCCTCGCGTCAGTCAGTCCAGCACGAAGACCTGCAAAGTCTGCTCTTTTCAAATCGAGTTTCCTCAATTTACTAGTTGCAGGCCCTGCCTTCGGGACTTTGAATACAATTCTAATTAGTCGGTGGTCACTGCCACCGACCTCTTCGCCAACAGAGAGAACCTCAACGATGTCATCCTCAGAGGTGAAAACCAAGTCGAGGATATTGTCTCCTCTCGTTGGCTCTCTCACCCATTGAGTCAGGAACTCGTTGTTGGCGAACTCCAGGAGTAGTGCGTTCTCACCACAGGGTTCTCTGATTTCCCAGTCCACCTGTGTGTTGAAATCCCCCATAACAATACAAACTCTGTCTTCGACAAGTTCTCCTAGTAGCTGGTACAGATCTATGTCCTTTTTAACGTGTTGGGCAGGAGGTCTATAAAGCACTAGGGTCCTGTATTTGGCAGGACTTATCTCTAGGTCAACACCTAGTAGTTCATGGTCGGATACGATGTTGCAATCCGTCGAGTTGAGAGTATCCTTGACATACAACATCACACCGCCACCCTCTCTGTCTGGCCTATCTTTCAGGAAGAGCTTTTACCGGGAATCGTGAATTCACCTTCAAAACGTCGGCTTGAGGTTTTTATCCACGACTCTGTTATGGCCACCATCTCAGGTTCTTCTGTTGCTACGAGGCCACGAAGTTCTAGAAACTTGTTTCTCATAGACCTCACGTTAAACAGAAGAACTTTGAGGGAGTCACCGACTGTAGGACTCCCTACGCTCTTCCGTTTCCCGCTTTCTTTCTCTGTGGCGGAGTCACTTCCCTCTTTGTTACTTCAGAAAAGGTCGTTCCTGGAGTAACACGGGTGTACTGGCGTATGTCCTCCTTTACTCGGGGTCTGACACTTCTTTGGGTCCGCTACACAACATCCTGGATCATGTTCGCGAGTGCAGCTTTCCCTTTAAAGGAAAGATGCACTCCGTCCCTTTTGTACAGGTCATTTCTCCCGTAAAAGGTGCGGTAGGGATCTACAAAAAAAACCTCCTTCCGCCGTACAAAGATCTCCCAGGCGTTGGTTTATGGAGACGTTCCTCGCGTGAGCATTGCGGGATGGACCTCGTCTTGGGAGTATCCTGACCACGACACGTCTGCGGTTTTTTAGCCCACAGTCGTCAACTCCCTCATAACCGTGGTCAGGATCTTCCCGCTGGCGCCTACCTAACCTCCTCTTAGGTAGAGATCGTGGCCATGAGGGCAACTACTGAGTTCTTAGAGATCTGAGATTTCTCAGCCTCCGCCCTTATTTCTCAGGTCCCCTTTCCTGGAAGGCAGCTTACCTTCACACTGGTGCGAAGGCGGGCCACTAGCAAGGGTTGTAGATCCCGCGCTTATGAGTCACCGATCACGATGACTCTCGTGCATTTGGGTTCAGAGGACAGAGCCTTTCCTTTCATTATGGGCTCTCTCGATTCTTCTTTCTTTCCCACTTTTTGGGTTTTTTTCTTCTACTTTTTCTTCTTCATTTTTTCTTCCATTTCTAATTTCTCTTCTGTTTTATCTACTGTTTTTCCTTTCTTACTATTCCTTTTCTTCTTTTCGACGTCCTGAGCAACCCCAGCAGCTGCTGGCTCTGGGACGTCGGATGGTTGGCCTATCTCTATCGACGCGGTGAATGAGGGCCCAACAGAGGAGCCATCCGCGTCGTTGGGAGTTTCTTGTTGCTGTTGCTGTACATTGGTGGCTTTAATCTATGCAATGATGGCTTCGAGATGACGGATTTGAGTCACATGTTCAGATTCGAGGATTATCCAGCCGTCGTGTTTTTTCCTCAGAAGATTTAAAAAGTTCCTTAAGCTCCTGAAGTTCTGCCCTTAGGACGCAGTCCGTGCAGATACTTCCAGGGTGGCATTTTGAGAAACACCCCTCCGGAAAATCTACGCACCACTTGTCCTTTTGGCATGTCGAGCAGGTATACTTTAACGCACCAGGTCCTTTTTTTTCAGTCATGCTGACCACTTTATATCTCTGAATACTTTGTGACCACTCAATAAAAAGAAAGGGGGTGGTGAGTTCGCCCCGCGTGAGTCGCTTCAGCCTATCGATCGGAGAGGTTTCGGATCTTTCAGAAGGCACGCTCCTTGTGTTGCTGTTCGTCCGACCGAGTCGTCAAACCTCGGCGTGCCGTGGCTCCCAACCAAACAGCACTGACGGTCCCCGAATGGGCCATCGATTTCTCACCAGGTGAACAACGGAGCACACCCCGTACTAAACTCCTACTAGTTCCCTTGACGACGGCCAAGATCTCGGAGCAGCGTTCAATAAAAATCTCGCACACCAAGAGACTCGACCCAAGGCTTTTTATTGGCCTGGCAACCAACCTGGGAACAAAGGGCCGTCACCTCGGACCGATGCTATCAGAGGCACCCATCAACGGGCGCTGGGAACGGTCAATAATTACGCGCCAGGGAAGGGGTTAACGGGTCACTACCCTCATCCCATTCATCGTGCCCCAACGCCTAAGACACCTCTAGTCCTAGTCTCTCGCAACCAGTGAGCGTCGATTGGCGTTGTTTATAGAGGTCCAAAGCCTCTCTTCTGACGCGTGAGGTAGCTGCCAGGTCCTTATATGTAGATAGAGGGAACAAAGGGAAAGAGTGACATGATAGTAGTAGGTTTTTTTTTTGTTTTTTTGTATAAGTGGGAGAGATAGGATAAAAGTAAAAAAAGGGAAGGATAGAGTAGAAAAAGGAAGGAATGACGCACTTAGTCTGGAATCTCGTTTTCGACCAAATCGACAAGGGAAGCCCTACCAGGGGTACCCAGAAGAGGTACCCCCACCGACATAGTTCGAAAAGTCCAAGGTCCACACAAGCTCTCTTCCCGCGACAAGGGGGCGTCACCTCTCCCTCTACTTTCTTTATGAGAGAAAGAGAGTTGAAGTAAATAAACGAAGTAGACAAATATAAATACGAGGAGCGGTCAATAAGTTTTGCGAATCGGTAGGGCAAGACAGAAGAAGGGGGATGGCTGTTAATGGGGGTGTTAGGAAAAGGTATGGCAAGTCAGGATCTGCAGCCGCACGCTCCTGCCTCGTCTATTTAAGAAGCAGTAGCTGATCGCAGATCGATACTCACAAATTTTTCAACAATGGAGAAGGTTGAGCACCGCGCAGTGATCAAATTTTTGACCAAGAAAGGCAAGAATGCAAAAGAGATCCATGAACGCATGGTTGCAGTGTACACAAACACCGCACCTTCCTATGCAACCATTGCTCGCTGGAATAGGGAGTTCCGCCATGGTCGTGAGTCCCTTGAAGATGATCCCCGTCCAGGACGCCCGTCAGACGTTACCAACGAAGACAATGTGGCCAGTGTGGAGAGGATGATCCTTGAAAATCGACGGGTAAAGGTTGAAGAAATTAAACAAGAACTTGAAATATCACATGGAAGCGTTATCAACATCATCCACGCCAATTTTGCCATGGTCGAGGTCTCTGCCCGTGGTGTCCCTAGAAACCTCACGCTGCATGATCGACTTCAACGTCGTCAAAGTTCATAGCAGCTGCTGCTCCTGTACAACCAAGACCCGGCGGGATTCGCGTCACACATAGTAAAACGTGGGTCGATCACTGGGATCCCGAGACCAAGCTCGAAAGCATGGCCTGGAAGCACAGGGGCTCTCCGACCCCCATCAAGTTCTGGACCCAACCCTTAGCCGGAAAGATCATGGCCACCATCTTCTGGGATTCTGAGGGAGTGTTGATGGTGGACTATGCGCCTCGTGGAAGGATAATCACATGCCAATATTACGCCGAGGAACTGGCTGGGTTGAAGAAGTGCATCCGTCAGAAGCGGCGCGGCAAGTTGACACGCGGTGTCCTGCTCCTCCACCACAATGGCCATGTCCACAAGGCCAGGGTTGCACAAGCTGCCTGCACGAGTGCGGATTCGAGGAGCTCAACCAACACCCCTACAGTCCAGATCTGGCCCTAGCGACGACTTTTTATTCCATCAGCTCAAGGCTGCACTGCGTGGACGCCGGTTTGGGGACGATGAAGATGTCCAGCTCGCCGTCCAGGAGTGGATTGAACAGCAGTCTGGAGATTTCTGGTTGTCGGGAATTCGAAGCCTCAGGGACAAGTGGCGCATGTGCATTGAAGTCGAGGGTAGTTATATTGAAAAATAATAAAACACTTTTCCTCATATCTCGTTTCCTTATAGCCGAATTGCAAAACTTATTGACCGCTCCTCGTATATTACCAGTCCTCTTATTAATGTTTTTTAATAGTAGGTTAAAATAATATTTATTAATTCTAAGCCTAAACATATTAGTTATTGTGTTTTTAACAAATGTGAGAGTGAATGTTTCATGTGTGTATGGACAATTATATACGAGTACAAATTCTGTGCTCTCGCGCGTTAAATATTTTTTTAACGAGTTCGAAGCCGTTGATTCTAGTAGCCACTCGATTGTCGAACTCAAGGAGCAGCCTTTGATTCGATGGTAATTAAAAAAATAAATAAGTAACAAGTTTCAATTCTAATCCAAGGACTTCAAACTCCCACGCCAATGTTATTTTTGTATAAAGAGGAAGTGGTTTAATAAAATAACAAGGAAGATACAGCAATTTAAATAGAGAACCCATTGAACAAAATTACCTCCCTTCAAATGAAGGCAAGGCAAAAATGAAATTTGGTGTGAAGTTTGATTGGGAAAATGTACAGTCATGTCTTCTATCAGGAAATTTTCTTCTGCCATCTTTTATTCAACTCAAGTTTCTCAAGTGTACTCGTTTTAAAACGCTGCCCTTTTAATGCAAATAAATGATATCATTTCCTCCGTAAACCCGACATAACAAGATCGTAAAGTGTATCATTTCATGAGAGAATAGTTAGTATTTTGCGTTTCTGTTGTTATTTCACATTTTCGGGAATATTTTGGATTTCCTATGCGTATATAATATAATATCTTTTGATTTAAATACAAACCTGATGAGTATATAAAGCAAAAGACTTATTTACATTTATTGATGCTAAAATACATTGTTTTGAAGCTTTGCGGTGTTTATAAATTATCTAACCTGAAATTTTAGCCACCCATGTACTTTTGCCGAGACTTGGTGGCTTAAAAGAATTAACATACAATTATTTACGTTATCTTAACCCATTACTCATTCTATAATGTTTATTTTTATATTATTTAGGAAGCTGAATAAAGAGAAGCACAATTTAAGTATATTTTTTTAAATTTCACCTCGTGAAGTTTCAATAAAGACTGTTGTATATTTACAACAATAGACTTCTACAATATTACTTTACGTGAATTTGTGAAATCATTAATGAAAATTTAATTCAGAGACTTTTACTATATTTCCGCAATTTGTTCTTTGATAGACAACCAACTTACACAAATTACCTGCTTTTATTATTTAAATATGATCCTTACTAAATGTTGGCTACCATCCATCTTGATGCCATCAGAAATGCGGCTATTGATAGTGGTTTATTGTAGATCAGTTCAAGTTCATTATTTTCTTCTTCCTCGAAAATCATTAGCATTTTTTCAACTATTAAATTTCCATGTAGGGAAAAGGGATGGATGCATGGCAATCCCTCAAAATTGCTAATTATTATGGCAAAGTAGGCAAATTGAAAAGAGGTAGTACTTTGGCTAAGTGTGTGTGTGCCCTTTTTAACAATATAGGCACATTTTTAAAATCAGGTAACAGCTGTAAATTTATCAACTGAAGAATAACTGATCATAGGTTTGATCAAAATATTAGTATTCTACAAAACTAAAATCATTTTGAATTAAATTATTTTTTACTATACAAGCACCTAGTGTTGATTTTATTTAACCTAATTTTCCAAATTTATATAAATCGCTAAAAATTCTAAGCTGAAGACTATTTTCCATTTTCAGTTGTTACATGAAGATTAGGATAATTCAAAAAGCAAAAGTGATTAATAAATTTTAATGTACAGTAAATTTAAAAAAAAAACAACAAAGTAGGTAAATGAGGTACTTACTTGTCTGGCAGCGCCATGATAAATCACTAGAAGCTCTTTGGAAAATATAATCTAGATTTGATAAATGCGCGAGAAATGTAAGGAAAACAATAACAAATATTAAAAATACTTTGAAGCAGTTATTTATAATATAAACATCAGAATTACTGATCTTTATCAGATTATTTTTATTAAATTCGTAAAAAATATCTTGCATATATGCAAAGTTAACTCATAATAGGATGATAATAGTGTCAGAGAATGAAGATTACCCCCCCCCCATCCCACCCTTAGAATCCAACGTCTACCCGTGGCGCCTGAGAAAGATGCACCTGCATTGCCATACATCCCCAAGGGATCAGCGTTAATTTCGCGCGACTGCGTGATCCGTTTGGGCTCTCTTCCTTCCCCATCTCATCGCCTGATCGGCGCCAGACCTACCCCGTCGAGGACCCTCGCGCAAGACTATGATGCCCGCCAAGAATATCCTCCCTCTCCTCCCTGGGGCGCCAATTCTAATAAGATCCCCATTCCCCTTTGGGTGACTTCGGTGACCCGCTTTCGCCGAGGCAGTATAAATACTTCGGGAAAAGCCTTGAGAAATTAGTACCATACAGCCCATTGGTTAGCAGCCACGTACAGTCTCGTACGCCTTGCCCCGCCTCCCACCGACTTCCAACTACGAACGCGACGCGTCACTTCTCTACCAGGCCTCGCTCGTACCTAAGGCCACAATTCCCACCCGATAGACGATAGAAACGGACAGGGATCTAACACTCAGGTATCGACTTCGTTCTCGTCTGGAGCACTCCCTCGTTCATTTCTCAGCAAAGTTAAAGAATAAGGAATTTTGCAAGTGAAACTTTACAGCGCCACGCTTACTCATCGTATCCAAAGCCTCTAGTCAATTGGTCTTTAAGTGACTCTCCCTGTCATTTGCACTCTCCCCATTTCCTTGGAGGCAATCACCGTACATCCTCTCTCGGACTCTCGTCCCCGTCGACTCATTTGTAACCCCCTCCGTTTGGTACCGGTCTCATCTTATTTATTGTCATTTATTTACTTTTGCTAATAATATTTTCTTTGTATATACAAGGATCCCCATAAGTCTCAGGGCACTCCATGTACAACTTTTGTATAAATATGTTATTAACGGAAAACAAATGTATTTTTTATATAAATTGTTGCATTAATTAATTATTAATATTTTATTAAAGGAATTCAAATGTAATAGTTAGTGTTATGAAAAACGTACTTACCTCAACGGGGTAGTGGATTAGTATGCGCACTTTCGTTGTCTTGACATAATTGCAAACGCCGCCATGTTCTTTGGGCCATCATTTTAAATATTTTACAGCAAATGATTTGGATTGCCGCTTTAATTGGGTCTTTTAGTTCATTAATGGTGTTATATCTTCTCGATGCAACTTTTTTTTTATTATATCCGACAAGGAGTTTTCTGGAGTTGACAAATCAGGACCTAATGGGGGCCCCTATTACATATGTTTTCCTCTAATAAAATATAAATAATTAATTAATACAACAATTAATGAAAAATAACATTTGTTTTCCGTTAAAAAAATATTTATACAAAAGTTGTACGTGGAGTGTCCTGGGTCTTATGGGGCACCCTGTAGTAAAGTTATTTTTCTACAATCGGTTTCTCTAAAACTCAGAACCTCTAAGAATTGATTATTTAAGCCAATTGCACTCGATTTTGTTTATTTAATCCTCGCACTGGGATCTGTATCCCAATTTCTGGCGTGCTCCCGTCGTATGTCAACGCCGTCAATCCTCGGCTAGCATCGACGTTCGACTCTACGACATTATATCCTGGTGTCAGTTGTGGGGTTACCTGCAGTATCTAATCTCATTTCTTTTAGACCTGTAGCAGATTCTAAAGGGTGTTATTCTTGTATATTAAAGGGTCTGGTTTTAGAAAATGTAGAAATGACCGTACCCATTTCCCATTTTCCCTTTTGTGTGCGTATTTTGTATTAGATTTTGTGTGTGAAACTTGATTATTTGGGCCAACTGCACTCGATTTTGTTTATTTAACCCTCGCACTGGGATCTGTATCCTAATTTCTGGCTCGCTCCCTTTGAAAATTAACGCAGAGTTAATCCTCGGCTAGCATCGACGTTCAACTCTACGACATTATATTCTGGGGTCAGGTGTTTAGGGTCACCCTACGACAAATAGTGAAAAATGTGAAAGCTTCTTGACGCTTTTTAAGGTGATGTGCCGTCTCATAGCAGTATTTATTTCCACCATTACACCAGTCTAAGACTCTTTTTAAGTTTCCAAGACAATCCCGAATCTTCATTTCGTAATTTCATATCATTTGCAAAGTTTAACTTACGCATATCATGCTTGGCCTTTTATAGAAACACTGGAGGTAAAAATAGATCACTCACTTTCATTGCAATTTCACAAAATTGTTTCAATAGGAATTTGGTTGCGACTACTAATTGAAAGTTAGATTTTTTATTTCACTTATTGTGATTTATGACCTTACCTCCTTCAAAACTTTAAATAATTCCCGAACTAACCTTGGGAGGACTTTTTCAATTATATTATTCGAAAGAGAATGTAAAACAACATAAGGGTTGCAAATTTCGTTAGAATCGGCAGAATAGTTATGATGCTATTGCCAAAACAAAATAATTCCCTGGCTAACCTTGCGAGGACTTTGTCAATTATATCATTTGCAAGAAAATGTAAAACAACAAAAGGTTTCAAATTTCGTTAAAATAGGCCGAATAGTTATGATGTTATTGCTAAATAATTACCTGGCTAAACTTATGAGGACTTTGGCAATTATATCATTCGAAAGAGAATGTAAAACGACATAAGGGTTTCAAATTTCGTTGGAATCTTCGAAATATTTACAATGTTATTACAAAAACAAAAAAAGCAAAACGCCGACCGACCGAGGACCGACCCACCGCATGACTGACTGACATAGTGAGATGTAGAGTTGCCCGCGACTAGACTCGCACGCGACTAAAAATCGAACAAGAGCATAAAGATGAAACGCATATTTAAGATTTTAGGGGATTTTGGGGAAAGCAAAGCTGTGATGGTTTCCTTTCCTTTTGGATGACGTTATCAGGACAGAGCCCCCCCCAAGTGGAAAAATAGAGATAAAAAAGCAATGCACATAAATAATAAATTTGTGATCAGTGGGTCGGATTTAAATTAAGTATTTGATACCAGTGTACGAGAATATTAAGCTGCTTAAAGATGAAATCTTATGGGGAAAATTCACAAAGTACCATTTATTCCACTATTCCTATAACAACAACCCAAAATTCGAAGTTTGTTTTTTGTCTTCATTTTATAGAAAGTAATTTTTCTAAAATGTATACTTTCTTAATGCTGCTTCTTTCTTGCTAATACACTATCTCATTTTCTCTCTCGTCCTAATACAACATGGTTGTGAAAATTTATCATTATATGAAATAATATAGAAGTTTTGCTTAATCTTTTGTTATTCCACAATTTTCGGGAATATTTTGGAGTTCCTATGTAGAAAATATCTAATATAAAACAGCTAAATATTGGTGAGGAACGAGAAAAGATCTGTTTCGATCCATCGGCAATTACCATCACTAAGCGACAAAGGGTTTTTAAAGGGTGTATTCAAACTTTTGAAAACCAACCAGTTAAAAACATTAAAAAACTCAGCATCCTAAAACAGAAGGAAACATATTTTTAATGATCCAGGAATATCGATAAATTGAATACTCGATGTGTGGATGGATTAACGATAGGAGCTGAGAGATAAACGAGTCTTAAATGGTCTGCCATAAACAGAAGGAATAAACCATGTCTCGTCGCATTTCACCTTAAATAAGAAGCTCTTACTAAAATCATTTACACTCTTTCAAAACGTGTTGATAATTCTCTTCCTACGAACGTTGCAGGATTACAAAAGGATATTTGTGTAGTGGTTTAGAAGCAAAATTTGTCGAGTAAATAGAAAGATATGAAAATAATTTAATTTTTCACTAGTGAACACGAATGATTTCTGAGGCGTGTCTCAGAAAAGGACCAAGAAAAAATAGTGTTGCGAATATATTTCATTTGCACACTATTTTACTCTTTTGATTTACTAAGGAAAGGAATTGTTAAGTTGGGAAATTGAAAACCATGAAATTTTAGAAGGTGGGACCAAACAAATTGGAGAGAGACGTGGAGAAAACCTTTCGAACTTTACCGAGAGTAATGCTAAAAAATGATATTTTCAATTTCAATTGCAACATTTTATAATTAAAATTTCTTAATTGCAAAGATACAGTAATTTGAGTGCCTGCCTTATAAGAATGAATTACTGTAGTGCCTTTTATCATGCTATAAAAAATGTAAAAGACTTTAAAATATCTTGTCACACCACCACTGAGTCCACCGAAGAGCTGAGGGGATTGCTTCCACTCACACCTAGTCTGATCATCCTGGTCCCAAAAGTATCTTCGGAGAATGTGTTCAATAGTTTTGATGGGTTCAGCACAAGGGAGCGCAGCCCCTGTAGCGCTCCCCATTTAACGTGAATCCTAAAGTGACGCTGTATCGATATTAATCAAACTTAGATTTTGACACCAGATCAAATTGGCTTCCTTTAAATTTTTGTGGGTTGGATTATCTGTACAAGAGAGTAGTAATGCGGCTGTGAAGATGAAAAAAGGTTGCAATTCAGAACATTGCTTTTCAAGCCATGCAAAATTTTACTGTAGAAGTAAGAATAGAGGAAAAGAAAACGAAGTAATGATTTTTGATTCTTTGGGACAATTGAACAAACTGTGAGATGCAGAAATTCCGCTATGCCAAGAAGTGGAGTGGACAGGGCTGAGGAAGATCCTGGGAATTAAGAGTTACCCGCTGATGACTTGGATAAAGAAGGTCGAGCACTAATAAATAATTTATGGTGAAAGGATGTTAAGAAGAGAAAACTAACAGAAAAATTGTTTGGGAAGGACGAATATGCTGTCAATCTGAAACCTATTTTAGTTGAAATATCTGCTTGTAGTTGCGTGGGTTAGTTATTAATCGTAATTGGAATTGTATGACTTTGTCGAACGCTGCCTAGTTGTTTGGTGGGACGAATCTTAAACCTTTTTTAATTGTAACAACTGTTTGTAAGTCTATTGATTAGTAATCGCAATATGGAACGGAGTAGAACGCTTTCTGGGTAGCTAATTCAGCTACCTCATTCGAAAGGGCCTAAGTTTGTAGGGAGACAACAACAATAAGTTATAGTTCAAGAGAATGTCACTGGCTCGGGATTAAGTAATGCAAGTGTGAAGAAGCAAAGCCTCATCCTCCACTCTTGAAATATCTTCCTCCTCAAAGTAAAAATGGGTCATACAAATTTTATACCAATAAATCTTTCTCATAGATTACGAAGGCGATTTCATTCTTGTGCGAACATCTCAGACTCTATTAATCTGTCGACTAAGAATCACATCACATATTTAGAACAAAATGGCCATATAACTTACAAGCATGTAGCAAGAGTCATAGATATATGTGATCGAGGAGTACTGAAAGAAATACACTCTCTATTCGCCTCTATTATAAATACGTGGTAATTCTTATTGTGTAGAGGATGGTAATTTCTGACTTAAACGTCATTTGTCTGTACCTAGTCGAATAGATTAACCTGAGTTTGCTACGGCGTTCTATTGGAGTTAAGCAAAGTGATTTTCTAGGCCTTACGACATTAGTATAGAAGAATTATCTGCCTATTCTATCAATCTTTTCTCCTAGAAGTTGAGAAGATCGTCTAATGTTAATTTTAAGTGAGGTTTGTTCCCACCAACCTTATTTCATGTTGTATTGGGTTAGTTTGTCCCAACATCTATAAAGGAAAACCTATTACTTCCGAACATGTTCAATAATTTCACCTTTTATTCTGTTACAGCTGGTTTAAGATACTGTATTTTAATCTACATCAAACAGTTTTCCTTAATCTATCTCATTTACTTCGTGAGAAACCATTTTACTATCTAGATTTAATTACACCTCATCTAAGGGCTCGTTTCAACTAATAAAAACTCCACTTTGTAAACTAATGTGTTTCTGGCTGAAATTCAAAACCAGTACTTTCAAAGCTGATGCAATGGGTCATATAAGAGCCCCGTTGGGACTCTTGGTGCCCCACCCAATCTTTTATTCGTTTAAAGCTTACCAAAATTAAAGGGCGGCGTTTAAAAAAGAATATTACGAAAAATCATTGAATAAAAAGCGACAGGACCATTCTTCTTAAACAAACCCAACTTTACTCGTTCTACCTGATTGATATTTCTCTCCTGTCTGATGAGGAAAGATGATACTTCTTCTTATTCATATGTCTGTTTATTTCGAAGAGGGATTTATTTTTATTTCAAAATTTTTCGACTGTTGTTGACGGGAGTTTGTGAGAGTTTTTTGGGGGGCAAAATGAAAATTTCCTGGTCTCTTCCTAGTTCCTAAACAATCATGGGAGGTGTTCATAATTTAGCTCAGATCACTTCCACATGTTTCTCTCCCCTATTAAAATCTTTAGTTTACGTTCTAAAATTTGACATACGAGGGGCGGTCAATAAGTTTTGCAATTCGGATATAAGGAAACGAGATATGAGGAAAAGTGTTTTATTATTTTTCAATATAACTACCCTCGACTTCAATGCACTTGCGCCACTTGTCCCTGAAGCTTCGAATTCCTGACAACCAGAAATCTCTCGACTACTGTTCAATCCACTCCTGGACGGCAAGCTGGACATCTTCATCGTCCCCAAACCGGCGTCCACGCAGTGCAGCCTTGAGCTGGCGGAATAAAAAGTAGTCGCTAGGGGCCAGATCTGGACTGTAGGAAGGATGGTTTACCTCCTCGAACCCGCACACGCGCAAGGCAGCTTGTGAAACTCTAGCCTTGTGGACAGGGGCATTGTCGTGGAGGAGCAGGACACCGCATGCCAACTGGCCGCGCCGCTTCTGACGGATGCACTTCTTCAACCCAGTCAGTTTCTTGGGGTAATATTGGCCTGTAATGGTCTTTCCACGAGGCGCATAGTCCACCATCAACACTCCCTCAGAATCCCAGAAGATGGTGGCCATGATCTTCCCGGCTGAGGGTTGGGTCCGCAACTTGATGGGGGTCGGAAAGCCCCTGTGCTTCCAGGCCATGCTTTTGAGCTTGGTCTCGGGATCCCAGTGATGGACCCACGTTTTACTATGTGTGACGCGAATCCCGCCGGGTCTTGGTTGTACAGGAGCAGCAGCTCCTCCAAACTTTGACGATGTTGAGTCGCTTATGGGGCGTGAGGTTTCATGAGGTTTCTAGGGACCCAACAGGCAGATACCTTGGTCATGGCCAAATTGTCGTGGATAATGTTGATAACACTTCCATGTGATATTCCAAGTTCTCGCTTGATTTCTTCGACCTCCACCCGTCGATTTTCAAGGATCATCCTCTCCACACGGGTCACATTGTCCTTGTGGGTCACATTTGACGGGCGTCCTGGACGGGGTTCATCTTCAAGGGACTCACGACCATGGCAGAACTCCCTATTCCAGCGAGCAATGGTTGCATATGAAGGGGCAGTGTCGGCGTACACTTCAAACATGCGTTCATGGATCTCTTTTGCATTCTTGCCTTCCTTGGTCAAAAATTTGATCACTGCATGGTGCTCAACCTTCGACCACTGTTTAAAAATTTGTGACTGACGATCTTCGATCCGCTACTGCTTCTTAAATAGACGAGGCAGGAGCGTGCGGCTGCAGGTCCTGACTTGTCATAACTTGTCCTAACATCCCCTTAAACGCCATCCTCCTTCCTAGGTTTTGCCCTACCGATTCGCAATACTTATTGACTGCCCCTCGTAGGTTTGTTCAATAAAAAACCAAAGCTTTTAGAGAGAACGACTTGTTTATTGACATCTACAAGACTATTTTCAGAGCATTACGCTTGATTCTTCAGTTGTATAAAGACTGACAAAATATTACTTTACATTCTTTCATGCAAAATGAGAAAGAAAAAGAAAAACAGATTTGAGACCTGTATTTATTAAGATTGTGTAAAATCGATAACTACTAATTATTTCCTATTCGATTTTTCTTTAGTCTAAAGTTAAATAATTATTCGATTATCTTTTAAACATGATTGCTCTCTCAATGGAAATTACCCCCAAAATATGGTCAATGCTACCCATTTCCCCCCCGTGAAAATTGTTTAGGTATGCTTGGTAAAGGCTCGTTGTCTAGGCAAAGCAAGGGACTCTATCCTAAAGGCTCATTGGCAGGGTCTATAGAGTGTGAAGTTGAATAACCATTGTACCATTAACCGCTTACAGCAAAAATTTGTATTAGTTTTTTTGTTGTTAAATGTATGAAATCATTTCAATAGTCATGGGAGGAAGTCAGTAGTTTCTGGATGCTTTTAAATAAGACAACTTCTTCATCTGCGAAAGAAAAGTCTACATCCTTATCATTCACTGCGCCTGTCTTTAATTCTAAAGGGAAATGACAAACTTAAAGAAAGGACAGATAGCAGATCAAGAGGGTAGAGAACTAGGATAATCCGAAGAGTGAGTGAAGGATAGGATAAAGATAATCAATTAGGGGACCTCGCCCCCTTACTACCTAGAGAGGAGGGAGCTAATTTTATCCTTTAAGGAAAATAATTCCTACGGGATCTACAGAGGCCCAAGAGTCGAACCTTGTCCTGTAATAACACGAAGAGGTCTTCTGCCCCGAGCTTCCCGACTGATCGAGTTTCTTTATTTATGTCTTTCCTCGAAAGGGCCCTGCCCTAAAGAGCGTCAGGACTCAATCAGTAAAATAGGGTTTTAAAAGAATGTTTAGAATGTGGAGAGAAGCGAAACTAGGAAACTACTAGAGGCTTGGGAACAAAGAGGTCACACAACTCTCCTGAACTGAACCTAATTTCGACTGAACGACGTTTGTCCTGCTGACAAGAGGAAGGTCATGGAAGGTTAGGTAAAGAATCGTTACTCTTTAGTTGTTCAAGTGCGTTTATTTGCGGAATTCGGTCCTTTTTCATTTGATTCTCATACTTTTGCCCGCAGACCCCCCCTGACGGACCCCCAGAGATCCGCAGCCATAAGCAAATCTACCACCTGGGGGAAATTATCCGCCTAAACTGCACCACATACTGGTCACGTCCCGCACCTCATCTCATGTGGGCCGTCCTCAAAGACCAAAGGGTATCCTCCTTATCCACCATCAGGTCCTTGAGGCCGACGTCGTATTCCTACATCAATTCCTCAAGTTCAGGGTCGTCCTCCTCCTCTTCCAACCCCTTTGTATCAAATTCTCCCGCTTCTTCCACCTCTCGCTCGGTCCCGGTCCTTTCCCCCTCCTCCTCGTTACCCCACTCTAAGCGATCCTCAAGTCTGCCCTCCCTGGACTCCCCGAGTTCCGGACCCCATACTTTAGGGGCAGCCCCCAGCAGCGAACAGGAGGACCCCTTCTTGCTGAAGCCGCCCCAAAAGGGCCATCATATCCGAAGGAGAGCCGCTCTTATTCGCAGAGATTCCCTCAATTATACCAAGGTAACCACTACAACTAAGGCAACTAACTACCAAATATTACCACTTGTTAGCATTAAAACTACCACTATTTTATTGTAGTGATTATGCTTAATATTGATTAAAAACTGAACCTAAATTCAACCTTTCCCGTGTGTGAATGTAATGAAGAAGAGTGTAAAATAAAGGAGCATTTGTAGGATAGAAGTAATTAATTGAAAAGAAGTGAATATTTATACGGCAGAAGAAAGAAGCATATTTTTACCTCACATAAGTTGACTCCACTCATCTCGTCCACAGGTGGACGCTCAGTACTTGATCAAGTACCCGCTTCAGACGCTGAGCGAGGATGAGGTGGTACCAATCGCCTCAGTAACGTTGGGAATCCAGTTTCCCGCCAGCTTAGTGCCATCAGGAGAAGGGCGGCTCATTCTAAGGTAAGCTTGTGTGGTATTCATGTGGTATCCACCTGATAATATGAGAAGGAGGTGCAGTGAAGTAGTGAAAGAAATCTTGTCCCAATCGGGACAATGCAGAACCGAGAGGATCAAGAAGAGATATGAACCTAGCCGTGCAATGGGTGAGGGAGGGGTGGGTGGGGCAGTGTAATCGGATGAGTGGAAAAACGTTGTTTAGAAGTAAAAATAATTTCAAAGCTCAAGAATAGAAAAGAAAGGTTTCATAGTTCATTGAGGGAATAAAATACTTTTATTTTTTTTTAATCCAAAAGTTGGCGCTTTTAATTTAGATTCACGTAAAACAACACAACTATTTTTCCTTAAATTAAATGGTATAAACGAAATTGTAACCTGTAGGGTGGATGTTCTGAAATTTATGGTAGAGCGCAAAATTTTCCTTCATGGAAGTAGAATCACCAATTATAATTATCTATTTAATCTTTTCTCACCATCTAAATTTATCTTTACTTACATACTTTTGCCATTATCTCCAAAAGTACATTGAAGATCTAGTTTTTAAGAAAGTACATATATAAGTAAGCCACTCATGTATCAAAGCATTCTTACTAAATCTCATTACATTATATTTAATAGCCTTCAAATTGTAATATAGTTTCTTATTTTTAGAAAAGTTCTAGAAACCGTTGTGATATTGCCAAAAATTGACGAAAGGTCAGTTATAAAAGAATATAAATCCCTCATACGTTTAAAATCGCCTTAAAATAACAAAGCGAAATCGTTGTCGTTGAAATATAGTTGTGAATGTTGGCTATTACATCATATATGTTCCAGGAACATTGAGTGATAATATAAAGGGAACTGTCGTTGATTGCCTACGGAGTTACTTTGTAAAGCATTCAATCTTCTCTTGAAAACAGGGCTAAATTTATGTGTTAGTAATTCTTGGACGAGATATTCGCTTGTGTTCTTATTTTGGCCTAAAATAAAAATAAAGTTTTATTCCAAATAAACCTAAAAGCGATATTCTTCCGCAAAGAGGAAGAAAGCTGAGCAAATAAAGCGTTCGTTTGCTTCAAAATGAAGGGAAACCTTCGATGTTTATCTGGGACCAGATAGAAATTCCTTTTGTCCTGGTTGAAAGGAGTGGGGTAGTTTTGCTAAGGACACCAACTTGGTAAAATGAATAATAAATATAGAGGTTCAAGGATGGTGAAACTTGGAAAAATGTAGTTAAGTGTAAAAGTTGAGACAAAAATTCGAATTCTTCAAAGTTGTTTGGAAATGAATTAGTAGCTCGTACATGTTTTTTTTATTTATTTTGTCACTCTATTCTTGGTCCTTGTCATTGCATGTTAGGATTGATAACATCTTCGTTCTACCCTAAGGAAAATCCTGTGGAAATTTTCTATGATGTTAAACTTGTTTCTTTAATCTCATTTCCTCTTATTTGAAATTCACTTCAAATCGACTTGTTTACAAGTTTTCTGAGCATGATGAGGAGAGTTGTGGCCTAAATTCGCTCACTTCTACATGACAAGGCTCGAACACAAAATAATAAAAGAAAATAACTACTTCGTCATTAAATTCTAACGGAACTACGTGGACGACACACTAACAAATTTAATAAACCTAATCATATCCCATTCTTCAGCAAACCCCTAGAAGAAGAAATTGTACCTAAATTTACATTCGAACAACACACAAACAACAGAATTACTTGTCTTGTTATTAAACTAACGCCAAAACAAACAGAAAAATAAAAAACAGCACTTCCATAAACCTAATAGACAAAGGAGTATCATTAAACTATAATTTGTCCTTACCAGCAAAATAAAAAACATATACTCATTCATTCATGGAGAATACAAGGCATACTCCACCTGCGCACTTGTTGTCCAAGAAATATAATGAATAAATAAAAATAAAGATTCTCCACTGATAAAGATAAACAATAAAATATCCAGAACAATAGAGAAATTATACAAAATACACCAAAATAAAAATTATATTGCAAAAGGGGAGCCAGAAATAAAATTTTATTCTGAAGTAGAAAATTCCGAAAAAATTAATGCCAAAAAGAATTCACTAAGGAATATTTCGAAACAAACCCCACAAAATTAGAATCAAAGAAATATCAGTTCATTACTTTACGAAAGGACCAAAATCTTTCATCCAGATTTTCCACGAAATAAAAATATTTAAGCAACAACCAACTGGTATATAAGATCAACTGGTGGCAACTCTAGTCGTTATATATTGTATATACCAATAACACAAAAGTAAACAGAGAAAAATAACACCGATATAAACCCAGCAAAATTAACAAACACTCTAAAACAGAAGATGGAATGACAAAAATTAACAATGAAGAAAAAACTTTAAAATCATTTACAGATCTCTTAACGACGGACAAGAAAAGAGTTTATACTAACAAAAGCAAGTCTATTTGAGGACAAAAAAATTGAAAAATCATATCTGATGAATTGCGTAGAGTTTTAAATATATTTTAAGGATATTCCTACACACAATACAAATAATATAACTCAATAAATTAATATAAAATTTCCATCAAAAAGAATATGCTACGCTACTTAATAAGTGACTATTCATCAGAATAAAAAGCACGGAGATATTAATATTTATATTCACTTTGAAAAAGCTATTTATATGGAAGGGATGGCACGACTGGGTATGCTTTAAGATAAATGTGTTATAAACCCTTCCTCAAATTTTAGCAATGCCGCAGTTCAAGGAAAGATTTTTAATTCATGGCCCTTACAAACAGGAATAAAAAAGCTCACGATAATAACAGCTCCCCACATAGTAGTGTAACTAATAATAACAGTAGAAAAGTAGATAATGTAAACAGAATTGAAAATGGCGAAGACAGAAGAAATGCAGCAAACAAAACCCCGTATATTAAGGTGTACCATTGCAATGCTCGGAGCATCCGAAATAAATTTAATGAACTAAACTTAATTAGTAAGTAAATATCATTACGACATTCTAGCCATTACTGAAACGTGGTTACAGACAGCAAACCGGGGCAACCGGGCCAACTGAGACTCTGTATCGTCATTTCAAATTTCGGGTTACACACTAATAAACAAGGATAGACCTGTAAGGGAAGAAGGTGGTGTCTTGTTTTACTTAAAAAGCGAAATAAAATACGAGGTTCTAAATCGACAACAGAGCGAGTCAATCTCGATAAAAATTAGCCATAAAGCGTTTTCTTTAGTTATGGGGCTAGTATACAGAACACCGAGTAGTTCATATGAAGAAGACTTTACACTAATTAATGATATTAATTTGACCAATAATTACAAAAATGTATGCATTGTAGGGGATTTCAATCTCCCGGAAATTGATTGGTATACGATGAGTTCAGATACGGTAAACCATATCTTGAACGCATTTTTAGCTAATTATCTGCATCAATATGTCGAACACCCTACAAGAGAAAACAAATCACTTGATTTAGTTCTAAGTAACAAGGAAACCTTCATTGATAGGCTAGAAGTTCAGGAACCACTTGGAAATTCCGATCACAACTCATTGGTATTTAACATCAAATATGATTTCATTAATCAGAGGAGAGCGCAAAAATTACCTGTATATAAATTAACAAACTTCAAAGCGATTAGAGATGGATTAAAAGAATAGGATTGGCATAGAGAATTCAGTAACAAAACACCTTCTACCCCTTACAACCTCGTCATTGATCGCATTAAGGGTCTTCAGACTAGATATATTCCTCATAAAAACAGTTTAAAATATACAAACAACAAACCTTGGATTAACCAATATCCTAAGATTCTGATAGGATGGAAACGGTCACTTTATACACGGCTAAAAGGCAACCAATCATTAGGGCAAAGATTTATCGACCTACGAAGGCAGATAAAAAGAGAAGTAAACGCTGTTAAATGCAGGTACCAAAATAGATTAGCGGAAAGGTCACGTGATAATCCGAAAACATTCTACAGGTAAAATAAAACCAAAAAACACAGAGTCAGTTCAGATACTTAAACACAACGACCGAATAGTTCAAAATGACCTCGAAAAGGCGAATATCTTAAATAATTATTTTGCTTCAGTTTTTAACAAGGATATTCCGAATTTAAATGAGGAAAGCCTAGAAAACATAAATAGTAACATTCCCAAAATCAATGAAATTAAATTCTGATAAATCTAGCGGGGTTGATGAAATGTACGCGTGAAGTATTAAGGAAGCTAAAAACGAAATTTCCGCTTTAATCGCTTTTCTGTTTAATTACTTTCTGGAGGCAAATTTTGTTGCTAGGGATTGGAAACTGGCCAATGTTGTCCCCATATTCAAAAAAAGTAGACGTGAAGAAAAGGAGAACTATCAGCCAGTAAGCTTAACTTCACTTATATGTAAACTAATGGAGTCAATTATTGATTTAAAATTACGCAATCATCGGGAGAGAAATCAACTCTTAGTAAATAGTCAGCATAGTTTCAGGAAAGGAAGGACTTATGTCACTAGTCTGATCACATTTTATGAACATGTAGCAAAAGCTGTCGATTCACGTTCTAGTTACGATGTGGTGTATCTAGATTTTTCTAAAGCCTTTGATAAACTCCGGTTCAATATCCTCCTTCCAAAGCTAAAAGCTATTCATATCCATGATAAAACGATAACTTAGATTAAAAATTGGTTGACGGATGGTAAGCAGAGGGTGATTTTAAATAGGGTGACATCCGATTGGCTGCCGATAACTAGTGGAGTTCCTCAAGGTTCCGTTTTGGGACCCTACTCTTTAAAATTTTCGTAAACACCTTAGGTTCTGGAATGAATTGCCAAGTAAATTCATTCGCGGGCGATACTAAACTTAGGTATATAATAAAGGATAAGGAAGACTGGGTCTGTTTACAAAACTGCCTGAATATGTTAACTAAATGGTGCAATGAATCTGGCACGAATCTTAATGCTTCCAAATGCGGCGTTTTACACTTCGGTAAAAATAATCCTAAATTTAAATATTATCTCCAATTAAATTTCTTCAGTCAATACGTTGCAATTAGAAATAAAGCAACAAGAGTTGCATCATTTATCAGGTAATCCGTCTCAATTCGTAATTCTGAGACGATGTTAAAACTATACCCGTCATTAGCCAGACCTATATTAGATTATGCTACTCCCTTCTGTTCTAGACGATTAACTAGAGATGCAAATATAATAGAACAAGTACAGCGTCGCTATACGAAAATAATAAGGGGAATTAAACATCTTAGCTACAATGATAGGCTTAAAACTTAATCTCTTTTCCCTCGAACCTAGAAGGAAAAGGGGTGAACAAATAGAAACATATAAATTATTGATAAATATGCCCGATACTGCATAAAATCTTTTTTTAATTTCACAGGCGTGTCAGCGACGCAAGGACACGTCAAGAAGATGAAGAAGTGGAAATTTAAAACATCAATGGGAAAATTTGCCTTCAGCCACCGCATCGTTCAAGTCTGGAACAATCTACTACAAAAAGTAGTCAGCGCTCCAAACACAGAATTTATGAAGACGAAGTTTGATCAATACTTAAAAGAAAATAGAGTTAAAATAGCTCACAATTATTAAAGGGAGTTCCACCTAATTTAGCAATATTCTAAATAGGGCCTACTATGTATGAGCTCTTATGGCTCCCTGTAGGTGCCAATAAATTGTTTGTTTGTTTGTATTTAGAAGGAAATAAATATGAATAATTAGAAGATATTCAAAGCCAGCTGTTTATTTCTATCAAGAGTCATTTCGAACAAATTAAATTTCAATGCAAATTCAATATTTCATAAACTGGTGAATTTATCTAAAAACCACTCCTAGTATTATTGTTATTACTAATATCTTTGTGCGTGTTTTTTTAAACCAAAGTCACGAGATCAGTCGTTATGTCGTCTGTATTTAATTATTTCAATTCCCGCTTAAGTTATGATTTAAATAAGTAACTTAATATCATTATCTACTCAAGTATTTTGACCCTTGTTAGTTTGGACTGATGCCTTCGTTTACCAAAGTCTCAGTTGAAAATCTTTCCCTCTTCCACACTTATAAAATACCTTATGTAGATCTTCCTTTGCCGGTAGGTACTTTTAGTGACACCTCCTCTTTTTGAAGAACTGCAAGTTTTCATTTAAAGTAGAGTTTATGCCTAAAGTTTGGTTTATCCATTGGAAAGTGTGTATCGTCTTTTCTCTCTGAGTTGCATATATATGGAGGTTTTGAGAACAGAGTCCCCGTACTGTCCTTGATTTTCCTATCGTTTGGCAAGATACATTGTCATCATTTATTTGTGACCATATTTTAATAATGTTGATCATTTCATCTATAACCTTAATTATGTGTTCCTCAATTCAATTTGCTTTAGAACGTGAGAATTAAGGAGGTCTATCAGTTTCTGGATCCCATAGGATCCTCCATTTATGTCATTATGAAATTCCTTTTTACATATATCGGCTAATCTAGCAAAGATTTGGAAGTAAATATTATACAGCATAAGTATTCTCTAAATACTGAACAAACATCAAATGCACTATTTATTCATTTGAGTGAAAACTCTCATCGGATAAATTGGACTGAGAGTTCTGTGATCGTCAGATCGAAGTTTTCTTTTCACGAAGTCTTTTAGAATCCGCGGTTATACAACTGGCTTCTAATTGTATTTTTAACCTTATCCCCGGCATGTATCTTTTGGACACTTGTATTATAAAAATGTTGAAGAATTACTTTAAAGATAAAAACACTGATCTAATTAATAATTAGCTTTTCTAGTTATTCCTATGGTTAATATATTTTCTGTTTTATTCATGATATTGTTATTTCTCCCTTTATTCTTCATTTGTCATATATGCGCGTTTATACTTTTCTAGTTATTCCTATTTTTAATATATTTTCCGTTTTATTCTTGATAATATTCATCTCTTATAAATTGTTATTGCTTCTCAAATAGAAGAATTATGAAATTGTAATCTCAACTTAGTTTGGACGGTTTGAGTATCCCTCTTCTTTTTTGTAAATTCCTTCTTGCAATGGTCACCTTCTGTTTCTGGGGGCTTAATTCTTTAATAGGGTTGGTGTCCAGGTACCTGTTAATGCCCTTATAATCCTAATGTGCCCATCTTTCATATTATTATTATTATTATTAAAGTTCCAAGCCACAACCCCAACTGGAAGAGCAAATAGCTATAAGCCCAAGGGCCCCAGCGGGGAAAGAAACCTGGTATGGAAAAAACGAAACAAAGATTAAGAAAAACATAATAAATAAATAGAAAATTAAAAAAAAAAAATTAAATGCTATAATGTTAAAAATATTATAATATTATATATGTGTGGATAATGAATAAAATATTAAAGTTATAAGTTTCTGTTAAGTAAAAATGTATTAGCACCCACTTTAAATTTCTGAAGTTCCAAGGACTCAACAACAACACTAGGAAGTTCATTCCACAGTTTAGTTGTGTTAGGAATGAAACTTCTTGAAAACTGTGTTGTGTTGAATCTCATAGGCGTAAAGGCCCTACTATTGGCATTTAGTACACCTCTGGTAACTCGTTGAGGGGCATATAAATTGGGCAGATCGTGATGCAGTGGATGATCTGCATTGTTAAAAATTTTATATAAGATGCATAAGGAGCTTATTGCTCGCCTGTGCCACAGATCAACTTTGAGGTCAGGAATTAAAAATTTTATTGCTCTCAAATTTTTATCTAATAAATTAAAATAAGATTTGGCTGCCGAACTCCAAACAGGGGCGCAATATTCAAAACACGGAAGAATAAAAGCATTAAAACAATTTTTAAGAACAGTCTGCTCCCCAAATACTTTGTAAGATTTCCTCAAAATGCCAATTTTTTGAGCAATAGAGGAGGAAATAGATCGAATGTGATTCTCAAAAGTAAACCTAGAGTCAAGCATAACTCCAAGCAACTTAAAAGAATCACATATGGAGATGGGAATGTTATTTATTAAAAGATCTGGATGGGGAGGATCTAGTGTTCTGGATCTGCTAACAATCATACTCTGGGTTTTCTTTGCATTTAACTTCATGCCCCATGAAGTGCACCAAACATTTATCTTAGCCAGATCTCTATTTAAAGACTCTGCAACCGATGCTCTCAACTCAGGAGATGGGACTGGGGCTATTAGAGTAGCATCATCAGCATAGGCTATAAGTCTATTTTCCAGTCCAAACCACATATCATGGGTATATAATATAAACAGTAGAGGACCAAGAACACTGCCTTGTGGTACACCAGATAGCACCTCTCTCTCATCACTAAAATTATTGTCAACATAAACCTTTTGATGTCGATTTGTTAAAAATTGTTCAATAATATTTAAAAATACACCACCTACTCCCAACTGCTTCAACTTAAATATCAGGGCCTTATGATTGACACGGTCAAATGCGGCACTGAAATCCAGGCCAACTAAGCGAACTTCTTGACCAGAGTCTAATGATTTTTGGACAATGGTGGAGACTGTGAGAAGTGCATCACAAGTGCTCAGACCCTTACGAAATCCAAACTGTAAAAAGGGAAACAGACGATTAAGCTCGGCAAATGTACTTAAACGTTTAGCTAGTAAACGTTCAAAAATCTTAGATAGAACAGGAGTTATAGAAATGGGCCTATATTCAGTAGGGTTAAAACTACCACTTGCACTTTTACATAGTGGAGTGATGTTACCAATTCTCCAACATTCGCAAAAACTACCACTCCTCGCCAGCTTCCGAAGAATAACGGAAAGCTTGGGAGCCAAATACTCTGCAGTTTTCTTAAAGAATAAAGGGAATATACCATTTGGGTCAGTACCACCATAAGCATCCAGATCAAGAAGTAACTGTTTTACTTCACTTGAACGGAAAGCAATCTTGTTTAACCTTGGTTCAGGGAAACAAGTGTCAGGTAGAGTTAGATTCTCATTACTTTGTTTATTATCAAAACAATCAGCCAACAGTGTTGCCTTTTCTTCAGGACTAAGGGTAATGGAACCATCAGGTTTAAGAAGGGGTGGCATAGATGAATCATTCCCAAAAAAAGCAGACTTGAGAGTGGTCCAGAATTTGTGGGAATTTGCTGTGCGCTGAAGAGTTCTCTTTGTGGTAGTATTGAATTCAACTTCAGCATTATTATATACCCTCTGAGCTGCTGTTCTGTAGTGCACATAATTATCCCATAGAAAGGCAGATCTACTCCCCTTCCACAGGTTGTAGGCTTCTTGCTTCTGCATATGAGCCCTCTTACAGTCATCATTAAACCAGGCTTTGTCCTTAGTGCGATATCTGATCATACGGAATGGAACATGTCTATCAATAATTGAAACAATTTTATCATTCAAAATACGAACTGCTTCAACCTCCTTATATATTAGTGGCCAGTTGATCCGGGAGATATCATTTAATATATTGCACCAGTCTACTTGAGATTTGATGAATACTTTGCTTGTATGAGCTATATTAGGAATAGATTGCTCAATACAGATAGTTATAGAAATTGCACAGTGGTCAGAAGTTCCCACAGGAGGATCAACAGCACTTGTAACGACTCCAGGGGAATCAGTGAAAACCAAGTCAAGGCAGTTCCCAGATGAATGGGTAGGCTCCCTAATGACTTGCTCACAACCCGACTCACACGCAAAATCATAAGCCCTGATACCATGACAGTCAGTAGGGGAGACAGAAGACAGCCATTGCCTATGATGAGCATTGAGGTCTCCCATAAATACAAAGCAGGCTTTCCGGTCATTTTCCTGTACCTTGGCCATGGCAAGGAGCAGACAATCAAAAATAGTATCATCTAAGTCTGGATTGCGATAGACAGAAAAAAGATAAAAATTATTTTGCTTACCACATACTTTCATAACTTGCATCTCATGGCAAGAACAAGCATAGGAGGTCTTTGAAGCAGAGTAACCATTCCTAATGTAAACTGCCATATACGTATTTGTGTTTCCTTTGTAAAAATTCTTCTTATATTTATATCTGCTTCAGTCTGCTTTGTAAGGGACGATTAGTCGAATGCCCTCGCAGATCTTCCGTGTTTCATTTTTAATAGTGGCTGTTCACTTTATTTATATATTCATTGCGTTCCATATTTTCGTGATTCAGTTATATATATATATATATATATATATACATTAGGCGATGGGGCAATTTCCTGGCGAGGCGCAACTTAATTTTCAATGATGAAAAAGATCCAATCATTTTTCTAAATCCATTTATTCAAAACAACGTTTCGAGCTTGTGCGCTCATTTCTGGTTCCTTGGATTATATGACAATTCATTAGCAATTTAACAATAATGAGAAATATGTATAGCTTTAGATTGCTTACATGAATTTATTGTAATAACTGTGGAAATTAGGGTGAATGCTTAATTCACTCTATTTAATTTAAATAAATAATATTGCAAAGTTATGATATATACCAAAGGTTTTTTGTTAACTATAATGAAGACCACACCTTAACACTAAGCGGTGAAATATTTCAGACTAACGAATATTTGAACAATATTATTCAGTATGGTTTGGTAGGTTGTGGTTTTTACAGAAGATGAAGAGGAACTGACGAATTATCTGAATTAAGAGTAAGTTTTAAAGATTTAATATATATTGATTCTGCGATCCTGAGTGTGGTCGGACATTTATTGCTGGCTATGATTTTAAAGTTATTTATTGTTATTGACGTTCTACAATTTATTAAGTTTTGTCGAAAGAACAGACCCTGTTCGATGGTTAATAATTATATCACCACTGTCTGAACTAATTTTCACACTATTATATATATATATATATATATGAGAATAAAAGTCAGGTCCAGTCTTCAGAACATGCATATTTGGCCATTTTGAACATTGATACCTTCATCATTAGCCTATAATGGAACACGATAAATTAATTACAAAAAATACAGGCCCAGAATGCATAATTAAAATGAGAAGGAATCATTAATAGGAAAATAGCTTGTCGTGGTAAATCGAATTACAAGGCCGAGATAGAATGGATTATAGAATTTTCAAGTCTTTTCGATAGTAATTTTTTTGTTTGCGTTATAAAAGTTTGATTATGAATCATCCATTACCATTTTAGCGCAAACTTATAAATACAACATTGAAACAAGGTCTGCTGAACAAAAAGTCGCGTGCTCTCACTTATTCTGATTTATGACCTTACGCCCTTCATAACTTTCACTGATTCCCGGAGGAATCTTGGAAGAACCTTGGCAATTATATCATTCAAAAGAGAATGTAAAACAACCTAAGGATTTCACATTTCGTTAGTATCTGCGAATAGTTATGAAGTTATTGTCAAAACAAAATAATTCCCGGGATAACCTTTGGTGGTGGCGGTGTAGGTGGTGTAGTTGTCGGTAGTATATGTGTTAGTGGTGTAGGTGGTGGTGGTAGTGGAGGTGGTCGCAGTGAAGGTGGTGGCGGTGTAGGTGGTGGTGGTGATGGTTTAGGTGGTGGTGTTGTAGTTGGTGGTGGTGCAGAATTTGTAGGAGGTGGTGGTGTAGGTACTGCTTGTGCATATGGTGGTGGTGTTTGTGTTGATATTGTAGGTGGTGCAGGTGGGAATGGTTTAGTTGGTGTGAGTGGTAGTGGTGTAGGTGGTGCAGAATTTGTAGGAGGTGATGGTGTAGGTACTGCTTGCGCATATGGTGGTGATGTTTGTGTTGATGGTGTAGGTGGTGCAGGTTGGAATGTTTTAGTTGGTGTAGGTGGTGTGAGTGCAGGTGGCGGTGGTGTAGGTGGTGCTGGTGTAGGTGGTAGTGGTGGTGAAGGTGTTTTAGGAGGGACTAGTGATGGTGGTGGTGGTATAGGTGGTGATGTAGTTGTTTTTAGTTTAGGTGGTGGTGGCGTAGGTGTAAGTGGTATAGATTGTGGTGGTGTAGGTGGTTGTGGTGTAGGTTATGTAGGTGGTTGTGGTGTAGGTTATGTAGGTGGTGGTGTAGGTGATGTTGGTTTAAGTGGTGATAGTGTAGGTAGTGGTGTTGATGGTGTAAGTGGTTATAGTGGCGGTGTAGGTGATGGTGTTTTGTTGGTGGTGGTATAGCTGGTAGTAGTGTATATGATGGCAGTGGTGGTGTAGGTGGTGTATTTGGTGTAAGGGATGGTGTTGCAAGTGGTGGTGGTACAGGTGGCGTAGGTGTAGGTGATGTAGGGTGTGGTGGTGTAGGCGTTGGTGGTATGAGTGGCAATGGTGTAGGTGGTGGTGATGGTGTAGATTGTGGTTGTGTAGGTGGGGGTGTAGGTGGTGTTGGTGTATGTAGTTTGTGTAGGCGGTGTTGGTAGTGTAGTTGGTGGTGTAGATGGTGGAGGTGGTGTAGCTGGTGGTGGTGTAGCTGGTGATGGTGTAGGTAATTGTGGTATAGGTAGTGGTGTGGGTAATGGTGGCGGTCTAGGGGGCGTAGGTGGTGTAAGTGATGTAGTTTTGGGTTGTGTAAGTGGTGGTGATTTTGTAGGTGGGGGTGGCGGTCTAGGTGGCGTAGATGGTGTAAGTCACGTAGGTGGTGTAAGTGATGGTGTAGGTGGTGGTGGTCCTTGCTGTGGTTGTTTAGGTTTAGGTGGTTTTGGTGGTGGTGTAGGTATTGTTGGTGGTGGTGTAGTTAAATTGGTTGGTGAGTGGATGAGAAAGGTGGAAAAGGAAGCATAAATGAACGTGTAAGGATGATAAATTAGGGAGAAAGGTAAGATGATGTGAAATTACTCGAGAGTAAGAAAAGTAGATAAGGGTAGCCATGTAGATATAGCAAATGTAGAAGGATTTAGGTAGAAAATTCTGCCAGCGGGGTACGTGGGTAGCTAGAACTAGAGAGAGAGCAAACCGGTGACTAGAGTAGATGCTAGAGCGTATAGGATCCCATTGCTATTAACGGCCAATGGTGTAGAAAAATGGTGGGCGGATTTTGGTTTGAAAGGACATTAAAGGGGTTAGAAAAGGCAAGTTGATTCAATGGCGTTATTGCCACCGATCTAAATTTGTGTGAAAGTAGAATTAAAAGATCAATAAAAAATCTACCTAAAAAAATATTAAAATTGTTATGAAAAAAATTGATACGGGAAGAAAAGTTTTCGAACCTTCGCAGGTGAAAGAAGAACCGATAAATTACCTTAATATGGTTTGGCGTCATTTTGAGATAATGGTAATTAAGAGACGAATTAAAATGCAGGAATTATCTTAAAAGGATTGTTGTCCTTGAGGAAATTTTAATGGGTAGATTTTTCCACCCGAAGGACTGACTGGACAGAAATGTCCTTCTTTAGGTAGCCTGTAAAAACCAGCGTCCAGTCTACATCTAAGAGCTTCCTAACACGAACACAAAATTTTAGATCATAAAAATAAATCGACGATTAAAAGGTTTTGATCAATGGAAAAATAATTGAAGTTTCAATATCTTTAAATGGATAAAAAAATAGCAATTTTAAAGTGGAAATATAAGTAATAAGAATTTAGAAAATTAATTAGGACAATTATATTTAAATAGCAAGCGAGACAGAAATTGAAGTATCTTGCCTCTTGAAAAAATTCAAGTGTTTCAATTTAGTTTTCGTTGAAGTTTAAAAAACAGAGAAAGAACTGGTGAAAGAGAGAGAGATAATAGAGATGGAAAGATAGATTTAGAGTAAAAGAAAGAGAGAGAGAGGTAGAAAGAGAGAGAGAGGTAGAAAGAGGGTGAGGTACAGAGAAGTAGAGGTAGTCAGTAGCAAGTGTGGCATATATAGAGTTAGGTAGAGAGGGAGTGGTAGAGAGATATAGAGAGTTAGAGAGAATATGAGTTTTAGAGAGTTAGATTGAGAAGGTTTGGAGTGGTAAAGAAGCTAGAGAGAGATTTAATGACATAAGGAAGTTTAGAGATGGTTTGAGATTGGTTAGAATGTGGTAGAGAGTTGTAGAATTAAAAAGAAAAAGAGAGAATGAGAGAGAGCGAGGGAGAGATGGAAAGAGGGAGAGAGAGAGCGAGGAAGGGACAGGGTGAGGGAGAGAGAAAGAGAGAGAGAGAGAGAGAGAGAGGAAGTGACAGGATGAGGGAAGTTTATTCTTAATGCCCTTATTTGGGTATTCTAATTATAAACCTAAAATGGAATTCGTGATTTACGTTCGAAAATCCCTTCTAGCTCGTTCATCTATGGCCCACATCCTTTCTAGCTCGTTCATCTATGGCCGTAATCCCTTCTAGCTCGTTCATCTATGGCCGAAATCCTTTCTAGCTCGTTCATCTATAGCCGAAATCCCTTCTAGCTCGTTCAGCTATGGCCGAAATCCCTTCTAGCTCGTTCAGCTATGGCCGAAATCCTTTCTAGCTCGTTCATCTATGGCCGAAATCCGATTTTACCTCGGATTACTTTGAAATTCATAAATCCTCTTTGGTATTTTATTTATTTGCTTTTCCGATCAAAATATGAACGTCTTTCTTTCACCAGGATTAAATTATGGTTTTGTCCTTGATTCATTCCTATTTAATTGCTCGTGTTTAAATGGACTGGGGTCTATCCTATATGGTGGAGTTAGTTCCCTCTATTCGCTTTAGTTTGGCTCCATCTATTTTTTATCTTTATTCATGGATAGGACCGATTTGCTGAAGTACTGAATCCCTGGAAATAGTTTTAGAAGACAGCGTTAGACTAATCTTGTTAATATTTCTAAGGAAACTTTGACTATTAGGAACTTTCGTTCCTATCTCGTAAAACGAGTAACTCAATCAGCATCCCGTCGTAAAAGAATGACCAAATAACATGAGTTCGCTCTTCCTGGAATTCGTTCCTTTTCTATTATTAGACGGGGCGATTTTGAACCTCACTTACAACTAGTTCAATGAATTCCTGGTATACGAGTCATTTTCTTTCAAAGCTTTTCACCCTTCTTCAGACGAAAAAACTCTATTTCTTACCGGTTCCCCAATTACCTCCATTTCAAAAGATCAAGCTTACATGAGGATGTACACTCTACATTTGTGTATGTCTCATAAAAACTTACGTTAATTCCTATTCTTATGAGGCCCCTATATTTCGAGCCCATAGTTCGAAGCAAAGGAATTAATCTCCATGGGTTCCTACATAGCTCTTTTCTCCAGCGATTTCGGGAGAGCTCTGCAATCCCTAATATTCCTGATCTTAATGGTGGGAAATAGACCACAGGATAAAGGAAAGGTGGTGCTATGGGAGCGCTCGGTATTACAAACACGCTCATGATTAATATATTTATTGAGAAAGTCAGGTTGAAATTCTTCTTGTTGCCTCGAGTCAGGGGTCTTGAAGCCTTCGTGGATAAAAAGCATCTTGTAGGTTGAGGAAAGGCTGGCACTTGGCGTGGAGCGGAGGGTAGCACAGGTTGCGTTGTATGTATGCCAATTGATAATTAATTAATTCGGTCTTTTTTGTGGAAGATGATAAGTATATTGGCCGCAAGTTCCTTCTCTTTACCCCATGGTGGGGCGTGAGGGAAGAGGACCCACGGTCGAACCTTCTAGTCTTCCTGGCATCCACCTTCCCTTGGTCCCTCTACATTTGGTGGGGCAAGAGGGAGAAGGAGCGGTGGGGGCTGTGGAAGGTGGATAGCAGGAGCAGATGGGAAGGGGTGAAAAGGAAAGTTTATCTGGAGAGCAGAAGTTGATCTCAGGTGACCGACTACATATAACTGGGGATACAAGGATAGAATGAAAAAGGTTTTTATGTTTGGACCTACTGATACACCTGGAATCCGAACCAATCTGGTGTTGCCATCGGTCGCTGGATGCACTATTATCTTCTAAATAATTATTTTGTGTCGCTGACGACACGAGTTCAAAATTATATGGTTATATAAGATATTATGTATGGTTCAATAACCGTCAATATTGTATGTATTTTCGAATAAAACAAGAATGGCTGGGGCCATTCTTGGCGGACTCGGCTCAACTGAACTCGAAGACATAAGGAAAAAAGGTGACCATTGTAATATTGTTTATAAATATAATAGTAAGAGATATTAATCTCCATAAAGGATTTAAATTAATTTGAGTTTCGTTTTTGCAACCAGGGCAACCAAATTCACAGCAAAATACAATTTTACACTTGCGCCTGAGGATATCAACAGGCTGTCTAGTTTTGTAATAAGAGTGTCTTAGGCCTGTAGCTCTCCTCTCGCAAGGGATATGTTTTTGGCCTGCTTCCAGTTCTTTGGGATCTGTTTAAGATTGTGACTTTATAATTTACAACGGGGGCTAGAAAAGATCTGTTTCTTCGTTCCCACTTTTTAAGCACTTTAGCGTAAGTATCCTTTGTAAGATTGGCTGCTGGGTAGTTTCTCACATACACATTTCAGAACGTCTACCAGAATTTGGAATTGAGATGGCAACAACTCTGCTATTTTCAATTTATGTGTTCAAATGTGTGAATGTCACCAGTCTTGTCCTAATTTTAAAAGCAATCGTCTAGCCTAACATAATATATGCTATCCTAGCATAGCATTTTATATCCTAAATTAGCAGAGTATATATTACCCTTGTACATTATATCTTAGCATAGCTTAGCGTAGTATAGTCTCGCCTATAATACCTAGCATAGTATAGCCCATTTTAGTCTTGCCTAGCAGAGTATAGCATATTATAGCCTAGTCTAGTCTAGCAAAGTATCGGCCGAATAGTTATCATGTAATTACCAAAGCAAAATAATTCCCGGCTAACCTTTGGAAAACTTTGGTAATTATATCATTCGAAAGAGAATTTAAAACAACATAATGGTTTCAAATTTCGCTAGAATCGGCCGAATTTTTATGATGTCATTGCCAAAACAAAATTATTCCCGGGTAACCTCGGAAAGACTTTGGCAATTATATCATTGGAAAGAGAATATACAACATAAGGTTTTCAAATTTCGTTAGAATCGGCCGAATAGTTATGATGTTATTCCAAAAACAATAAAAAGCAAAACGGTGATCGACTGACCGACATAGTGAGATGTAGAGTCGCTCGCGACTAGACTCGCAAATTTAGGCAATACCAGGGACAATTTTCCTGACTAGTTAGTGAAAAAGTCGCGGCATTTCCCCCAAATTTATCCAGAGAGAAAATAGAGGATGGCAAGATGAAAAAATAATAAAAACTCACTAAATATTTTCTTCGAATATTTTGCCTAAATTTGTTTAATGAATCCCCAATTAAATAATTTCGTAATATTCGAAATAAGGTCACGAAAAAAGGCTTTTTAGGAATCACATAATAACGAAATTCGGCTTAGGATTTAAGAAATCTAATAGAGAACATATTTTCATATCAGTATTATTAACTAGTATTATTAAACATCACTTCATCACTAACTATAATTTAAGAAGGGGATTTTTTTGAGTATTTGAATAATAATTTTATCTTAGTTTGGTTATGACTTATGTTTTTTATCAAAGTTATTCCTAATAATTCTTTTATAATATTAAAAAACAAAATGGTGAAGTTCAGAGATAAATATAAATATCGGAGTGTAAGTACGGAGTTGCTTGCTCATCTTTTTCATTTCTGAACAGCGTGGATACGTCTTGGAATTGATTCATACAGCTTCCTGACTTCATTGAGAGGAATCTTGAGCCTTTCTTCTTACAATACCTGGTCCTGGTGCTCCAGTTGTTTCAGACACGACGTTGGAAGGTAACGGCTTCTAACTATTCACTCCCAGATGCACCACAATTGCTCAATAATATTAAGATCTGGAGATTGTGAGGGCCACTCCATGCTTTTCGCTCACTCCTATGCTCTTCATACCAATTCTTAACCATATTAGTGGTTGTATTGGGACATTGTCATCTTGAAAAAAGCACTCACCATCAGGAATGATGTCTGGACCATGGGATGGACTTGATCTTCCAAAGTATTCAGGTATTCGTTACTGTTGATCCTACCATGGAGGGCAACGATTAGAGCAAGAGAATTAAAAAATATGGCTTACCAAAGCATCACTGACCCTCCTCCATGTTTCACTGTAGGAAGAAGGCAGTCAGGATTAAAAGCTTTCCCGGACGGCCTCCACACATAAACTCGCCCTGCAGTGGGAAAAAGAGAAAAACTGGACTCGTCGGAGAATAATAGTTGCTTCCATTTGTCTGTCGACTAGCTCTTGTGATCTCTACACCAGTCCAGCCTTTTCTTAATGTTTTGATGAGAAAGCAGAGGTTTCTTGATAGCGGCTTTTCCATGATATCCGGCTTTATTGAGCTCACGGCGAACAGTTTTGGTCGAAACTGGGCTAGTGAGATGTTGATTGAACTCTACAGTCAATTTAGAGGCAGTTGTCCAAGGATTTGTGATCACAATGTGTTTCAACACTCGTCGTTCTCTTTTAGCGAGCTTTGAAGTCTTGCTGGAATTACTCCTCCTGTTGGAGGCTTTGCCCTGCTTCTTGAATTCTGTCATGGTACTTAATATGGTAGTTCTCGAAAACCCAAGGAGTTTAGCTCTTCTGGTGACGGAAGCTCCTCTAATTCGAGCTCCAACAATTTGCCCTTTTTCGAACTCGGGGAGGTCACGAATCTTAGCATCTATACCACGATCTGAAAAAGAAATAGTAATAATGATCAAAATTGATAAATATAATTTTGTATCTACAATAAAAATAAAATACTCACAATAAAATTTGGATGGATATTCGTAATATTATGGCTCATTGAAATATTGGTGTTAAAACTTTACTCTTGCAATTATATATACAAGTATATATATATATATATATATATATATATATATATATATATATATATATATATACATGAATTAAGAGAGAGAAGGAAGGTAAGGGAAAGGGTGGGAGCGGGAGAGAAGTGCCTCAATCTGAGACACTTCTCTCTCTCTCTCTCTCTCTCTCTCTCTCTTTCTCTCTCTATCTCTCTTTTTCTGGTTATCCATGGTGACGATTGCCTCTAACCGTGCAACTCTTCTCCAATTGCTTAGCAATTTTCAAAGGCGTTTTTCTTATAACATCAACAATTCAAAAGGAATAGTCAACAATTACCGTCTTTTCAAAGTGCCCAAAGTGAAGCTATATATATATATATATATATATATATATATATATATATATATATATATATATATATATATATATATATATATATATATATATATATATATATTATATATATATATATATATATATATATATATATATATATATATATATAATATATACAGTGCATTAATAACAAAGAATTCTCTTAGAAATTTTCTTTAAGTAAATAAATCCATCTTTTCTAGTACAATATTCCTCTGCAAATTCAATTATTATTGTTTAATTTATTATTTACTCTGTATGTTAATAAAGCAGAATTATCGACCATATCCGTTGCATATTCAATTACTATTGTTTAACTAATTATTTACTTTGTAGATTAATAAAGCAGAATTATCCAATATTTTTCCTGAGAATCATCCAGAGGTACTATTATACATTCAACCTCCTCCAAATTCACTCCGAGCAGACAATGGCTTCTTCTGTTTCGGAGGTGAAAGAAGGCTAAAATAAATACCTCATACTGCAATCCACTTTAGTCTTCGCATTGCCCGTGTTTCATACAAAAATGGTGTCCAGAAGTGCATACAAGATGTCTCTGAATGACGCCTTGTCAAATAAAAGTAAAAACTATTAGAATCATATCTTTTCTTTTTTCTGCCGCTAATCTTTACTTGCACGGACCTTGTGTTCTTTTTATTAAGTAAAACGCCTCTCACCCTCTAAAGGACATAGCAAACGTGAATTGTTGATGATTTCACTTATTATTATTAATAGATAAGAATCGCATTAAACGCAAGTTGCTTAAACTTGGTTAGAGGGCGTTATTATTTTGTTAATTTGTACAATAGCAATTTCGGTGCCTCGCGCCCGACTTTTAATTGTACACTGCTCGTTTTTTCCTGTTAAACATGGTTTTATTTCCTACACAATTAACGAAAAGTGTCAAATTATTCTTTAGTGTTAAGTAATGAAGCTTTTGATTAGGGGCTTAAGATGGTAACAGCCCTGAGACAGATCGAAGTTATGTCAGGCAAACAGGTGGAAGGCTTTAATAAAAGATTCGAGGAGCAGAGGTATAATATAAGACAAGGCAATGAGACATGTGCACTCTTTAATCCCATGCAGGAAAGCAACCACTCAATGGACTGGGAACAAGCCAAAATAGTAAGTACTCCAAAGAACAAAATACAACCATTAGTACTCGATTCTGAGCTCAATTATACACTTCTACACTTCCACCTGCCCCAAGACTGCTTCCATCCTAATCCACTAATCCGTAGGATCAGTACCTATTAAAGAGACATAATAACGCTTTCTAACAGCTTTCTTATCCAAGTTTATTATTATTTTCATTCCTAATTCTTCAATGACTAATTGGGTCTTAAAATGGCTGAATGGAATTAGAGAAAAGAAGAAACAGAATATTTGTAGAATTTTTGATGGAGAAATGGACAGAGGTGATTGACTCCCTGACAAAGCGTTCTTCCTCATTTAAAAAATAAAGGCGGTTAGGAATGCAAAAATGGCCCGAAGAGAAAAGTAAATGCGAATTCCAAGTACCTTCACAGATTATTTTGTTCATCCTCAAGGAAATTTATTAATTCATTGACCACACACGAGCTCTGATGGGATCGAGGTGAGTCATGTATGACGCGGAGATGACACCATGGGGGTTGGACTTGGACTCTCCCGCCACACCTGAATCATATAAATTCCAGATTACTTGGTTAGACCCCAGTAAAAGTTTTAATAGGAATTAGATTGGCTAGCCCCCCCCCCCCCCCTGTGGATATCCCGCTAATAGTTATTGGTGTATTTGGAGTAATTTTAACTTCATTCATTCTCTCTCTGTCACTTCTCAACATTTGTTTCTATTTTTCCTTCCATCAATTTTTCTCTCTGAATTTCCTTAACGGGAGCAAAAAATATCTTTGTAGAAGATGTGTACTCGAAGTAGTCCTCCCAAACTACTTTTGGTTTAATTAGAATATTTATTTTTTACAAGCGTTGTTACCATATGTTATGTATGTGGTGCATGTATTTATCTATATTAAAGTCCAATTTAAGAAAAATAATTGACTTGTGCACGTTTTGGTCTCATAACTGACATATACTTATGTTAACACCATATCAGCTTTTCAAGTGCTCTTATAAAGGGTATTTAAAGGCAATTCTTGAGTTAGAAGTCGTGACAATCGAGAACCTCCCCCGATCCTATCAAAAACATCTTGTGCTGGAAATAGGTTCGTACTTAAAGATTCGCTAAAGTTGGTTTTAACATTATGCAAGAGTAGGGTGTATTTTGACCTATTTGATCTACTGTAAGGGGATGGGGCGTAGGAACTTCCCTATTTGAAAAGAAGGAGGCATGGTCAAGAATGTTTACAGTGGAATAATGAAGGGTTAAATAGAAGGAGCTAGATGGGTGCTTTGCGTCCACACTCGTTTTAGTCAAAAACATGCTGTAGTCGAGGGAACCACGTACTTTTGCCGTAGATGCGTATTTTTTTAACGGCCACTCTGTCATCGCGGTGGAACGCGCCTTTCGTCGTCACTTCAAACTTCCCCCGCAAGGCCGTGTTCCTGATCGTAAATCGATTTTATTATGGCTGAATGCTTTCAAGGATACTAGGAATGTGGAGAAAAGAAACAAACGACCTACAAGGACCGTCACAATGCCTGAAAATGTCGAACGAGTTCGTCATTCTATGCGCGGGCTCCCATGCGCTCTGCTCGTAAACATGCAGTTGTCCTTGGGCTGTCGGGATGTTCTCTTCGTCGAATATTTCACGATGAACTTCATCTTCACCCATACAAAATGATTTTGTTCCAACATCTAAGGAACGTGATTATGTAACCCGACAAACATCATGTGATCAGATGGTTGACACCTTACCCAATGATGCACTTGTGTTCTTCTCTGACGAGGCGCATTTACCCTTTAGTGGCTGCGTTAACAAACAGAATATGCGGTACTGGAGGGAAACAAATCCCAGGGAACTTCATGAGACGCCCCTAGATTAGTATCATGTCACTGTATGGTGTGTAATTTCAAGAGTAGGGATCATTTGCCCTTACTTTTTTCAAGAAAACGGTCGTGCTTTAACCGTGAATTCAGGAGGTTTATTCGCCTGCTCTCGAAGAAATGGAACTGGACAATGTGTGGTTTTAGCAAGATGGGGCCACAGCCCACAACGCCAGGATTTCAATGGACTCTTTGATAGAAGCCTTTCCCGAGCCACTGATCTGCCCTGAGAGGGGACGTAAACTGGACTGCGCGCTCGCCTGATTCAGCCCCCTGTGATTACTTCTTGTGGGGTTATCTAAAATTCCTGGTTTATAAAGATCGTCCACAGACCCTGAAAAACCGAAATATCCAAACCAAAACTTTCACTATATCGGTCAACACGTTTGAAAGAGTGGACCAAAACTTTCGAATTCATCTGAATTAGTGTATTGACAATGGAGGCCGACATTTAAATTATATTATGTTTAAAACTGTAAAATTAAATGTTTATGTTGTGTGACAAGTAAAAAATACAAATAAGTTTTTAAACATGTGCCGTTTTTTTTTCGATTTCGAAAAAAGGAAGTTTCCAACTCCCAACTTGTAGATTGCCCTTCAATGGTGTTGTATGTTTAAAAGAATTAGAGTTATAGGAGAGTTGCGCTCCTCATTATGAACGTAGCAACCTAACTTGTTCTTTCTTTTGTTCTTTCGGGTTATTCCTGTTTTAAATTTTCATTACTTTCTTGTGACCTCTTTCTAATAATCACAAAAAGTTGTTTCATAAAATTTCACAACGGATATTCTCCCAAACAGTTTCCTTGAAACTAAGATTTCAAGCAAATTTATACAGAGACACGAAAGAAGTAATTAGACAGCCACAGTTTTATGATAAGATCTTTTATTCATTTTTTATATTCATTGGGACAAGTATTTGTTTTCTTATATTCAGATTTGAATATTGCAATTATTGAAGAAGAATAGAAAGCAAAATTTGAATAAGACTTAAGATTTTCAAAGAAGACGTATTGTTGGTCAATCTGAGGTTGGAGTGTCCCAAAGACAAATTGCTAGCAATCTTGGAATACCCCTTTCTTAGATTGACATAATCGAGTTTGATTTAAATAAAAGGGTAAAATATCCCTCAATTCACGACCTGGTCCTACTGAAAGATGGCTCCATCATTTTCGAAAATACATTGGGAACGACGCTCGGCTTCTCAAATGGCAGAAAGATTGCAAATAAGTCCGAGGACAGCAGTACATTACCTCCACTCTCTTGTCATTATGAAGATGAGGATGAAGAAGATTTTGTCTATGATCAATGTTAAGAAGAGAAATGAGTGGAGAAAAGAACAGAGAAAAATTAATTCAAAATCAAGAGTCTAAAGAACTCAGTAAAGAGCACTTTGTCTCGATGGCGCAAAATGAGTAAAGAATCAGAAAAAAATGAACATGGAACAATAAAAAAGAGTAAAAAACAAAAACAAAATAAGAACAGCATTTTGGTGTAGTAATTTCTTGTGTAGATTATGAAAATGGGATTGTTTTACTGTGTGACCCACCATGTTTTTGTGATCGAGTTAGTAAGTTAACTTCAATGTCACAGTTTCCAAGTAAAATGTTTTATTTCGATTTCTTCTTTGTATTTATTAATGGATCTTAACAGGAGTAAATCTGCTCTGTTACACATTGGAACTACCATGCCTTCTTTTCCATTTGCACACTTATTTGTATTAAGAGAATCATGCGAAGAAACTCTTTCTTTCATCTCGAATAAAATACAATGTCCAGGAATAGCTCGTTCGTTCAAATTTGAAGATCATTTTGCCGCCCTTCCACAGAAAACTGGGCTTAATGAAACAATTTGCCAAAGAAATATAGGACAATAAACCACCATTACTGTGTCTCGAGGACAAATTTCCTGAAGCTAAGATCATTGAAGGCATGTTGTTCGACCCCCAAATTTGTGGCTCCCTATTGGACAAAGAATTTCAAACAATGGTTAATGAAGCAGAGTTAGAAACTTGGTGTCCATTTGGAGGCTTCCTAATAGTTACTCCCTTGGGACAGCACAGGCAGGACCAGCTCATTGAATGAACTTATCAAATGCTACCAAGGTCTTGGTTGTAACGTGTTGATCAACTACATTTTAGGCATTCGCGTCTTTATTTTTTTCTCAGAGAATGCCGAGATATCAATGATGTGCATGAAGAGACCTTCCACCAACCACATATGTAGGAAAGATTCAGAGTAGGTATAAGGGAAATAGAGTCCAGCCATTTAACCGATTTCTGTTGGAATTGGCTGTGAGACCAGCCAGAGGTTTCTCTCAAACGAAAAAGAAAATATAAATAAGTAAAGATATTTATTCTAAATGAATTTTTCGGTGTTTATTTTAAGTCTATTTGTGAAAGACAACAATTTCGACTTTTTATCATTATATTTCAATATTTCGTAGCATGAAAGTTAAAGAAGCAATTGCGTGAAACTGACAGGTGCTAGATATATACAATTGTCAGTTTCAGAATCGCAACACCCTTGAATTGGTAATAAAAAATAAACGATTTAATTTTTTTCCTTTATCTAAATTTTTGTTTACTTATTTCTTGTCGACGTTAATGGAGTGGGTGGTGCTTTTTTAATTTAACGTCATGTTAAGGCAGTAAATACAAAGGGGAGTGGATTAAAGAATTTACCATGCCATGCCCGCGCTGTGGTGGGAGAAATTCATAGTGCCTGAATCTATCGGTGGAAAAGAGGTGGCAATTGCAATTGTTTCGTCATATGGTTTTAGTCGAAGAGTTGGCGAGAGGGATTTCTCCTGTTTTATTCATTTTGACCTCCATTCCTTTCCCATTTATTTGCCAGACTTACCACGCGAGTTGGAGCAAGGTCCAACGTGAAAGAGCTGACGACAGACGTCCATACATTTCTTTACTTTGTCTCTTCATTAATTATCCCGGTCATTTAGATTATATGGAAGATCACCTATACACATAGTTACCTTTAATTAATTGTGAAAGATTTGTTAATTTTAACTTAAATCTAATTTCCAAAGTTGGATGTTTTTGATTACATCTTAACCCGTAAATATTACATATAATATGGTTAAAATCAATTTCAATTTCACTACACCACTGCGAAATACGAAAATATCTCATATCAATTAGAACTTCGCCTGTTTATTGCTATTAATCTAAGCACAATTTGTTGTTATTTATTAACATTGTTTTACATCTTGTTATCATTTAACACAAGGGTTGACTTTAATGACTTTGACCCAAGATTTGTGTCAATTTAGCGGTCATATAGGGATGGAATATTTTCAGTACCTAAAAGTAATTCATTTCTTTCATATTTACAATATATTAGTGAATAGAGAATTGCAACTTTACTTGCAAATTCATTTGACTACGTCACTTCAAGCAAAATTTCATCTCTTAGCACTTACTAATTTTTGTATGTCATTCCCTAAATTAATGTGTATTCTAAATAATGGCCACTTTACTAAATTTGTCGATACCTAAAAATTAAGTCTTCTCTAAGCAAGAAACTACCCTAAATTTAGGGTATTTTATTGAATAGATACCTAGTCTTAAAAATAAGGCATACGAGGATCGTCCTAGAGAATTAAATCTCTTCTCATTAACACAGTGTAGCAAATACTTGGAATTTCTTCAAACGAATTGTCAACTTATGGAATATTCTCCCCCATAACATCATTGACTGCACTACAGTTAATTAGTTTAAACACGAAATAGAAAAATACCTTGCCTCACCCTCAAGAATGACTACGTTTATATGGGGATAATTTTCTGCTTTCTCCCTCCATTACTTAAGCCTACATTAATAATCAAGGCGGCGAGTTTAGTAAACTAAGGTAAGATAGTGTCTGTATGCAAATTCATAAGGATCAAATGGTTCCGTTTTTGCATGCTATTTCCTTTTCTTTGTAATATACTATACAGAGTTCAGGTTCTCATGTGAATTTTAGATTTATTATGTAAATAATTGGTTTATACACAGTTTTAAATCTTGTGTATGCCAAAATAAAATTATTTACACAACTCCGAATTCCGGCTTTCCTTTTTAGCCTTCAAAGGATGTTTACTTGTATGCCATATTTAGTTTGAAATAAAGAAAGAACGATTGAGGAAATTTATGGATGAAATTTCTCTTACTTTATCATTTAAGGCTTTTATTCTTTTGATTCTAAACATTTTTCCACGTAAAATATGCAACTTAAATTCCGTAGTCCTTCAAATATCGCCAAGAAACTTTACTCAAAATATAGGGATTTATTGAAGTATATATGAAATTGATACAATTCCCGCAAAAAAAAGAAATCTACCGAGGGAGAAAATATTATTTAATTGCATTGAATAGATTCCTAATTCAAAGATGGGCAGACATTTTACATTGTACTTATCAGTTCGAGTGGATTTGTGAAGATTTGACGAGATTTCAAAAGATCTGGGAATGCAAATAAATACCCCATGAGTACAAAACACACATGTATAGCCATGTTGGTGGTATTATTTTAGGGAGACATGCAGATCCTTTTAAGGTGATCGTCAATGACCTTAGCAAGCAGTCCCAGGTGGAGGAGCTGAGGACCCAGACCCGTCTGGCTCTCTGGCTCCGAGTGGTGACGTCATAGGTCGGTCACGCCACTTTGAGCTTCTCGGCTTAAAAGGAGACACCCTCCGATTTCAGTGACATTTCCAAGAGATTTGGAGGCTGAAATTTGACTGTAATGGATCTTTGTTCTGACTTGCGATTCGAAGTTTATAATACGCTCTCCCCCGCCCCGGTTATTCGGTTTTATAATGTTATGTATTATATTCCTGCCCTGGTCGGGATTTCTTTTAATATCCACTTATGATTGAGCCTTAATCACAGTCTGGCCAAACAGTATCAACATATGGAATATGTCCATAACCAATGGAAAGAGAGAGAGAAAAAAAAGTCCTTTGTGTTCTAAGGGTTTAATTTAAAGATCGAAGTGATTCTATGGTCAAGTAAACCAACAGGCACTTAACTCAATCCTATGCACCCATCTAAGAAAAAATATAAAATTGAAGAAAATTATTAACAAATAATGAAGTCATTCATATTCTCCATTAGCTTATTTTTAAGGATGGTCGCTGTATGGTTGGGAGTTAGAGGTGTACTTATCATAAACTCCGCCAGAGATTCACTATTAGCTGTATTCAACCACAGGTAGCTTCGGTGGTACAAACTACTATTTGAACATATTCATTCTAAAATTTTAACCTTTAGGCAAAAAAGAAGATGAGTCACGGAGAACGACCAAATGGTAGTAGTATAGCATGTCACACGCAAAACTCAAATAGATCTCATGCCATAAGTACAAGTTATCTCCATACTGGTCTTTGTAGTTGGTACAGATGGGAGTCTGAGTACGAAAACTATGAAGAACTCACAAGCACAGAAGAGCCTCCGAAGCTTTACTAATGTTGATTGTTTGCTTCTTCCTGGAAACTACGCTAAAGGCATCCATCAATATGCTTAACAAAAATAAACAAAGGTCCAGATCACGAGATTCTGCCAGCCTAAGAGAAAAAAACATGACTCTCAATTTAAAAATGTTTAAATATTTATTTGTCTCTAAAGAATCTCTCGATAAGAGTTAAATAATAAGGCGGTTGGAAAGAATTAGACAAATATATACAAAAGGATTTCGATAAGAACATAAATATATTTTAAAATATCGTAAAGCAATGGCTAAAAATTGGTAGAGAGTGAATAAAAATATTAAAAATCAACTACGGAAGCAAATTATGAACGAAAAAAACGATCATTCAATGAATTCAACCAGGAAATATATAATGGTCAACCTATAGGAACCAAATCAGAATTTATCGATGAACGAGGAGGCAATTTACCATCAATTAGGAATTAAAGGAGGCAATTTACGATCAAGGCAATGAAAATTGGTTAAAAGAGTGTAGAAGAAATAGTAAAAAACAAACGTGAAAAGGCTGTAAGTAAATAAACGTCTTTTTGACCTAAGCTACTAACTACTCCGTTTACAAAATGCGCAATCGAAATTAGCATTCCAATGGTATAGTCCAGAGTTTAAGTATTTCTTCATTTAATTTATTCAACCTATTTCTTTTTACTTCTTTTATTTTCTTCTTTCTCCCATTTTCAGTGAATTTTAAGGTTCTTGCGGAAATACTGATACTTCCTTCTATGATTATTCCTCTAATGTCAGTGTCACATCAAAGACCCATTTACAGGTGTCGATTCTAACTCTTTTTATAACATCATCAATTTGATATTTTTTGTGGGAGAGGATTTTATAATCCACGAATATATTCATCTTGAAGTCCCTCACTTAAAATTATACCCATATTCTTCATTTTCTTTCTCTGTTGATCTTGCGTTCTTCAATTTAACTTTGGGCTATTTTTAGCTTTATTGTTTGTGAGTTTTCGTCCTCGAAGTCTGACTTATCTATCTCTTCCGCTTTTCTTGGTTTTTTGCCCAGTTTTCCTGTTTCTAACCATCTGATGATTCATTTTTTCTGTTTTCTCTTCGCTTTCCCTATTGTAAGTCTCTGCTGTTGTTTTAGAATCTCCTTTAGAGGAGGGAGCCTTCTTCTATGGTGTTTTTTGAGTCCACGGAAGTCATGTTGGTTTTGCTTACAATTCCCTGACAGCAGGATTTACGTAGATCACGGTGGACGGGGCTCTTCAAGGAATAAAATTTGCTTAGACCATTTTCCTCCAATAGGAGGTTAATCGTGGCAGTAAATGTTTAAGGTTTCTCGATGTTCTAGATAAGGGGGTAAATTATATATGTGAGTAAGTGTACCTTTTTCGGTGTTTGCAACCATTTGGCTTATTTAGCATCTTTGGAATTAACTTTTGTTACACTAGCGTAGAATTTATTCTAAACATATTGAGTCCTGTTCTTTCAATTTCCTAAGGCAGTTATTCCATATTCGTTTTATTTTATTAAAAAAAACGTAATGCTAATGTTTTCTAGCTTGTAACTGCAATTTCTGACTGGCACTCCGTTATTTAGTTGAAATATCGAATTAGATTTTGAATAAGGATTTCTATAAGTGGGCCCAAGGTTCCCAGCTTCTAGTAAATGTAAATTGAGGTGCCTCCATCTGTCTTTATATGAGCTATTTCTAAGTTCAGGAATTAATCTTTTCGCTCGTCGTGTGACGCGTTCCAATAATTTAATGTCTGTTGTGGAATCGTAAGTGTTTTTTTTAGCAGATGTGAAGGCAATTACACTTACGTGGCAGGCGGCCGAGAAATGAGCGGTTGTACCAAGCTAATAAGGTGGCACAGTGAGTCCTCCTTGGGTTCGGCAAGTTTAGAGCGATTAAATCTATGCGACTGGGTATTCGTTGGCTGGTGGGGGTTCTTTAAATGCCATGTCTCATTCAAGGTTATTAAAAGATTCAAACCTCAAATAAAGGTTTAATAACAAAAACAAGATAAATGCGGTAACATGTACATAGGGAAAAATTGAGAGTTAATTTCCGGCTAAAAAGGGAATAATGACTCAATGACTAAAGCGACAATCAGGGAATAAATGCTTGACTCGATTAGAAGGGAAAATAATGACAATAGGGGATAATCTTCGTGTGACGAAGTATAAAAGGTTGAATTGCTTTTACCTTGTAGACTTGACCCTTGATGAAGGGAGGGGAGTGAAGCCAAAGCTCGGATTCTTCGGGGTGAGATAATCTTACTGCAGGGGTGAATTAATCTCAACGGAAGGAATGGATTACCTCGGGCACGAGTGAGATAATCTTGAATACTGGGCGAATTATTCTTGAAAAGTGAGTCGAGATATTCTAGCAATCGGAGCGAGAAGCTCTTGGATGCAGGGATAAATAATCTCAACGAGGGGCGAAGTAATCGTGAAATCGGGATTAGACGAGTGGGTTGCATAATTCTTAAATGAAATGCCGCTTCACGAATTTGCCTATTGACTATGGCAAAAATTCACAGCAATTAGTCTAGCCAACAAAACCTTCTAACTCTGAGGTTCGACTCGAGACAAGGGGATGTATCTTCACGGATAGTGGGCGGTAGTCTTTCTCAAGGAACGGGAGACCTCCGAATAAATGCTCTGTTAGCTTGCGTGCTAAAAGGCCTTCAGGACATGGCAATCACAATGAAATCTCGTCTACAAGACGAGATAAGGCCTTGGGAAGACGTATGTTCAGGCGGTGATCCTCGCCTCAAGGCATGGGGAGTTAGCTGGATCCTCGTGTCTGTGGGGCATTAGTATCTCCGCGGGGCATGGGGTTCTCGGTGAAGGCGTCTCAGCGGGGGATCGGTAAGCGTGAGAAAACACAGGTGTGGACAGTAGCTGGCTGTTCCCACGCGAGAATTTCTTTGCCGCTTCGCTTTTTGAAATCTTGCTTAGGGGCACGGGGCCTCTACCCAACGGAGAGGGGTCAAGGTGGACCTTCAAGGTCGTCCTCTTACAATGTCCTTACTCGTATATGGGGACTAGGATTATACAGCATACAAGCGCTTTATATAAGGGAAGATTAATGTATTTTGATCAAATTTACAAATATCTAGCTCTGTAGTCTAGAACCTTATTTGCTCATTTTAAAGCAGCAGTACATTGCCTTAAGATCATTCAGATCACTCGAGATTAAGAGGGAAAATCTATTTTCATGTTGAATCTGTTTAAAATTTGACCGTCCATATTGTAACATCTTCTGATTTTATCATGGCCAATGTTAATTACCTTAAACCCTGTCAACGTTGAATTTTATCTTTCGTTGATTATTATGACTTATTTGGCTTGCTTTACACTTTTCCACGTTGAATTGAATTTGTTATCGTTCGTAAAATTTTACAGGTTTTCAGTTTTCGCACAGAAATATGGTATCATTCCTTTATACTTAATTATGGTATCATCTGCAAATTTAGAATTTTTCATAATAATTGCATTTTAACTTCGTTTATTTACATTAAAAAAACAAAGAGCCTAGTACAGATCCCTGAGGAGTGCCATTAGTGACCGAAGCGAACGATGAATTATTTCCACTTACAAAACCTCTTTGCCTAAGGGTTTCGGGCAAATCTTTAATTTATTATTATACGCTGTTACCTATTCTGTGCGATTTTAGCTTTGTCAACTATTCTTTTTGTGAAAAGGGGCCAAAGGTCTTTTTTAAAGTAAAGATAGAATATATCAACCACATTAATTTGCTCAAAAGTTGTTAGAATTTCTTGAAAAAGCAAGCAATTGACTTGAATATGATCCCCCGCTTTAGAATCCTCATTGCAATTCATTTATTAATTTATTGACTTCTAGATGCTCTCTTGATCGAATCTCTAACATTGCACTCCAGTAGTTTATCCAAGACTGAAGGAAGATAAATGGGCCGAAATTTTCCACGATTGGATATATATATATTTATATATCGGGACCAAGGGTTTCGGACATTTTTATTTTATTAATTGAAACACATTTCGTTTTCAGTTATGTCGAAATTTGAAAGTATACGAGTATGTTCTTCAATAAAATTGATTACCTCATAATATATGGTCGGTAAATTTATTCCATCTGGAATGGCAATAAATATTCATTTAATCTCTCCGCTACATGATGCCGATCATAAATATTTATATAACATTAAATAATCAATTTTATAATAATTTTGGATTACAGATACATCCATTTGTTTTTAATTCACCATCAGGCTTCTGAAAACACGAAAGGGATATTAATAGAATAATCTTCAGCAAAATCTTGATCTTGAGGAGCTTAGAGTTTCTGGTATTTTATAGATTAATTAGTTTCTACAATGTTAGTTTAATTTTGGTGCGTTTATTTGAACAGTGAAACATAGTTACCTATTTTAACCTAGCTTTAAATACCCAACATATAAATACCAACACCTAAAAGTCGCAATAGTGGAGGCGACTAATAAGAGCAAATTGATCCATCTAACTTCTAGCATAAAAATTCACTTTTAAATACTTTCATAAATTGTAATTTGTACTGAGGTCGGATAAAGGTGAGCAAATAATTAATAGATTAAAATTTGCTCTGCTGGGAGGTCAATTTATCGATATTCATTTTGATGGGTTTTTTTATAGTGTTATCAAATACCTTTGGCTGTAATTATTTCCTCATATTTCCGTTGAATTTGACCCATTTAAATTTGGGTTGATATCATCCATCATGTCTCCATTGAATTTGAGGCACTTGCCTTTAGATAGATTCTTTTCCCTATGTTTCCATTGACTTTGACCTATTTTCCTTTTGGTAGATCAGTTTCTCATGTTCTTATTGACTTTAACCCAGTTCCCTATGGGTAGACTTTATTTCCCATGTTTCCATTGGATTTCACCCAGTTGCCTTTGGTTGGATTTGTTTGCCCATCTTTCAATTGACTTTGACCGAGTTGCCTTGGGTAACTTTGTTTCATAATGTTTCTATTGATTTTGACTCAGTTGCCTTTGGATATATTTGTTTCCCCATATTTCCATTGGATTTTACCCAATTGCCTTTGGGTAAATTTTTTCCCTCATGTTTCCATTGACTATGCCCAGTTGCCTTTGGATATTTTTCTTTCACCATCTTCCAATTGACTTTGACCCAGTTACCTTTGGGTAGGTTTTTTTAAACGTGCTTACCTTGAGTTTGACTCCCTTGCCTTTGGGTAAATTTCTTTCCTTTTGTCTTCATTGACTTTGACCCAGTTGCCTTTGGGTATATTTCTTCCCTTATGTCTCCATTGAATTTGGCACAGTTGCCTTTAGGTAGATTTGTTTCAACATTTTTCCACTGACCTTGAGCCAGTTGCCTTTAGGTAGATTTCTTTCACTATGTTTCCATTGGGTAGATTTTATTTCTCATATTCCCCTTGGATTTGACCCAGTTGCCTTTGGGTAGATTTCTTTCCTCATGTTTCCATTGACTTTGACCCAGTTGCCTTTGGGTATTTTTCTTTCCCCATCTTATCATTGACTTTGACCGACCCAGTTGCCTTTAGGTAGATTTTACTCCCCACGTTCCATTGAATTCGACCCATTTGATTTAGAGTGGAGATGGGATTTTCCGGTTTGAGGTCTTTTTCTTCCCTATTTCCGATAAAACAGTATATTATCCCCAAATAACTGCAACTTAATTCACGGAAGCCCCAAAAGTAGCTGATGAGAATTTAATGTTATTTTTTCGGGAAAGTAAAATGTCCATTTCCGGTGAAACAGTTTCCTGAGACGAGACCCTCTGACACAATTGTTAATGGAAATTTCGATGAATGGTCGCCTTTGAAACCCTTTTACTTCTTTTCGGATTAATGTTTTGGACGACCTTGAATGGAATTTCTGAAACATCTCTGATAATTTGGCGAGATCTCAGAGAAGTTAAAGGCGGGATACCCTTGTATCGTCACCCTCCCCCCCCCCCCAAACTCCTCCAGGCTTTGTGGACAGTCACATTGCGTGTGTCAAAATCGCCACCGAGCGTCGTGTTCTTCAAGATGGCTGTTGATAAACTGAGACATTCAGGATTTGAGCTCTGATCGAAGGAGAGTTGCGCTATTCATCGCTCGTATCGAGGATGAGATCCTCCGAACGGATAATTAAATGCACATAAAGATCAGAGTTACACGCGCTGGCAAAATAAAAAACAACAGGGTAGGTTCTCATTTGGGGAGAGGAGAGGTCGGGTACCATTGTGTTTTGACACCAACCAGTGACCATATAACCTTTCCTGCTACCGATTTGGGAGAAGGTGGATAGGTGTAACACCAGTGGGGAATCTAGCACCCCACGGCATAGTATGTGGGTATGAATGTTACCATCGAGGACATTAGTATTCCATTGGTAAGGTTCGTGTACAGGGAGGAGTGGGTAAGTGGGGGATCTGAAGGTGAGTATGGAAAGTGAACAGTGTTGTGATTGGTTTTGCCCATGATGAAGTGCGTCTGGAGCTTATTACACCAGTTGCTACAAGTTTCAGCGTATGCAGCAATGTACAACTAGTTTTCTCGTTGGGTTCGAACCTGCACCTCGACGCTAAAAGTCCAACACGGTCGTCTAGTGAGAGCTTCTTCGAGAGTGTCACCACTCATAAGAAGGAAATCTAAAGGCGCCTGTGAACGGTATTATTGTGGCTCAGTGAAACCAAAAATGAGTTCAAGAAGTACCTCAAAATACATTGGTATTCTACCAAACAATTACTACTAATAGGTGGTTGTGAAGAAGTTAATATCGTTTTAATAAAAGGAAGTTTGAATTTAGTTTACTATACAAAAAATTACATTTATTCCTTAGGTTCCATAAATATTGGCAATGCTCTTCCTTCATATTCAATGGATTCCCTTTCTCGAAGTATTCATTCCTTCTGTTCTGATGAAATGGATGATTTTTTATCATTTTCCTTCATATCGGAGTAAAGATTGCGTTTTAGGTGATGTTAAGATGACTCCACTAAATGGTAAATAGATGGTGAAGATGGAGGGCGAGAAAGAACTTCCTAACCATGGGCATTGCTTTATTCTCCGGTCAAAAGTTTCGAGGGTGGGGTGCATTGCCAAAAAGCAGGAGGAGAACATACAGGTCTCTATTGGCTTTTCGATTATTATGGAAAAGCTCATAGAGGATAACTTCTTTTACCTTTCACCAAAAGTAAAACATATCCTTAGAATGTTGGAGGCAAGTATGAGAGAAAGAATGTGTTTTCGTTAGCATTCAAGCCGTTGTTCTTTGACGAGTTATATCGCAGGAATCAACCACCGTTTCATCTTCCGTCACAATTTTCACCAGAAATGGGCTATGGGTATTTTGAGCAAATAGATATGAAGCGATATTTACACGTTGTACACGTCTCTCAAATAGTTCTTCAACAAACCAAAAAACAATTTTATAATTTATGAAATACCTACCCATCGGTATCTTAAAAAGACCTAGTCATTGACAAAAATAATTACTCATAACTGCTCTTTTAATTACACAGATTGCAGCAAATTTGAAACAATTTAAATAACTCTAAGAGGCAGAATTTTAGGCTTCTCAAAACTATATTAATTGATTTACAATCTTAAATAGAGGAAAATCTCGAAAAGCTACGATGAGAAAAATTATAGTACTCACCTTTGCTGGTACGGGAAAGATACCCGACACTGTTTGGGACAGGAATCATGCAAAACATGAACTTCGTGAGTAAACTTGTTACAGCTGCGGCCAAATGTTTCCCTGAAACTTCGGAAAGTTTTTGGAAATTAGAGAAATGGAGAGTTGCAAAGTTTTTATTTGTAGATCATATGAATATAACAGTGAAACAAGGAGGAATAAATAGCAATAAGCAATATATACCCCAAACAATAAACAGGAATTAAAATTATACAAATTTTTCCAAAACATGTAGCATCAACAACATATAAGAGATAAGAAGATGAAGTTTTTGGAAAATTAAAGTCACATCAAACTGATACAGGAAGCTCAGTAGCGAGTTGACAGCCCCTTGAAAGATATGAAGGCATTTCTTCTTCTAGTCATGCTCTTCACGGGGGTACGCCCCCTAAGGGTTTTGAAACTGGTGAACTTTTCGGTGATTGCTGCTTCGAGTTGCTGATTAGAGGCTGGCTAACGATGTTTTTGTGCCAGTTGAGGTAATTTCGTGCCCTAGCCATTGAGGTCGCTTTTGCTAAAGGTTGATCGGTGGCTTCTGGCAGGACTTTCATCACTTCTGACCTTGTGCAAGTAGTCTGCGATGGACTGTTCTGACGGAGGTATTAAATTGAACGTCCTGTCTATCCATGAGGGAGATGGAGTGCGATTTTCTTACGATCCCGAAGGATCATGTCACGCAGAGACCTGGGGCCAAATTGTGTACTGACGAGGTCGGTCTTGGATGTTTCCGCTTTCCTCGTTACCCTTCAACACTTCTGCAACATCGAAGTGTGATCCTCCGACCCTCTGGGCGATTTGTCGAGAACCTCTTCTCTCCTCGTGCAGTTCACGTATCAAACTTCTTTTTTCACTGTATAATTACTCGCTTTGGCCATTATCATATAATTATCAGATCTGTTGACATGGAATATCTTATTAATCGACAAGTATGATGTGTTATATGAAGACATTTTGACTTTACCATATCGCATTTCAAAAGCATCGCCATTTCATAAATTTTTAATCAAGTTATAAGCAGGGGTGGGAAATCGAATTGAAATCGAAATCGAAAACCGATAAAATCGCTATTTTTAGCAATCGAAAACAAAAATATTAACCAAAACTGAAATCGATAATTAACTGAAAACGATTAAAAAGGAAGACTGAAATCGAAGTTGAAACCGATCAAATATTCCAGTTTAAATTAGGATATTTATGACAAATTTGAATGAAATGACTATAAGAAGAATGGAAAAAATAAAACTATAAAACAAAAATCAACAATAAACCTTACAGCTGGCTAATATTTCTCCCTTTCCCCTTTGGCAGGTATTAAATATATATTAGTGGCTCAAAAGATTTAAATTCAAAAATGGACAGTGTGGATTTAGAAACGGAAAGCAAAAGATTGGAGGCTAAAGAATCATTAAGCGTTTTTGCTTTTTTCGAAGATATCTTATCTTCTTCCTATTACATATACGTTAGGGCTCCACACAGGTAAATTCGAAAAGGATGAATATATTAGTGTGTGGATGTAGAAACAGAGACCGAAAAGATTTGAAGCCAAAGCTTCATTAACTTTATTGCTATGTTTTCAAAGATATTTCGTCTTATTTTCCTTCTTCCTATTAAATATATATATATATATATATATATATATATATATATATATATATATATATATATATATATATATATTAGGGGCCCGAAACTGATGAATTAATTCTGAAAAGGACAGATACATCATTCATTCTGGATTTAGAAACGGGATAAAAGATAATTAAGAGTTGATTGCTTAGTTTCGAAAGATTTTGCTCACATTCACTGCACAATCGTTCGGTGCGACAAGTGAGCTTTCCAATATCTACAAATAATCAAGTCGTGTCTTTTCTATTTGAAAGTTTTCCTATCACATATTTTTTAAGCCCTTCAAAATGGGTCTTTAAAAATCTAACCTAGTGTAGCTCTTTTTTATAATTGCGGGCTGTTCCTAAAACACTATAGGAAAGTGCAAAATTGATGGTTGCTCAAATGCAGTTATAAAACGTACTTCAGCAACAAAATTAACAAGGTACATTGAGAAATGTCCTCCAGATGAATTTATTTAATTTAAACAAAAAGATAGAACTCACTCTGGAAGCTGCTTTAGAAATGATTTCAACAATGAAATGTGCAAATAGGATGGCTTTCCTCTAACAAAAGGAAAGAAAACTTTGCAAGATTTGTTTGCTCTACAATAAGCATAAGAAAGAATTATCAAACATTTAATGACTGACACAATAGTAGAACTTGTTACTGTAAATGGTACTGAGTGGATTCGCAAAAGTGCTCGACTCGATTAAGTCACTCAATATTACAATGAACAGGAAAAAGATTGCAAACTTAGTTGATGAAAAAGCTCACGAAATTTTAAATCGCATTAGAAAAGAACTTCAAAAAAGACATTTTTTCATTAAAAATTGGCATTGCTTCACTTCTCGATTGATCGGTTCTTGGAATCAATGCACAATTCATTGAAGGAGATTCCCTTAAAATTAGGACCCTATCAGTAAAAGAATTTGGGTATTCCCACACTGCAGTTAAAATAAGAAATAAAATCATAGACGAGTTACCTCAATTTAATTTCAATATCAATAAAGTTTACTGATTTGCTACAAGCAATGCCCGAAATATGGTTAAAGCAATAGAAAAGTTTTTTACAAGTGTAGTGACGAATTCTGTGAAATTGAATTAGATGATCAGATCGAACTTAATAGTGTTTTTCATTTAAGTACCCCGCTCATACTATGCAACTTGCCGTTGAAGATGGTTTAAAAAGTGGTGCATACCCAGTCTTGAAACCTTGTCAAAGAATTTCATACTCCTGCAATAATGCCATTACTAAAAACTAAAAATCTTCATATGCCAATTGTGGATATTCTTACGCGATGTTGCTCTACCTACGACATGATTGATCGCCTTTTATAATTTGAAACATTTGGTAATGAATTCATTGTTGTTATTAAAACTCCCGAAAAAGGATACTTTGCTACTACAAACATAAAATTTCACAACTGGGGAGTGACCTGTAAAAAAGGAGACTCCTTTGTCAATAGGTATATTGAATGCCATAAAAAATAGGGAAATAGTTCTCCTTGAAAGTAGTCCTTTACTAGCAAGCCTTTATATGGACCTTAGACTCAATGTCTTACTTACTGATAGACAACAGGCGGATGATGTCGCTCATCTGCTGCAACTACATTATAAGGTCAACTATGTTTACATCAATGCCAAGCAAGACATCCCCATCCCTACATCTCTAAATGCAGAATCTAATAGAAATAATTCAACGGGAGGCGATGCATTTTAAAACTTACTAAAATCTGCAAAACAAACGAAACAAACGAGGTGCAGTACGGTAAATGTCGGTATTCAATATCTCTCTTAAGATCTTTCCCGCAAATAGGTCGAGTTTGATTTGAAACTGACATAATAAAGTCGTGGAATTTGCATAGATTAGAACACGAAACTATTTATAAATTAGCATTAATTGTTCATGGTGTTCCAATGACACAGGTCAGTGTGGAGAGACTATTTTCATCATTAAAATTTATTTTTAGTGAAACAAGAAACAATATTTTGCCTGAAAACTTAGATAATATTTTAATTGTTAGATTTAATTTTAATACTTAATTAAATTTTTATTAAGGATTTTAGTTTGCAAACTACAATAGATTTTTAATGAAAATATAATATTGCATCATCTATATAATATATTAGCTGAATATTTTTATATTCCTTATTATTTATGCTCTTTTTCCTCTTTTAAAGGTTTATTATTTTAGAGGTTGTATAACTATTCTGAATCCATTTAAATTTTGTTCACATTTTCCGGGGAACGAAAGGATTGACTGAAAAATCGAAATCGAAACCGTAGCTTATTCGAAATCGATATATAAAAACTTAAATCGAAAAAAAAATTGAAATTGAAATTTCAGTGCAAACCTTAATCGAAATCGAAACCGATTTGGGAGGAAAATAATGACCTGAAATCGAAACTGAAACTTATATGATTTCAGTTCCCCATCTCTGGTTACGAGGAAGTTTGTACAACAATTTTTCTTTCCAGATTCTTTGGACACATTCAGGAAAACCTATACCAACACATTCATAGGCATATCCAAGGAGGAAGAAAATTTCTGAGCGTCCAAAAACTTTTGGCCAATGCTTTACTTGAAAAAATAACTAATAATAACTTAAATAAACATAATTTAATATTCACGAAAGACATATGGCTAATTTTCTCTCCAAATACATCAAGGGTGGAACTTTTTAACTAGATCTGCAAGTAGCTAGTACCATTTCTCTAATATTTATCAAGGTGACAACCAAAATAGTTCAGAAGTGCCTAAGCTCAAGCTTCCAACCTTGAATCCTCGTTTTATTCTAGCTAAGGATAATAAACTTATGGTAATCAATATTTTTGAATCCTCTCAAAATTTGACCACCGCCTCTATCGGTTGACCAGGCAGTCTCCAAGTCTAGGGAAAATACACAGAGCTGTCGCGATCGTATCTAATAGTCTCTGTGTGTACAGTTTCGTGGCCTTGGCTTGTCAGAGAATATAGTGTGTGATAGAGGAAGATGAAAGATACTGATCAGAAAGAACGTCCAAACATAAACAAAATAAAAAAGTTTTATAAGAATTTTGGTAGAATAAGAAGTGTCTAGCAATTTATAAGGTGCTGAGCTCAAGCAATAAAACCAGAAAATATTTTTGCCTTCCATTTGAAAAACTAGTTTGAAATTCTTTAGAATTTCGCATAATATTTTGAATACAGGAAAAGTATGACTAATTTTAAATGCAATAGAAAAATACTCTTACTCATTCGCCTTCTTAAAAAAATGCGAAAGCAATAATAAGTACATTATTTTTCTTAGTAAAATACTATAAATTCTGTATCATGGGATTTTGACCCAAATTCCTTTCAATGTTAGAGTGATATTGTGCAAGTTGAAGTTCTTTGTTTAGGAAATATGAAATATCATAGATTTCACGAGATTTATGAAGGAATGAGATGAATATTGCATGCTAGGATACCGCATAAACTTGTTTAGGTCTTTTATACAATTTTCCAAGGCTTAGCAGTCTGTTTTTATGCATCAAAAAGAAAAAATATGTTGATGAGGATAAAGAAAATTTCGAATCGTTATGAGGTTCTGAACACGTAACAAATCTCATGTTTTATGGTCACCTATTGGCTTAAAGCAGCTAATTTTACATAAATATATTCCCTCACGTTTGGGAACTCGTGTTTCGGTTTCCACGTTAATCAGTAGGTATAAATAAAAGATATTTTCCATTTTTATCCTCTATCTTCCTGTACTCAGGAAGAAGGTCAACTTCTTTTCTCTTACTGATATTTTCTCATTTCACCCATTTCACTACTTCTCCTTTCCTCCCTTCAAAGCCTTCACCGTTCCTTCTCCCTCTAACCCACAAAACATGGTGTGACCTAGTGGAAGTTGACGTCTGGGAAGCGGGAGAGATCTACCGAGGGGGTTCTTTCCAGTGCAGCCTCTGGTGGGGCAGGATAGCGAGGACGAGTGACCTTTACACCGGCTCTTTCTTCCACACTGAAAAAGCTAAATGTTGTATACCTTCATCTTTTATCCTATGTCGTTGACAATGGTTCCAAACAAGCTAGAGGCAATAAAGTTAGGTTGATGGTGGTTGGATGGAACAACAATCAAATGGAGTGAGTTAATAGTCGCTCTTAATAAAGGTTAAGATTAGGCTCTGATTAACCAGTCGTAATCTTGAGAATATATAAAGGTTTGGTGTTTTAAAACATTTCTAATATTTTTTCATCACTCATCAAGGTTGAAAAAGTTGCCATGGAAACAGGTGTTCCGAATTGCCGGCGTAATGACCATTTAAGCATGCGTTGAGATCAAAGGAGCTCTTATAGGTGCTTAATGTGCTTTAAGATGGCGGATACTTTTTACTGCCGAAATCTTACTATTATTAATGGTTTCAGATGTGTGGCGAACATCTCTAAATACACTTGGGCCACAGAAGTTAAGATAAAGATCGCCAAGGTTCCTGTCGCGGACCCCCAACAACTGCCCGCACTCCATGACACTGGGGTTACCAGAGGTAAGAGGTTTCAAATTGCCACTCTGTTTCACAAAAAAGGTGCTGAAAGTTCTTCCTTAACTGGATGATGTGGGTTTAATGCGAATGTAAAGTATGAAAGAGTTATAATTTAGTAAATGTTAATCTTCGTTTGTCACCTGATGACGGCGCAGATTAACTGAAATTGGCAGGGGTCATGCTAGTCAAGTGGATACGGCGTTGGCCTCCCAACTTCGCAGTACCAGGTTCGATCCCGAATCCCGGCATGAGCAGACACAAACGTCAAGGCACGGAGAGATCTGGCTACCGATTGCTGGACGCGCTGTACGCTCAGCCCGTTTTCGGGTGGGTAGATCTTACACCTCTCACCTTACACATAGCCACTCACAACACTGCTTTCTTTCCTCTCACGTATTCACAACACAGCACACTCTCTGTTCCAAGGAATTCTGCCGATGGATATCTATATCCACGTACCTCTGACGCGGAACAGGTCCCGCTCCCCCGAGGTAAAGAAGGCTTCCACCTGAACGCTGTTTTGTGTCTAAGCATAATACTCTCTGGTACCTCTTCCCCAAAGAGGACCGGCTCCTGGGGCCCCTCGCCGACTATCGACTGTTATACTGGAAAGGATTAGCGCTGACTAACTAATTAACTAATAAAATGAAATTCAATAATTGATTACAAAACGGAATTAGAATCCGTGATTTAAAGATCTTGACTGTCAGATCGGCTCGACCAGGATTGGAGTATTATATTATTGAATTTTGCTTTTGTGCAGCGTAATCATAGTTAGCAAAATAAGGATAATTCAGGTCTGGTAAGAAAGCTATGGTGGAGATATAAGGTGCTTGATTGATTACTGATGTTTATTGTAAGTAATTTATCCTCTAGCATGATCGGATTTACCAACTACAATCATATGGAAAAGTACAGACGCCGTGTAACAACGTATCCTGTGTACCAAACGAATGTTTCATTTTGGCAACTTGAACAGCTTTGGGGGTAAAGAGATTCCACACACTCCCATAGGTTCTTCAATTGTTTTCCGTTCGTCAGCGGGAAAAGTTTAAGGCCACTCTGATCTGCTCTTGTAATGTCGCCGAGAGTGGCTGCGGGCGTCTGTCTGAGAGAGTAAGGAGGTCAAGGAAGAACCCAGAGGCGCACTGATGGTGCTCCTTCGCGGGATTCCTCATCGATGGTTGGTCAAGAATTACTGGGTGGTGACCTGATTAGTTATTAGGGAGATAGGGTTCACATAAGGTGCTATGAAGCGACTGAGACATGCACGGCGGAGGACCCCTACGGAAGACCCCTTCGTCTGCTCTGCTTTAATTGAAATATTTTTTTCAAGTAAAGGACCAGAGTTTTCCCCGAGCCCATCAATGCAACACAAATTCTCGCTTTTAAAATTTCAGCATTTTATGTTTTGTTGATTCTGGACCGCCATAAACAGAAACCAGAACAAAAGAGAATAATAATCATTTTTTTTCAATTTCCTAAGGTAACAAGGAGTAACAAGAAAAGGAGGAACCCTAGTAGGTCTTACGATCCATTTAAGGAGGGCACCTTTGATTCAACACTTGAGCATGTGCAGTCCTCTAAATGGTCAGATTGACGCTCTAGAAGATCACTCGCGCCACGCTTCAAGTCTCCAAGCGGCTATTTTTCAAGACATTGGCTAGTCTCGACTTGAACTGTTCAACAGAGTTGCTGTTAAGGACTTCCACTGGAAGTGCGTTTTTAGTGCCGCAGATGCTAGATGTGAAAGATTTCCCACACAAATCATGCCGGTAACGCTTCAGTTCAAGTTTGTAGCTGTGATTTCTTGTTCTGCTCTGGCTAAGCTGGAAAATACCCCTGTAATCTACAATATCGAAGCCTCGAAGTATTTTGAACAATTCGACAAGCTGACCACGCAGTCTCCGGGTCTACAGCGAGAACAAGTCTAATTCCAGTAATCTATCTTCGTAACTTTTGTGTCTGATAGAGGAAATCAGTTTGGTTGCTCTGGCTTTTACACGTTCTAATCTTGCGATATCCTTTCGAAGCGAAGGACTCCAAAATTGTACAGCATACTCCAGGTGCGGTCGGGCAAGGGATTTATACAAACACAGTAATATCTCCTTGTTCCGATATACAAACTGTCGCTTTATATAACATAAAATCCTTTGGGCTTTCTTCTCCGCATCAAAACACTACCTCGAAAACTTGACATCACTAGTGATGGTTACACTCAAGTCCTTCTTAGTGTCGGTGGATCCAAGAGCAGTGCCCTTAAGGATATACTGAGGTTGGGGGTTTCGGTGGCCGCTATGCATCACTTTGCATTTGTTCACGTTAAAAGGCATTTGCTACATGTCTGACGACCACTCCCCAATCTTCCGAAGATCATCTTGAAGGTGGGCAGTATTTCCTCCCTTTGCGACCTTCATACCAAGCTTGGTATCATCGGCAAATTTAGAAATCTACGCAACCATGTCACCATTTATGTCGTTGACGTAGATGATAAACAGCAGTGGTCCCTGGACAGAACCTTGAGAAACCCCGCTAGTAACGGGCACCCACTCAGAAGCCTGTCCAGTCAACACTACTTGTTGTGGTCAAGGTCTCAAAAAAGTACCCATGCCCTCCCCTAATTTAAATGTAAGGGAAAGAACAACTCTCCTTTATTCCGTACCACTGGGAATTTTAGGGGATGGAAGTTTGTGTATCCTCGCATTTCGTAGAGTTGTGGTTCGCCTCTGGGTAGAAGCCCGCAATCATGCCCCCTCACATAGCTTCCCCCAGCCGCAAATTTATCCTCAACTTGTCTGTAAGCTTCACTTTTTATCTCACCCAATCATTCCTTTAATCAAAACACCTATTACAACCATATACGTGCTATTACACTCTTCGAACATCCGGCAATACTAGAATATTATCTTAATTAAATAGTTCCACCATTTTTATAACCTACATCTACCACTCCAGAATATTTTCAGTCAATACCTAATCCATACCTATCATCACAACATACAACTCCTACCATTCGTTCAATAGTACATAAACTCTCTTGCAACCCATCAACCTTCTCAAACCTTTCATCTCCACCTATCTATCTAAATCTCAATCGTTCCCTCTCTTTCTCTACCATTATCTTCCTCCCAAACAATAACAGAGGTAGAACCTTACAACCATTTAACTTCATTTCACATTACACCCCTAATCACGATACTTCCAAGGTTCTTAAAACAAAGCTCTTGTTCACAGCCTCACCACGGCCTCTAAACTCAAATCCTCTTATCATCCTACATCTAAACACAATCCTCTTACTCTTTTCGGCGTTACTTTTAGGTCATTGCTCTCACACACACCCAAACAAATCCTTAAATCCAAATTTGCATCCCACTCTCACGCTTGCTCACTAACACAAGATCATCTTCCACATTCTAATAACTTTACTCCTCAGTCAGGGCAATACACCCCACCCCTCTTACTCACCATCAAGGAAAATATCTTTCATCAAGCCGTTCTACTCTGTGCTGCCATGTACAGATTCTGCGCTATTTAGGAGTTCACTCCTACTCTACAATTCTTAGAACTGCCACTCCAGTTTATTGATACAATCATGAGATTACTAAACGACGCCATACATATATATTAAATCTCTTATTTCTTTTGTTTCTCAGCCAGATGTTTCACATCTAATCCTTGATCCACATTCATCTATCCAGGTTGCTAATACATTCTAATTCACTCATTTATCCTTTTAACACAAACAACCTCCACACGCTGGCGTTTTTAATCAATATTCCTCTCCTTTTAAGATAATATCAAAACATTCTTTCCCCGTTCAGGAACTTCACCTCATTCACTGCCGTACCTAACAACCACTAAGCGCATTTAATGACACGATACAATTTATCATCAATATGGCTAAGTGTTTTATTTCAATCAGCTGCTCTTAAAACTTTCGGATATGACCTACTAATAGCACTTTATCCATACCTATCGGTTTAAATCCCAGATACAGCAAGCGGTTTTCACACATTCTTGACAAATCCTACACACATTCACTTTATCTCTTAACCTGAGTAATCTTACTCTCTCATTTACACCCTCTTATTGCTCAAAAGTACCACCAAATTCTTATTTTTTATAATCACAGAGAAATTCTTCTCTAGTTTGATGGCAAAGATGAAACATAAAAGAAGCAAATAATATATATATATATATATATATATATATATATATATATATATATATATATATATATATATATATCATTAATTTTTCCTCACCTCACACACACACACAGGCCTAGAAATGAAATAAGACAGAAGGGGAAGATATGGTGGAGGATAGACTAAGAAATGAAACCTGAATAAAACAAAACTAAGATCGCACATGATGTTGACTTCCAAGGTTAATGAAATTAAAGCGTAATATAAAGATGTCCACTTTGCAGGGGCCTAATCGTTAGAGGAATAAATTTCTTATACCTTAAAAGAGTTTAAATATCCAGAAAAAAGCACTACTTTGATAAACAGAAAAATAATATAAAAGGAAAATATTGTTTGAAGTAACATTAAGTCGAGGAAGTACAAAAAGGAAATAAAACAAGGTCTGCTGACCAAAGTCGCGTGCTCTCACTTATTCTGATTTATGACGTCACGAACTCTAAAACTTTTAATTATATCATCTGAAATAGAATGTAAAACAACATAAGGGTTTCAAATTTCGTTAGAATCGGCTGAGTAGTTATGATGTTATTGCCAAATAATTATCCGGCTAACCTTGGGAGGACTTTAAAAATTATATCATTCGAACGTAAATGTAAAACAACATTAGAGTTTCAAATTTCGTTAGAATCGGCCAAATGGTTACAATGTTTTTACCAAAACAAAAAAAGAAGCAAAAGGGGATCGACGGACTGACCGACCGACCGACCGACCAAAATAGTGAGATATAGAGTCGAACGCGACTAAAAACTTCAGGAAAAAGGATAAGAAATCTAATACAATGTCAATATTTTTTTGAAATAAAGAAAGGAGTAGAATAATAAAGAGAACAAATGAAAACGCAATAATAATCTCTATGCGCAAGAAAAATCAAATCCCAACGAGAGAATCAACCAATTAAGCAGGAAAGGCGACGGTCAGATATACACGAAAAGTTGGCTGAGAACGACTAAGGTGTTTTCGCTAAGTAACAAAAGGAGCTAGAATTGAATGCAGGACAATAAAGAGAGGAATAGAGAAGGACAATTTCACCAAAGGCATAAGAATTATAATGTACGTACAATGGTGAAAACATAACAAAATAATGAAGGTGAATTTATCTTTAAAATCATATAGAAAAGTTTTTTCTCTCCTGAAATGAATTAGTCAAACGAACCATGAGGAAGGACAAGATCGGTTTTTGAATGGAGGAAAGACAAATATTTTTAAGGTAAACAAAACTTAGTAGGAATCAATATGGATAAGAAAGGAAATTGCGATAAAGACTTAAGGAGAAGAAAAACAATATTTTGAAACGAGCAATGGGATTAGTTCTGTGCCTGGGCGACCAGAGCAAAAATACTCACTTGACTAAATTTAGTAATCGGAGAAAAAACGTAAGTTTACAGCAACGGTGACGGGACTGGACAGACATGGATACACATGAGATGAAAAGGGTCTACACGGGATTAGAGTGAGTCAAACAGAAAATTAATTGCAATGGTGTAGAAGGAAATTAAATGAAATCACATAGGGGACTAAATTTCTAATTCAGAAATTACCTGGATAAATAAAAGAAATTTAAAATTCACCACAACTAATGAAGAATCTGAAAGGCGAGACCTAAATAAAGAACACCAGACTGTTTCCGGATGTTTACTTCCTCCACCCATTCTCATATATATATATATATATATATATATATATATATATATATATATATATATATATATATATATATATATATATAAACCTCAGTCTCTGTCCTCCGTCGTTGCATTCCAATTATTCGAGATAATGAGTGCCTTACCATTGTCTCTGAAACAATGACCCGTTCAGGTCCATTGCCCGATAGACGCCTTTTGAGGTTGATTAAAAAGCTAAGTTTTATGCCCCCCTCCCCCTTTACGGCAACCCCATTTATGAAAAATTTGCAAGAAAAGAAAGAAAATAAAATGAGAGATTGGAATTAATTAATCATAAATTAAAAGGGATAATAATAAGGCAAAACTAAAATTAAAATTTCATAATGACGCGGAGGAAATAGAATTCAACTTCTCTTCTGAGAACCAGAAAATATTATGATAATGCCGTAATATAATCCTGAATTCAGCAATTTTTCTCCGATTCTTTTTAACACTTTTGTAGAATTATAAGAAATTCAAATTCAAATTCCACTTTGATCTCCAGGATAAATACAAAATCCTAATTTAATATAGTAAACACCCGATGCCCTCTTGGGGGTAAATAATGATAGAAAATTAATAAGAAAGCGGAGTGGAAGTAAAAAAAGAAGAAATTGGGAAGGATGCTGAGTGACACTACTCCCAACTGTCAATGAGTGGACGAAAGTGGTCGGCGACGATCCTTCAAAAATTGAAAAGAGCTCGAGAATCATCCGTATTTATTGCCAAGAGAATTAAAAGGAAGAATTGAAAGGAAAAAACAAATACTTAAAATTAAGGACTCGGAGTATTTAAAATAATAGGCTAAATACGTCATTATCCAGTAAATACTTTTTATTTGGAGGCGAAGGAAAATTTAAGGAGAATATATCAGGAAGTAAAAATACCCGAATTTTCAAATTGTATCCATTGAAGTTAAAATATTAGCATAAGACTAAAGTTATAAAGTTCCTCTCATCTCTTTTCTTTAGTTTACACTCTCTCCCATCCTAAAACCCTCTTGCTATAGACTGTTCTTTATTATCTGTTCTTTATCATCCAATTCTGTCACCCTTTTCTCCTCGTTATTCATTTAAAGGAAATTGTTATAACATTTGTAGGATTCCTGCAAAAACGCTCCACGTCTGCCCGCTTCGCATTTCCATCGTGTAAGTTCCAGTCTACATAGAATGATTGATTAAAACAAGCATTTTAAACCTATGTACATATATTCATTTAAATGTAGGTACTTTATCTTTTGTCATTTTTTATTATTGTTGAAAAAAAATAGTTAATAAAACAAATGGATTCATACGAAAAACTTCCAGTTTATCTTTTTTACGCTTTCAATATCCATATTCTAACGTAGAATTATTGAAATAGACATCCATTATTTTGAATATGATATGTTCTCCTATATTCATACATAAGAAATATTCGTGTCTCAGATGTTTGTATATGTTCGTGAATCCTCTTACGGCTCTCGCTCTATACTTCGAAGTAGATAGGATTAGTAATCAGATCCGTTAATCAGTGCCTTTAATTCTCAAATGTCCTTGAAGATGGGCTCCGACCATTAAAGGTGAGACGCATCTAAATAAATTACTTGGATGGGAATTTTCGCATCATCGTGATGTGATCATTCCGCTCAGTACCCTTAAATTAATAATTATTTGGGGAGTTATCAACGATCGAAACTCAATTAAGATGGAATTAACTTCTCAGTGGGGACATGCAGTATAATATGGGAGGCAAACCTTAGGGGTCTACAGCGTAAAGCAGCCACCGTGAATGGTACCCAAATTGAAAATCTATCCGGCGATTCCCCAGACCCAATGTTGCTCAATTTCGCTTTAATCGGACGCGGTTTCCACTCGGCTACCGCGTTGCCCATTCCTTACTCGGGGTGATATTTTAAATTCAACATCACAAACATAATTCAGTGTTAAAACAAACTGTAGGTAAAATGGATAAATAGAGGACATCTGCACATTAAAGACTAGGCTTTGTTTACTCAGAGGTTCCGAAACACATGTTTGTGTGCAATCATTTTATACACGTGTAAATTATATTCATTACGAGGATACTCTAACCAAAATTTGAATAGCAAAATTAATGGTGGGGAAATTATGCAAGATAGTATTTTTAATAATATAAAACCCTAATTGGGTCAGACATAGATGCTTAGTTTTATAATATCGCTTTATTTAGGTTCTATATCAAATCAGGGTCGGATTTAAACAACAGAATTATTGTGTTCGACCTTTTGAATATAATCATAATTATATACCTTAAGTATAATAAAATAAAACAAAACTTGGCCCAAGTACGAAAAAAAAACATTTTTACTCAGCATTAATAGATTAATTAATACCGGTAATCAATCAATGACTCTTGCCAAGTTATAAGATTACCCATTCATTAGAATTTATAATAGATACGTCAGACCAATTTTCATTTTTATTTTATTCTTTTACACAACAAATTAGGTTTCCTTTTTATTTTAAACGTGATAAGTAAATCAGGATAGCACAAAACCAAAGGGTGAATAAACTGGCACAAACCGACTTACAACTTAGCCTTGAGTACCTGTGTTATGGATTCGGTAATGAGGTGTGATAAGACTTGTTTAATAAACACAATGACTGAGTCCGGACTCTAAGTACGTCAGACCGTATACGGTGACTATACCTGCCTAAGTTTAGTGAACACTAAAGATTTTTCAGAAAAAAAACAAAGTTTCACATTAATCCAAGTCCCTTAAAACAAGTATCATCTCTACCCCAAATGCGATGTTGCATCTTTTTCGTATTAACTATCGAAGATATCTGCCTTTCGTCTCTAATTTAAATTATTCCGCCGGTAATTTGATTTTAAATTACAGATAAAATACTGTAGAGAGCATCTGTAAATTTAATTATTTTATATTCTTGCTTTTATTTATTTACTAGCAGTTGGATGCCCGCCGTCGTTCGGTTTTTTACGGGTATCATTTCGAGGTCTATTTGCATTCCGTCACTCTGAGAAGTAGATATCCAACTTCATTATTTTTCTGGCTGTTATTCCCATTTTGAATTTATACGTACTCCCTCGTCAAACGAAGAAACTATTCATGGATGTATTAGTTATATTAATTCAGACAGTCCTTGTTTAAAGTAATGAAGATGCTAATTGCAGCAAGGACCCTGTACTACTTTCTTATAAGTAAACTTGATGATGTTAATCAAAAGTTGTGTTTCTAACATCTCCCGGTCTGACTATAACGACACACCTTGTTGGGCCTGGGTACCTCAGGCCCGAAACTTATTGTAAAAAGGATAGAGATTTTGAATCACAAAAGCACAGGAAAATTTATTGATTTGACATTAAAAAATGAGATCAATTGTTAAATCATAACACAATTTGTATTGATTTAAATGTAATAAAACATGTAGACATTAGTAAAATTTAGTAAACCAAATAATGGCAACTACTGCAAAGTTCCAGGATATACAATATTTTTTGTCTTTCCATTTCCCTTAGGAGTGGTAATAAATATATTTCTTCCATTTCCAACTCTTGAGCATCTAACATAAAGCTGACCATGAGAAAAGCAAGGCTGTAGCAAATGAAGTCCTACAACCTTCAGAGACTGACCTTGGGCTTTGTTGATAGACATTGCAAAGGTGACTCTAATAGGAAATTGCAGTGTTTTGAATTCAAATGGCATGTCTGGAGGAATCAGTGGAATCCATGGAATGAGAACCAATTTCCCTTTCCCCTGACCAGTTAAAATTTCAGCTTGAAGAAGGTGAGGCATCATTTTTTTAACAATTAGTCTTGTTCCATTACATAGCATCGGAGGATCAAAATTTCTTAACAACATCACTAGTGTTCCTTCTTTTAAGGAACGCTTATGGGAAGGCATTCCAGGAGGGTTAAGGGAGTTAAGAAACTCAGTGTGATAGTTAACTGCTTGGTCAGGGTCAACAGTGCAATCATAAGAGAAATAATTTTTATCTCTTTTAGGCAATTCTTGAATAAGACTCCAGTTTATAGCATGCAGTGTTTCATTTTGGGGGGCTAGAATTTCCCTTTGACAGAGCCAGTTCTTGCTTTGTAAGTGATTCTGTAGATCTGGATAAATCATAAGTTGCAGTTTTTGAAAATCCTCCACCAAAATTCCACAACCTCCTGGAAGTGAAATATCTTCATTTGCATTATTTTCTACTGTACCATTTCTTAGCTCGATAAGTTGAGAAGCAAATATCCCAGCATTGACATCTTCATGTTGGGCTTCTGCCCAATCAGAAGGGCACAGAACCTTATGGGGGCCGCCACTATTTCTGCCTAGCCGGTGAAATAAGGGCAATCGATGTGGCACTTTACTATGGGGAACCTATTAGCACGTCCCAGATAGTCATGAACGATGGCAAACCGATCGTGATCCGGTGCTCCTAATGGAAGTAACTTATCCGAGACCACGATACACGTGCACCCAGTATCTTGGACGAGCAGGCAATACAGCAACCATTTATGGTATCTGATTCGAACCGGAAGCCCCCTTGGTTACATTTATTGAATAGAAAGTTTAACTGGTGGCCAGATGGACCGGTTTTACTTGACCAGGTCGAGGATTCTGGAGGCGAAGTGGGATGAGTGGGCGTTGCACTCACCTGGTAGGAGAAGTTATTTCTCAGATGGGCGTTCTGAGGGCATTTGTATTTAAAGTGTCCATCAACTCCACATGATGTTTCTTCTGGGGATTGTTGACGGAAGAGGATTGGAAGAGAACGGCCGATTTGCCTGTTTGATGGGAAATTGCATCACTTTTGACTTAACCGGGCCGATTATCTGGACAGATTTTCCTTTATTTTAAAGGAAGAAGGGGCGCTTCTGAAAACGCAGCTTGAGGGACATGGGCTCCATTTTCTTTCCTTCCTTGGAATAACAATTATAGCTGGCGGCATTTATGTCAGCCTCCTCTACACATTCCTAAAAGTTGTTACATTTTTGTCCTTGATCAAGGATCGTATTTCTAAAGGAAGAGATGTTAAAAATTGGTCCTGCAAGAGAAAATCAATGAAGGCATCGTATTCTTGAGATACTTTTGAGGCGTCTAGCCAAAAATTTAGGAGTCTTTCAAGAGTAAACATAAATTGATTAAAAGTCTGTTTGGGTTGAATACGACTCTGCCTGAGCTTAACTCGAAAGAAGTCGGGAGTCATGTTACAGGCAGAGAGCAATTCTGCCTTTAACGTGGAGTAATCGATGGTTGCTTCCGTGTGGAGGGAAACAAAGATATCCTTCATGGAAGTGTTTAAGAGTGACAACAACCTCGCTGCACCATCCGACTCAATATCCCAGTTGTTGACTTCAAAAATCTTTTCAAAATGAGTTTACGTGGGAGGCGAATTCTTCCCCATCTTTAAATGCGGGAAATTTAACGGACGCCTGTTGATGAGTCGATGGTCCAGAGTCGATTAATAGGGCCTCATTCCTCGTTTTGTCGATTACGATTTCATGTGCCCGAATTCTGTTCCTTTCTTCTCTCTTTCTCTTCTTTTTCTTTTTCTTCTTTTTCTCTTTCTCTTCTTTTTATTTCTTCTTTTTCTCTTTCTCTTTTCCTTCTCTCGCAATCATTTCTCCTATCTGTATGGAGGGCATCAATTCTCATTCACTTAATCCTAAAAATTCTCCTTGTGTTTTAAGTATGTCAAACGACGACATTCTGACTTGCTCACCAAAACAAAAGAACTGCACGCACTCGAGAGAATATAAAAGCGTTTTATTGACACAAATTTCACGCTCGGATAAACACTTGTAGGGGAGGGGAGGAGTCGCGCCGACGAGTTTTGAGGAACTTAAAATACGCACACCGAAAGAAAATGTACACGTGAGAAAGGAACTTGCTCTAAACGAGGCAAATCCTAACGTTGGCCGTTATCAAAACCAATAAAAATACTCTGCACCCTATTTAAAATTTTCCCGGACTTTTTCCTTCCGCCGCAAAATAATTGAAATCCTCAAACCACGACTTTAAAAGCCTTTGTTTAATCCTCACTAATGACCCTTAAATACCTGATACCAGTTTAATATAATAGTATATATATATATATATATATATATATATATATATATATACATCGTAGAATTAGGCAGTTATCGCTTATTTCTCGATTTCTTCGTTTGTTCGGGGGAAGGACTACGACAGCCCAAAATAATATTTGGAATTGAATTTCGTTGAGTGCGCGGGTTTTTTGTTATTCGAATACATTAAATATGGTTGGCCGGGATAGGTCTTATTTAATTAGGCTTTGGTGGTTAGTGGACTTAAACAAGAATTGCAAAAATGATCTTTAATTACACAGCAAAATATAAAATACAAATAATTACACTCTTTAGTTATTAATTAATTCAACAATGGAAAAATTATCAATAATTACCAATAATGACTTATGCCGCGAGGGCTCAGTACGCTGAGTACTAACCCGATAGGGTTTAAGAAGAAACTACGAATAGAGTCCTAGCCTTAGGGGCACAATAATTCACTTTAGTTATCCGAGATGACTCGGAAGGAAACTAATTGACGAGTCTTATTCGGAGGGCGCCGCACCGCCTCGACCAGGAAAGCAAAGGTGTAAATATCTTACTATTTTTTTGGGGGGAAGGGGGTACCACAAGTAGACGCTCGGGGAAGATTCTCCGGTAGACGTTCGAGGAAGATTTTCCAAGTAGACGTTAAAAAAGGGAAGACTCTCCTGTAGTCGCTGGATGGGGAAAATTATGTGGGGCTGAGACTGTGCGCTTCTTCTAGACGGATCCTTCGATCTTGACGCCTTCGTTCCAAATAAAATCCTAGCTGCCGGCCGGTATGGCACCGTGTTCTATCACTCAATGATATGCGCGTCAGTGGATGATTCCACAGACGTCTTAAAAGAGGCCGCCGAATATCTTCTGTATTTTCCGGGCTTAGCTCACTCGGGAGCAACGTAGAGACAGCTCACCACCATAACCTAGGGTTTTCTCCAAGGGGTGGGGGGTACGTCTTCGGGACTCTTCCTTGGGCGGATTCTGACGGAATATTTCCAAGATTAATTTTCTGACGGAGGATATATAAAGGCATTCGCCGGAACTCCTATATTTGCTAACGGAAGCAATTAAGCCCTGCATCACCGTCTCGGCGTTTATAGCTCGGCGGTGGAGTTTTGATGGTGCTACTAAACCGAAGAAATTCTCGGCTAATCTCGCCGGAAGTTTGCCGACGAGCGTAGGGCATTGCTCGTCCCGATAACTCTCGTTTCACACGACTCCTTTAAACATAATCTTACTCGATCTCTCTTTCTTCGACAAAGTGCTTTATTCATTTCTAAGCAACCTAATTTTCCGTACCATTTTTAGAAACTTTAGGCAAAAAGGCCTTGCTATTTAGAACCGATTTTAATTGTATTAATATTTTTTTAGGAGCTTAAATTAAGGTTACTCCTCTTTTTCCTAATAGTGTTGACAGTTTTAAAGGAAAAGCAAGTTACCAAAGTCAATAATCTTCTTAGATCAACCTTTTTTTACCTTAGAAGCATAATAATTATAAACGACATATTCCAAGTTATTGTGGAATCAATCTAGAGAGCAGCTAATAGATCTAATCTTACTCATCCATTATAAGCTGATTTATACTTCGATTCTTTTCAAGGAAATTTGACTTTTTTATTAATATAATATTGCTTCTATGAATAATCCCCATTGGTTGACGAGCTAGCGTCTTTTACAACCAAAGTGAAATTGAAAAAGTCTTTCCATGAGAGTTCGAACTGTTTCGAAGTGATAAATTTTTTGTTGTGTTCAATTGTCTCGAAAAGTTGCAAAGTTTTCTGTCGTTTCTTTATATAAATATTCTGAAAAAAAGAGGACTTTTGCCAAAATATTTAAAACAATTTTCGCAAAAGAATTTTTGTGTCTGAAAAAACAAAAATAGAGCAATCAGGGGAGACACACGGCCCTCTTCCTCCATCCCCATAAGAAGTGCGGTGATACTGTGACAGATTAGCCGAGAAACAGGAGAAGCAAAAAGGAAAGTGCTGTAACAAATGTTCCAGTTATTATTTATTGTGGAATGAATGGAAATAAGCACAATCAGGAAGGAAAAGGTAGATACGAAGAAAATAGAGACATAAGGAAGATGATTTAGAATGAAAATATTGGTTAGTTTTGGTCATAATAAATGATGAATCGTCCATTTTGACGTCGTTACAAAAGTACCAGTTTCTAAATAATGTCATCTCCCTTCTGATGATCCCATCTTTAAAATATTCTTTCGAAGCCGATTCTGCCATACATTTACTCAGATCAATCGAAACTTAAATAAGATTACTGTGTAATTACCACCGCTTTAGTGAATTATCCTAGATCATCACAAGTTCCACTCATCTACCAAGGCTAAAATTACGGACTCTCTACATAACGATATTCGCTTCAGCCATCATTTTTCCAGACTTTCCCCTAACACTCCAAAGAGCATCAACTGCAGCTCCTTCAACTTCCTCTTAGGCAACATACCTGGATGGATAGAGACGTCAACCCCCACCCCACCGCCACCATCGACCACACTGAGAGGCAGACACTTGAATACATCTAGAGGCAAAAACCGTTTGTATGAGCGTGTTCAATGTAGTGGAAATTTGAAAGAAAAGATATTTTTGATGTATTAGGGTGAAGTTACATTGAATATTTTCGCGTTACAAATTATTTGATTGATTATATTTTTGAATAATAATTTTACATATTATATACATATGAATATAATTTTCCAGGATTATTCCTATTTATAGGAATGTCCCAGAGGGAATTGCTATAACACTCCCCTGCTAAAAAGGTTACCCATCGCCTTTTTTATAATAGAGTATTACTGGTCCATGTAACGCCGAGGTCTGCTAACGACACGACTGGAGCGTGTGGCAGTGCCATTGGTTTGCCTGCGGGTACGGGGACACAAATAAGCTGTGGCAGTGGTATTGTCAGTAGCGTTGAATGAGGCACTGGCCCGTGTGAAGGTTGATTGAGCAAAGGTGATCAGCTTGCTGGTTCCTTCCGAAATAGCGTCAAGCAGGACGTGGGAGTCTTGAGTCCTGTTCTTTGCTAACGGAGTGACGAGTGGAAGAGAGGTATACTTTTGACTGACCACCGTTGCAGACGAGGGTCTTGCAACACAAAAGGATGAGGCAGCGAAATGGAAGGTGGTGTTTGAGTAGTAGGGGTGGTTGAAAGGGTGGGTTGGAGATTGTTTGCGGGGTTTACTGGATCCTAAAGAGTTATGGTGGGAGAAAGAGGAAGTAAAGGGCGTTATAGGTGAACGTTTCTATATAGGCGAGTTTCTGGCAGTCCTTTGGGACTATCCTGCCCGGTGCCAAGCTGAAGCACGAAGAACTTCGGCATCCTGGAGATGACGAGAAAGGGTCCGTCATAGACTGGTTGCAAAGAAGTGCGAGTTAAATCGTGACGGACGAAAACATGGGAGCATGTTCTTATCTCTTTTGGCACGAAGGCCTTATACCAGGCACTCTAAGGGCGAAAGGCTTAACCTCAGCCATCACCCGTACAAAATTATGTACGAGGGGTGGTCAATAAGTTTTGTGAATAGGTAGGGCAAAATAGAGGAAGGGGGATGGCTGTTTGTGGGGGTGTTAGGACAAGTTATGAGAAGTAAGGACCTGCAGCAAAACGTTCCTGTCTTGTCTATTAAATACGCAGTAGCTGATCGCAGATCGTCAGTCACAACATTTTTCCACAATGAAGAACGTTGAGCACCGCGCAGTGATAAATTTTTGACCAAAGAAGGCAAGAATGCAAAAGAGATCGATGAACGCATGGTTGCAGTGTACACCGACACCGCTGCTTCCTATGCAACCATTGCTCGCTGGAATAGGGAGTTCCGCCATGGTCGTGAGTCCTTTGAAGATGACCCCCATCCAGGACGCTTTGTCCAACGTGACCAACGAGGACAATGTGGCCCTTGTGGAGAGGATTATCCTCAAAAGTCGACGGGTGAAGGTCGAAGAAATCGAGTGAGAACTTGGAATATCACATGGAAGTGTTATCAACATCATCCACGACAATTTGGTCATGCCCAAGGTCTCTGCCCGTTGGGTCCCTAGAAACCTCACGCCCCATGATCGACTTCAACGTCGTCAAATTCCACAAGGCCAGGGTTGCACAAGCTGCCCTGCGCGAATGCGTTTCGAGGAGTTCAACCATCCCTCCTACAGTTCAGATCTGTCCCCTAGCGACTACTTTTTACTCCGCCATCTTAAGGCTGCACTGCGTGGACGCCGGTTTGGGGACAAGAAAGATGTACAGCTCACCGTCCAGCAGTAGATTGAACAGCAGTCGGGAGATTTCTGGTGGTCAGGGATTTGAAGCCTCAGGGACAAGTGTCGCAAGTGCATTGAAGTCGAGGGTAGTTATATTGAAAAATAATAAAACACTTTTCCTTATATCCGAATTGCAAAACTTATTGACCGCTTCTTAGACAAGTTCCGCCGCAGAGCAGGCCAAGTCTTCTTTTAAGAAAGAACGAATACCGAGGAGAATCAAAGATAGCTTGTCCACCCAAGTGATGTTGGGATCTGTGGAGCGTAAGCTTGCTTTGAGGGTTCTGCGAAACCGTTCCACTTTGGCGTGCTTTGGGGATGCTAGCTAGTGTTACGTAGTCGAAAGGAGCCAAGCTCTGACATGAGTGCATCCCATTGGTGGGATTCAAATTGGCTGCCACGATCAGTCATGATCGTTGAGGGAATACTAAAACGAGCAACCCATGCTGAAACGAAGGATGTGACAGTGGATGCTCTGATGTCCGAGATTGGAACTGCCTCTGGCCATCGAGTAAAGCGATTCATCATGGTGAGAAGATAATTGCAACCACGAAAGTAAGGCAGAGGACCTACTATATCGACGTGAATGGCGACAAAATGCGACGAAGGAAGAGAAAAAGCAATCAGAGGAGCATATGTGTAGCGATAGACTTTCACGACCTGCAAAGGCAGGCATGAGCGAGTCCATTTTGCCACGTCGGCATTCATACCTAGCCAAACGAAGGGTTGGGCAACGAGCTTGCGTGTAGCATTGACACCAGGATGAGAGAGACAGTGAATTTGGTCGAAAATGTGCCGACGGTAAGCGAGAGGAATAAGAGGATGAGGACAGTCAGGTTATGAGTAGTCAACCAGGATACGCCTGGAAGGACTGTCTGGCAAATCGATCTCACGAACGACGAGTTGAGAAGAGTCACGCAGCGTTTGCGTATCTTTGTCTTGTTCCTGGGCAAGCACTATTGCTGCATGATCGATGGGTGCAATGCAGGAGAGTTGCGTGCCGCAATCGCTGAAATGCAAAAGAGCGCGTCTGGTATAACGTTTTAAGAACCATGAACATAGTGAATATCGTTTGTCAACTGCAGAATAAAATCAAGATGACGAGTGTTAACTGCAGAATGAAATCAAGATGATGAGTGTCAACTGCAGTGTGTACTGACGAAGTACTACGAGAGAACAAGCACCGAACAAAGGCTTATGTTCACGTCCTTCCAAGTATTGTCGGAAGTGACGGATTGCGAGGTATATTCTGAGGATCTCTCGAGAGAACGTACTATACCTCTTTTGAGAGTCTAAAAGAGAGCGAAAGAAAAAAGCAAAAGGTTGTCATTGGTCATCTAACTTTTGTTAAAAGGTTGCACCTACATGAGTCGAGGATACGTGTGAAGATACGCTGATGGGGGCTCCTGGAGAAGGATGAGCCAATCCTATAGCGCGAGCAATAGCCCCTTTGGTGGGAGAGAATGCATCGCACGCCTCATTAGACCATTCAAGAGGAGAGTTCTTTTTAGCTCTTGGTGAGCATAAAATTAGTAGGTTGCATGACCTAGGCTCAGTTGGAATGAATCTGTGGTAGAAGTTGATCATAGCACAGAAACGTCTGAGCTGTTTTCATGATAAGGATCGATGAAAGTTGCGCATCACGGTAACTTTACCTTCGAGTGGGCTAATTCCGGGTCTGGGCACCATTTTTATGTAGAGGTTCTGACTAGTGCATGAATAATTTAGTTGCATTAGATAGCGATGCAATTGTCAGTATTCGCATAAATTTTTTATTTTAGTTGACTGATCGTACGGAAACCCTAACGTGGATTGTATATCAAGCTACCCAAGAAATGGAAGATTTCATATGAAAAAATAGGATATATTATAATTTTACAAGATAGTATGGATTTGAGGTGAATTTTCATAAATTAATTTTAATACACAATTGATAACTAAGGAATAAGAATTTTATAACTTTTTATTACTATAGAGCGATGAATGCAGTGTTCTATCGAAAATAATCAAGAGTTAATTCAGCCTTTGTCCTGCAAATTAATTAATATAATTCTTGTATATAGTAGATTAACGAACTATAGGAATAAATATCTTTTGGCGGAAGTCTAATTTGGTAGCAGTATTCTCTATTTCTTAGATGGATGAGTTAGTGTAATTTAAGGTAGTTTAAAATCAGCTATATTTTTTACAAATTCGTTATTTACGTATTTCATCAGTTCAAATTCACTCTGTATAGTAAAATAGAAATAAATACTTTTTTTTTTACTCACCCTCTTCTCACAGGGTCTTGTAAGTAAAATGCACAGAATATGAAAGACAGCTAAACCAAACACAAGGAAGGGCAAAATCAACTAAACTATCAATCAGTTCGCAATTTAAAATAAAGAGCCAGCTCATATCATTGGCAAGAAACACAGCAACAGCAAACTGTGACACAACAACAATAGAACACTATTAATAGCTATGAGGGAAATCATTACAAACTGGTCTCTCCTCCAATTGCCAGAACATTGAAAATGCAAACCAACCAAGAAAACGGAACTCTTCACCGAATTCATACTTAACGCTGAGCGCCCTCACTATACAATCGAACACAACTGTAACCATCCGTTAACTGAATTTGAACTGATGCAAGCAATCTTCCCTCACCAGCTCACGCAGTCAACCGTTTCTGTCATACAAGTTGCGACAAGTTAAAACATGCACTACACGTTCTTAACAGCTATATAAACCTATTATTAGTAAAGTATTTGCAAAAATATTCAAATACATGATTTAAAATATATTAAAAAATACATTTTTAAATACATAAATGTATTTATATACAGTATTCAAATATTTTCCACCTCTGACTAGGACCTAGTGAATGATGCAATTCCTTGACCACACTGGAAGCTGCCTTACTCTTGAGGGATACCTCGTAGTATCAACATGATATTGCCCTCCAGCAACACTCCCCTCACCCATATCAACTACCTGAACTTCGTCAATAGAGGTATCAAATCTTTTTCTTCTAGCTGGGGTGCAATTTTCTCGCCATCAAAAATATGTCTTGGCATCCTATCTACAGAAATGTTGTTAGAGGAGTTAATATCAATCACTGCACCTCTAGTCCAATGTGAAGTACAGCAAGCCATTGGAGGTTTCACCCAAACCTTTTCCCCAATTATATCCTCAGGAGAGTGGTAGTTCCGTGCCACAAGAGGCTCCAAGGTTGGGGGGGGCGGGTCTCAACCCATACCTGTATACTGATTTATAGGGAACAGTTCTTTCATCATCTCCTGTTCGTGGTGCAATATTATACCAAAAGACAGCCTCCTGAGGTGTGATGTTCCCTCTCCCTGGAATGGATTTTATAGTTCAATGATTGCGCTCCACTATGCCATTTTCCTTTGGCCTCTTTTCACAAAATTGTTCAAATTCCTATGATTTAAATGAGATAGCATTTTCCATTAATATTTCCTAAACCGGTTCTCTTTCTAAAAGATTTCATTAAAAATAGTTGCAATATGGTCAGCAGCTTCTAATTTTTGTTTCCTTTACAATACAAACCTTCCTTGACCTTAATACACCATCGATAAAAAAGACTCGTGTCTAAAATAAGTTGAATCAATAGCTAACCTTTTCCAGTTTCACTTATACAAATTTCACCTACTTTGTGAGTTGCTGGTGCTGGATCAATCATTTGACATCTTTCACATGATCTCACCACCCTATGTACATCCTCTCGTTTGACATTTGGATCAATTTTCCTTAGCTAGGTAGAATGATCGTTCAATGCCAAAATAATGCATACAGTTAATAGTCTTCTTTCATGCTAAGACCAGTAGCACAGGGATTATAAACGTCATTATTTGTGTCATCAGTATCTAATAACTACTTTTTTTGCACTTTGGTTAAAATATCTGCTTTATTCTTTAAGGTGTATACACCAGCTCAAGAGTTAACTTTACTTCAAATTCCTCCATAATTCCCTTCGTTGTTCCCAGTTTGCGTTTTATAAGAAGCTCTGCCTCATCCTTAATCCTTATTATATTCTCTTCCCTCATAATACAAGTCAGCCAATTAATTGTAGACAGAGGCTGAATCAGTAGCGGATTTAAAAGTCTTAAAGTCCCAATTGAGAGCAAGGTTTATACCCTTCAAAAATGCATCCAGCTCTGTTACATTTATAAGCTCATAATCATCCTTTTTTCCTAAACTACGTATCATCCTCAAAACAAACTCCATTTAGGCCAATTAATGCACCAATTGCAATAATGCTTGCATTGCACAATACCATCGTCTTTCCATCCTTTGGCACATACCACTATCTTTTCACTGGATCATTTATCTTCACCTTATTTATTACCTCTTTAATCATATTTAGAGCTGGATTATCAATATAGTCCTCCCACCTAGTAATGTCTGGACTTCTTTTGATGAAACTACAAGCAACTCTCACCTAGCTAGAAACTGGATAGTGTCCCACCAATTTTCCGCATATGGAAAACAATTTGCTTCTGGTACAGTTTTCAGGAACATTTGGTACTTCATTTCCACGAATGAAGTTCATGTTCCCATGTGGACCCAGATTTAGCCTCAGCCCAAGGACTGCTGCACCATCTAACTTTTCGGGTGGTTTAGTAATAAAACCAAAGTTATTCAAATGCTCCTGGAACTCAAATGTAGATAAATCTGACACCTTTGCCAGGAAACCATTACGAGTACTATAGGAACTGGTAGCTCTTTTCAATTTCTCAGATTTTGATGAAACACATTTCAAAATTTTGGAAATAACTCGTTAGACACAATTTAATCCAAAACCAAGTCTTGTGAGACAATAAGTTGCTCCCTTGTACTTGACGAGCTGAAGTTTCCACAATTTTTCCTCCACCTTAATTTGGAGATATGCTGATTTAAATAAATAAGAGTAAGCTCTCCATCTACCTGTCGACATTCTTTAAGTATTTCATTACACACATCAATGACATCATCAACTGTATGGTACATAATTTATTTATTTAACTTTATAGTCTATAATGGGTCTTATCTTGTCCTTTTTTGGCTGTTTCACTGCCGTGGGACTAAGATGCCTTCTGCAATCCAACGGTCTATTTCTCTTTCAAGCTCTTCCCTTTTTCTGCCTTGCAAATCTCTTTCATAACAAGAAGTTTTATTTTTTAATACGGGCTCTTCATTTATTCCCCCAAACCAGTTAACCGTCCAATGGGTGCCATCAAAATGTGTTTTAAAATTCTTATCCAGGATGGTCGCTTCTGAATGCAATGATTTTTTTGTATTCTGATTGTACAGTTTTAACACTTGCAGCACAATGCAGTCTGTCAAATGTCACCACCTATTTGATTTATTATGTCCATTCCTAATATTACATCAACTCCATTTAAAATTGTGTCACACAATTGCTTGCACATTCAATTCTACATTGTTCACTATCACCTGAATGACACAACACCCTCTACACTTCACTTCATGCCTATCAAAAGCGATTAAACTTTCTTCTCCAAAACATTGATTAACTAACCTATTACAAATAACAGTTTTTGTGCAACTTGTATCTACCAATGCTTTCACACTGTAGCCTCCAATCTTGACCTCAATTACAGGCATATGTGATGCCATAGTCTTTACACTATGTGGAGGGAAACTGCCAGCGCAACAGTAACCCTCTACTCGTTTCCCTGACTAGTGCATTGAGTTGAAATATGCCCTGGTTTCCTGCATCTGAAACAAATTACCTTATTTCTATTTGTACAAGAGCGAGCCATATGCAGTCCCTCGTAAATTAAACATTTACCTTTTAACCTTTTGTTATTTGATTTACTTTCCAATTTACCATTTTCAACTGAAGATTCTTGATCCCCAGGCATGCTGGATGCACCAGAATTACGAAAGATCCTTACAACAGAGGCAATGTTTCTAGTGCTACTTATATTAGAGGTCATAATTCTAGTTGTTCTAGCTATTATCTCAGTCATATACATATCAGCAATACCATCGACTTGTTATAGTTCAATGGCTACACGTTCCAGCAGCCCAATTAGCAAAAATCAGTTTAATAATATGCTCCAGTGCAGCTGACTTTAAACCAGCCATCCCGGCTAGCTTCCTAATATCATTGGCATAATTATCTATTAGTTCTCCACACCACCGTTTGTGAACCAATTTATCATATGCCACAAACATTTCATCAGTATAGGCAGAAGGAGGTCTTTTTTCAATTTGATTGACATCCTTCTGTTCATCTTCAGACACCTCAAAATACAATGTCAATGTATTACCTTCCAAGTACAGTGGATGAAAACTAGCCACATCAGATATTTCCTGCAACTTTGAACTACTCTTACCTTTTTCACCCACGCTACATCACCTTCACCATCGAACGGTTTGATTATATTTGCTGAAATCTTTGCTTCCGTTATAAATCCTATATAGCTTGTACTTAAATACAAATAAATGAATCTTTTTGGACTCGCCTCTTCTCACAGGGTCTTATCAACAAAATGCACAGCATATGAAAAATAGATAATCAAACACAATGAAGGGTAAAATCAACTTAACAACCATCGATCATTTCACAACTTAAACTAAGCAGCCACCTGATATCATTGATAGGCAACAGAGCAACAACAAACTGTGACACCAACGACAATAGACCACTACTGATAGCCCTGAGGGAAATCATAACAAACTGGTCTCTCCTCCAATTGCCAGAACAATGAAAATGCAAACCAACCCCCAAGAAAAATTAACCCTTCACCACAGTCCTACTTAATCACTAAAAAGGTTGAGTTAAAGATTGTGGGTCAGTAGCAACTGTGAAACACTTCCTCTCTACCAAGCCTGATGTGACAATGCCAGAAGAGTTGATGTCTTGCTGCCATTACACCCCGATCCAAATCAACGTTTATGGTAATTGAATATTCCTGAATTGTTATTAAGCCTTTTTGGACGATAAGGATCATAAGGGATGATTTTATTTTACGAAATACACAGGTGAAATAAATAAATGAAAATACTTGCCATGGGTTTCTTTACAGATGTCATTGGTCTTAGTACGAAATAGAAATTGGCTCACAATAGTGCCATGGAACACGACACTATTCAGTTTTGTGGCATTTGATTTGACTCCATCCTAAATATCATGCTTTGAATATATTGGTTAATAAATTCCTTAAGGCATATCTAGACTTTCCTAATAATTTGTTTGCTTTCCTTTAAGTATTCAGTGGTCCGATTTATCAAAGGCCTTCGAAAATTCTCGATATATTACATCTATGAACATTTAACAAAGATTTTAATGATTGATTTTATGATGCAATCAGAGAAGTCTTTTAATAAGCCAGACATAAATGATTCTTACCAAATCCATTTTTAGGTGATTTATTAATTATTTTTTTTTACGAACGAAACAACTTTTCTATTTGCTATTTTTTTTAAATAAGTAACATTTAAAGTAAAAAAAAAAATAGAACGATAGATTTCACCATTTTTCTTAATCCTCTAAATTCCTATATGGGAATGACAGTTGCTTCATTTCAAATGCCTAGAATATTACTTACCTTTCAAGACTATATCTCTATTATCTATAATTATATTGAAATTATTAATTAAGAAATTATGAATTATTAACATTTAGCCAGACGGTAGCTGACGTAGCATAAGACGGGAGAGATTCATTATGGCTTCAACAATAAACTAAATGGCTCTCAGACTTATAGCGGCATCAGAAATTGAATGAATATTGGCCATGTAGTAGATTAGCGCTTTCATATTGGTCATTTTAGTTTTTCTGGAATTTTTTACATTTTTCTTTTTAGCAAATTTGTAAAGAACCTATTTTGCTTGTAATGTGAAATTGCTTCTTTCTTTTTAGCCGTTTTTGGATTTGAGATTTAGATTTCATTTGCTGCTTCATAAAGGTAATTTAGATATATTTTTATCAGTAATTTGGCTTCGATTTTTAAGTCTTTTTCTTTGTTTATTCTTGCTTAATATTTTTTGGGTTAAAGAGAGAAACTAAACAACATCAGATAATTTAATTTGAATGGCCGTCTAACAATATTTGAAAGTTATTTGCTCATTTATTTTCGGTCAATCAGTTTTCTGTATATTTTTCACAATACTACTTATACTTGTGTTTATATTAATGTTAAAATTAATTAAGCTATGAACTGAGAGAAGTGTTTATGATACATCTAAATTATAGAATAGTTCAGCATCATTCCGCATCACGAGAACAATTAAATCATTTTTTACGATTGTGTTTATTTACAAATTAGTCTGAGAATAAGTGAAAAAATAGATATCCGACGATTCGAAAACCATTTACATTGCTTAATATAGACTGACATCTTACTTCAGACTTAAAGAGACAACTTGGCAGGTTAAAATCACCGGCAACTATAATTCGATGTGTGCAATTAATAGCTTTTTACATTTGATATGGAATCGGTAACAGATTTAAAATAACACTTGGGACGAGAGTAAATATTAATGTAATAACAACTTCGTTTTTTTATTACAATTTATACAATTTTCCCCTTGCTAACACTATTTGAATAGTATTAACATTTTTTGCTTATATTTTTACTATTTAAATACAAAGCGACACCCTCGCTTGATCATTATAACGATCCTATTTCTGTAATCAAGCGTGATTTACTTTAGATAAAATGGTACTTTCAGGTCTTCTTATTCTTTCTAAATAATTAATTTAAGTTTTCTTTCAAGGAGAATAATGCTATGTGCTGTTTTTCGTGAGAAAAAGAGTAAGAAATTATAACGGAACGAAGTGATTTATTAAAGGTAAGTCACATACAAAGAAGAAGGAGCAAATGCAAGTTCTGCGGGTGATAACAACCACCACAGGGCGGGTAAGAATATGTGGTATAAAAATTCCTTGGAGGTTTCTAGCTTAGAGAGATACTGGGTTTGATGGGGTGACGCTTTGGGCGAAGTAAATTCACTGTGCCTGGTAGCTCAGTGGTAGAGCATCTGACTGGCAATAAGCAGACCCGGGTTCGAGTCCCGGCCAGGAATTTCAAACTTTTTTCCCCTGGCGTTATTTCTGTCTTCTCGGTAAAGGATTGCCTTCATCGTACCTCTAAAAAAACTCCTGTTTCTTGTCTCATTGCTCATTCACGTCCAATTTCTCTTTCTTGTACTATATTGCTATATAGTCTGCCATGGAAGGTTTCTGCACCTTTATTTCTGTATCTTCAAAATTGTTTTGAAAGGCAGAAAATAAATATGGCGAAAGCCCTGTGGTGGTTGTTATCACCCGCAGAACTTGCATTTGCTCTTTCTTCTATATATATATATATATATATATATATATATATATATATATGTGTATGTGCGTGTGTATCAAGGGTTGGGTAACTGTACAGACTCTGCAGGTACGGCTGCTGCGGCCTTCTTTCTCCTCAGTGACACATGAAGGTCGCTCCTCTTCAAAGCGACCTTCAGGGCGCGCCAGTAGATTCGGTCCTGTTCACATTTCTCCAGTTATTTTGCAGCGCTTTCGGCAAGGGTTGTGTTCGCCTTCACACAGACCTCGAAAATATACGCGAGACCTACCCCGGTTTCACTTCCCGAGGAGAGCTCTTCGTACACACGCCCCTGAATCAATTCAAGAGCCGGGAGCGATGGGGGTGAAAAAAACAACGAGGATATCAACGCTTGTAAGAAAAGTTTGGAAATTACCTTACCTGTCCTTCCCCCAATACCAACTTCATTAGTTTTTGTGATAGATTAAATAAATTAAAACAAAATCCATGCAAATCAAAAGGCGTTGCCCCCGACAGCCTAAATTGGCATCTGATGTCTCTTGGATTGTCTCGGCACTATATCATATTCTTTAAAAAATAGCCACAAAAGATAGACCTTGTAATTTTTTTAAATTGTGCATTTCTTTGTTGTATAGTTAATAAACACTTCGTCATGCGAGACCTTTGTTCGAGATTGGAGTCGGCGTAGATTGAAGAGGTTCCCATCAAGCCGGTATGTAAGACCAATTCCCCGCCCCGGTGAGAATCTCTCACAAAACAGGATGGTTGCTGCTGCCTGTCATCGTCGTGCTGCACACTTTGAGGAACAGCGGCCCAGACGGCGAAGCGAACGTCGCCAACAGTGCCATGAGAGGACGCTCCGGCACCCTCCGCCGCCCGTGCCAGACCTTCGGTGCCCTGAGTGTGGCCGTCAGTGTGGATCACGCATCGGCCTTCACAGTCATCGTCGCACCCATTATCGGAGACCGCTCTGAGGACATCCGTCATCATCGAACTTGATGGACTTCCCTAAACAAGTAAGCAAGTAAATAGGTACGCCTATATTCCAATATGCACTAATCTATAAATAGGAACTTCCCACAGAACTAATACTATTTCAACCTATAGTTTTTGCTCTGGTTTCATTCGATATATTAATTACATTGAACCTGAGAACGAAAGGACCAAACCGGGTAATGTTTTCTACGATTTATTTGTTTTTAACTAAAAAACTGAAAACTTTATTTCCCAAATTTCTTTGACGTGGTGCTATAAAAGAGTAAATTTTATTTTTCAAAGATTTTTCATTCATTAATTTTTAGAAGATTATGGCTCGGCGGTTCATGAATTTAAGGTTAATATTTTCGTTTCTAACGTTCTTGGCTTTTACAATTTTATTATCATTTTCTTACATTAGTTTAAATTTCTCGTTACTCTCCATTAAATAAAAATTAACTTTATGCTTTATTTTAGTCTTTTCTTGTCAAAACGGTCAAAACGTGGTAAAAATGTCCTTTTTTCAATCAGCGGTCCGTGTTCCGTGTCCGTCGCTCATCCACTTGAGCAATCCATTAAAAGAGCGAACACATCCTCCAGAATTGAGCAGAGTTTGAAAAGTATGTCCCGAATTTATGAACCTTGTTCTCAGTTTTTCCCTGCGGCGGGAAAGTTTCTTATTTGTTTCTTGTCCCTTTTTTATGTTTGCTTACTCTAATGAATGTTTGTTTAGAGTTCTTTTTTTTAATATGTGTTACATTCTATGTATTACCCAACTCCATTTTTTCAAACTATATTGCCAATTGAAGAACCTAAAAAAATGGCGAACTATTATGTCACATTATTTAGGATTCCTAGCAACATTAATGGACCGTTCTCTATAGATCAGAAACTCTTAGTTACATAAATATTTCCTACCTTTAAAAATGGCTTCGAAACATTTTTGTAAATATCTAATTTGCTGTCAAAGTTTGCTAGTAATGAGTTCTATAAATAGATATGTTTATGATTTTCTTTGATAAAACGACGTCAGAACTGATCTTATTTCTCACCACATTCCTGAAAACCACTACACACTAGATGTTCTTCCTAACTCAATTCTTAGAGAACCCAGACACAACAGGTACTCTTTCTGAAGTCCTTATTGGGGAATCTTGATATAGTGGATTGCCTTTCTGACATCATTTGTAATTACCAGACGTACCATTATGAAACACACGAGTAGGAACTAAAGTTATAAGAAGGCTCCAAACCTTCCCATTCGAAGAATTTCCTTATCTACCAATTGTTCTACAAGACACTAGATGTTCTTCCTAACTCAATTCTTAGAGAACCCAGACACAACAGGTACTCTTTCTGAAGTCCTTATTGGGGAATCTTGATATAGTGGATTGCCTTTCTGACATCATTTGTAATTACCAGACGTACCATTATAAAACACACGAGTAGGAACTAAAGTTATAAGAAGGCTCCAAACCTTCCCATTCGAAGAATTTCCTTATCTACCAATTGTTCTACAAGATGCAAATATGAGTTAAATTCGCGCTAGATGCATTGGGCCTAAGTCAGAGATAAAGTCTGAGTACTTATTGAAATTTAGAAGCGCTAATCATTTCATGATTGCGGTAAGTTATGAGAAAACTGCACGCTTAATTAGTACATCGAATAGTACCAGATAACAGTGTATGTATTTTTTAATTACGCTCAGTTACTGTCCAAAAATATCAGAATCGTTGTATATTCATCGCATCATCTTTCCTAACGTTTGCCAGAGAAAATCCAAGATTTCGAAAATTCGTGTAAGATTAATCTATAGGTCTAAGAAAAGGTAGGAAGAAAAGTTAGTAAGATTTAGATGAATAAAACGAGTTAACAGTAGATAATGAATTTACGAGGAATAATGAAGTGTCCAGTATGATCCGAAAGCTTAGGTTTTTTGTAAAAACAAATATGTTTTTTTACAAAATAATTTAGTTCGACTTCGTGTAAGTTATGTCATTTACAAGCTGCGCCTCTAAGATTTTCTTTCAATTGGATCCATTCGAGAGAATATCAAGCACTCCACATGTGCAATCCACAATATTATGTCAAGCTCTGGACAAGAAAGATTTATGTAAGGCTACTAAATCAATTGATGCGACAAGGATGACGTCACAAAGAGAAGACCGAGCCATTATCCAAATTGGCAAGAAAGACTGCTTTACGACGGCTATAGATGCTTCTCTAGAATTTAATGAGATTTTCGTTAATCAATAGCTCCAGACAGACCGTCACTTTTGCTGGAAGAAGAAAATATTGAGGCTCGCAGATCCACGTTTAATCAATTGATTAATCCGAAGAACAAGAAGCTCGTCTTGCCTCGAGCACCGATCATGTCACATGGACGATTCACCAATATGGCAGGATGCTCGTTCATCATAGAGCATGTGAAAGATTGTCTGTCAATTGCACCCAAATGGTTGAAAGGTTTTACTGAGGAAGTATCATGGTATGCGGCTAATATCGGTCGTAGCAGGGAAACTTGTGCGCTTAAGGGTACAGTGAATGCACAATTAAACAAAGATTTACTGCGCCCGCTTGTTTTGTCTCATCTGCCAGCCTCTGAAACTGAACCTGTATTCCTTACGTAGGATGACACTACCTGCCACGCCACCATGTCTGTGAAGACCTTCCTAGACAACCAGCAACTCAATATTATGAACTGGCCTGCAAATAATCCGAACCTTAAACTCACTAAAATTGTTTAGAAGAGACTCGAAGAGCGCTAAAGCGAGGACTCCCAAAATGTGTTGAAAGATTCCTGGAAATTCGTCGCGATTAATGAAACAAGATTGCTTCGCAATATATGGAAGTGGGTGTTTTTTCAAGCTAGTATCAGCGATAGGACTCTTTTCTGGGTCAGAATTTCTACAACCCCCCAAAAAGTCAAACTGGGCGAAGAGTGAACGACGCGTCGCAAAACTTTATTAAGTTTACACCTGAAATAAATATATAATTAATAATTTTCAACGTTAAAATCTAGCCTCACTTGTCATAACGAAAATAATTCTCTCTTAGTGATCCAAAATCCTAGAGAATATAAAATTATTGAGCGTAAAGTTCTCAACCAGTGAGTAGGCTGGGTAGGCGAATACAGCCATAAACTTCACGTCGGTGCAATGGTATTATTATTAGGAGCAAAGTATACGCCACTGAAATCCATAAAGACAAGGGAGTGGCATGGCATAAAAGGATACGAGGCTCTACAAAACGAAAGGTGGTAAATTTAAAATAAAAGCGATAAAACAGATTAAAAAGAGGGCCCGGGGCAATAACCAATGACAGTCCCCGGCATAGTCTGACTAAAATAAAAACAAGCGGGGAAACCTATTACCAGCACCAAGGCAAATAAGACACCCCGCACATACCAACACTTACATTTCTAGTTAATTTGAAAAGTATCATTGCAAGCTATAAAAGAGATAAAACCAGACCGTATTAGAAATCGGAAGAGCAAGTTAGTGCTAAAAGAGGCACCTCAGCTTGGAGAAAGCACTGTCGATCGTTATATTGGACGAGTAAAATAAATGGGAAGCATTCAAGGCGGAGGGCAGACAGGGACTGACAGTCGACCAAAAAATGATGCAATGATATAGGATGATAACAGCGGGTTGTTGTAAATGGAGCGTGCTCAGTGTGGGCCCCAGTCAACAGCGGGATTCCACAAGGGTAGGTCCTGGGCCTATTATTATTTATTGTTTACATTAACGACCTGGATAACGGAGTGATTAGTAGGAGCTCTAAATTTGCTGATGACACGAAGCTAGGAAGCCAAGCCCTTTCTAGCTCTGATTTAGAGCAAATACAGAGAGGCCTTGATAAAATTGTCGAAAGTACGGACAAATGGAGGATGGGCTTTAACATACGTAAATGCAAAGTCATGCATTTAGGATGTTATTGTAGGGGTGCGAAGATGTGATATGATGGGGGGGGGGCTTCCTTATATTTATTCTTTTTATGACTGAAGATGCCTCTCGAAACATTCATTTATCTGACTCCATATTCTAGTTGGCTGGGTTTAATTCTTCTTTAAGGTGGCTGGGTTAATTCTTGATCTTTCTTCATATTAACTTGACGTATTATCTTGATGTGATGATTCCTTCCAAATTCTTGACGACGTGATGAGTTCTTGATGCTTCTTGGATACTTGATGGGATGAAACGAGTTAGATGGGATGAGATGAGTTAGCCATTGAAAGTCGATTTCTTTGAGTTCCGTTTTCTTTGAGCGCGGTATTCTGGATTAGTTAGTCCTTGAAGGATTCTCCGTTTTCTTCGAGAATTTTCTTTGTAAAAATTGTGGAGTTTGGGGGGTTCGATCGATCGCGAGGCAAGTACTCTACCAATACGCCACTGCGTAGTCCGTACTGACATGGTAATTTAATGGGCTATTTATATTCTTGCTTTTGGAAGGAAGTTTTTCTCTTATACATCTTCGCACCCCTACACATTTTGTGTAGGGGTGCGAAGATGTATAGGAGAAAAACTTCCTTCCAAAAGCAAGAATATAAATAGCCCATTAAATTACCAAGTCAGAACGGACTACGCAGTGGCGTAATGGTAGAGTGCTTGCCTCGGGATGCAAAAGACCCAAGATCGAACCCCAAAGTCCACAATTTTTACAAAGAAAATTCTCGAAGAAAACGGAGACCACGAAAAACGCTTTAAGGACAAATCAAGAAATCAACTCAAGAGAAAACCGTGCTAAAAGAAAACGGAACTCAAGGAAATCTACTTTCAAGGGCTAACTCGTCTCAACGCATCAAGAAGAAATCATCACGTCATCAGGTCATCATGAAGCAGAAGAAGTCATCACGTCATCAGAATTGGAAGGAATCATTACATCGTCGTTAAAAGGAAGATACATCAAGAATTAAGAAGATAAACTTGAAAAGAAGTAAATAGCCACAGACAACAAGAATATGGAGTCAGATAAATAAATGAATTCAAGACAATGTTTCGAGGGACATCTTCAGTAAAAAAAGATAAATATAAGAAGAACCCCCCCTCCTCATATTATAACTTAAAAGTAGAATAACAAAAAACGCTAAATCCTCAACTCCGTTAAATTAGAAAAAGACCTGGGAATTTTAATTCCAGAGGACCTTGAGATATCGAAACAATGCGCAGAAGCTTGTAAGAAAGCAAACCAAATGCTATGAGTTATCGCTCGGAATTTCCCTCTTAAATCGAAAGATATAATCCTCTCTTCTCCTGCAGGTTTCGCCTACGTGAGTATAGAGTACTTTCCTATCAGCCCCAACCCCCGTTCGGAGGAGCATGTACGTGCATTCGAGGGATAAATGAATTTGCATGTAGAAAGGTAAATATGCAGATAAGTATGTACTATAGAATTTAAATAGGTAAGAAAAGAGCATGTAAAATTAAAAAAAAAGAACGATGCACTAATATTAGATATTGTTAGTTTAACATAGTCTGTGTCTCTGGGGGTTTATGGTCTCTGCTGGTGTTTCTTTCTTTAGTTCTTTTTTAGCTGACTAGTCAACTTATGTAATGCGCTTCCTCGGAACGTAATCGACTGCAACACCGTAAATACTTTCAAACTCCTTATAAATCAATATTTTGAATCTAACCACCGATTAACCTACTTTCTATCTTTCTTATATACTATATTTTCCGTAATCCTTATCCCTTGTCACCTAGTTCTCACCGCAAGATCTGTTGTGTTCTGTATACCTATGTAAGTCGTCTCCTATAATTTAATCATTGAGTTGTGGGACGTAGTTAAGATGTTAACTACCTGTGTGGGTGAAATAAATATGTAGCTTGGATGTGGTCTAGTATGCTTTCATAAAATACTTGGCCTATTCACGCATCTATAATAGTTATTACCTCTGGCTAATTTATTTATATTTCATGTCCTGTTTTTTGATATAAGAAGATCATAACTCTAATCGTTTTTGCTTTTTTAATTCGATCTACACTTTTTCACTTTCAAATTCAAAAAGTTGACTTTCATATTAAAAAAAAATTAACTTCAACTTAAAAAAGTTGACTTTCATTTGTAAAAAAATTTAACTTGAACTTGAAAAAGTTGACTTTCATATTAAAAAAATTTAACTTCAAATTTTAAAAGTTGACTTTCAAATTAAAATACTTGGATTTCAAATTTAAAATGTTGACCTTTATTCTAAAAAAAATGGATTTCAAATTTTAAAAAATTAACTTTCAAATTTTAAAAGTTGATTTTCAAATTAAAATTAATGAAACTTCCCCGCCTGGAGAGTAACCCGAATATATGTACAATCCACCCGCATTGGGGTAAGGAGAGAAGCCGGGGCTTTTGGAGCCATTAGGCCATTTCAGCTCCCAAATGGTCCCACTTTAGTTGGCCGTGTGCTGTAAGCTCGTTCCTTGCGACCTGCAGGTGATATTACACCGCTCTTTTATTTCAGTTACTTTTATCTTTTTACAGGATATTATTTCGGTTTTCTACAGTTCTCTTAATTTTGTACAGGTAGGAAATACCAGTATTGCAATTTTGCATTATGAAATATTTTTCCAGTTCAGTAATTGAAAAAAGACTCAATTGGTTATTGAGAGGGCTGAGTTATGCATAGCAACGGTTGTAGTGGCGCAAAAAAGCTTCCAATAAAGATATGATGAGAATAAATCCCACAAGCAATAAAAATAGACTTTCTAACGTCACAGTTCAGAAGATGACTTTAACGTTCGTAAGATGACTGATGGAGAATTTTATTTTTTATAATTTTGAGCAGTTTATCAGTACAAACGCATAGGGTAAGTAATAATGTAGATATGACTCTTATACATGTTTTTATGTGTAAAAAATGGTATTTCATGAAGGAATAGGTGCCTGAGATGCGAAAACACTAGGGTATTTGTGCATAAGTTGGTTGCGAAATTAGTGTTGTTGACGTTACACACATTCAGATAATATTTCATTTTTTAATCGAACTTCATTTGTTTTAAATTGAAAGTCACTTTTTTATGTTGAAAGTCAGATTTTTTAACTTGAAAGTCAACATTTATATTTTGAAATCCAAGAATTTTAATTTTAAAGTCATCTTTTTAGATATGAAGTTCAATTTTTAAAATATAAAACTCCACTTTTTTAATTTGAAGTTTGATTGTTTTAATATGAAAGTCAACTTTTTAATTTGAAGTTTATTATTTTTTAATATGAAAGTCACCTTTTTTTAATTTTAAGTTCATTATTTTTTATTTGAACGTGAAAAGGTGTAGTTCACCCCCATTTACATTTTATGCTTCTTGTTACATGCGTTGGCGCCCTTTTTATCACCACTACACTCTCAAGTCACAATAGCTAAAAGGCTATCAAGCAGATGTCCATTCAGTTACATGTCTGTCAGCCCCCTGTCCGGTAACCCAAAATTCTACAAGGTAATTTCTTGCACGGAATTAAACAAAAAAAACAACAAGAAAAACTCCCCTTTTAAATTTTTCCTTAAATTTAGTTTACTTTTCTCGTTAAACGGAGATTCTTGGACGTAAATTATTGCCATTAAACCGATCTGATGGCAGAGAATTGGGACAAACCTTCCCTCATCTTCAGTGATATGGTTGCCTAATGGACTGCAATTCGCATTTGAATTTTTAATAGAATTTTCAATTCCTTTTAACAAATAAAACCGACCATTTGATGGAAAAAAAGCAATTAAATTCAGAATTTCTCTTCTTTTGCCTGCGAGCAATTTGGATGAAATGCATTTAGAAGTCGATTAAATGGTCAACAATTACCTTCATTTTCCTTTATCTCTCTGAAATTTGGCCCATCTACCTTAATGACAATTCTCCATCCATTTTTCCTGCAGGAAAAGTTCATTAGAAAATTTCTCAAAACTTCAAAGCATCGCTGTTTGTCAGGCTTCAGAGACCTATAGTATACCTTCGACACGAAGGTTGAGTAAAGGAATTTAAAGTGCTTTTAATTTCAGTTCCCTTGTATGAATAAATAGTCGATTCTTTTATATATTTCTTTTATCTCTACAATACAACGAATAAGTGAATGAATACACATTAGTCCAAATGCACATTTACAGTAATGTTTAGATCAAGGCACAGGAAAGAATGTAATTCTGTATATCCTTGAACTACATCCAGATTATTATTAATTGCTTTGAAGAGAAATTATGCGACGAAAGAAAATAATACGAATCATTAAAGTGCAGGAAGTATAATGTAAAAACGAAATTAATTTTACCACCAAATAGATAAGCCTAAAGTATTTATAATTATACTTTATCAAGAGAACATATCTATAAGAAGTGGAAAAATTATTCTAACGCTATAATTTTCTATACTTGACCAATACAAACATTCGTTAAAGGAGAGGATATGCGGTTGGTACAGCAATGATTATCGACCATCTCACCTACTGAGACATACCTGGTAGACACTGCTCATGACTGTTGACGGGAGAAAGTAGCTAATCATAGCTACAGTAAAGTCCTTCGTCAAAAGCTCAAAGAAAGGTTAATGATTCACTTTGAATATGTGATTTAATTTAATTACATCAAATCAGAAAACAACTTGGAAAAAGCTGAATACATGTATGAGGTCAATTTTTTCAATTACTTATTTGTTCTTAACTGAATAATGGAAATCTCTATTACCCAAATTTGTGAAAAACATCGCCCCACGACAGGGTTACTTTTATTTTTTCCAAGATTTTTTATTAATTAATTTTTAAAAGATTATGTCTCGGCGGTTCAGAAAATTAATGTTAATATTTTCATTTATAACGTTGTTCAATTTTATTATTTTATTTATCATTTTCCTAAATTTCTCGTTGCTCTTCATTAAATAAAATCTAACTTTATAATTTTATTTCGTCTTTTTGGGAGTTTCGAAACAGTCAAAACGTTGGCTGTTTTGCAAACACTGTTCCGTGTTCCTCGTCTGTCGCTCATCCACTTGAGAAATCCATTAAAAGATCGAACACGTCCTCAAGAATTGAGCAGAGCAATAAATTTATGTCCCGAATTTGTGGACCTGGTTCTCAGTTTTTCCCCTGCGGTGGGAAAGTTTCTTATTCTTTTCTTGTCTCATTAGCGTTTTTGGTCTTATGTTTAATCTAAAGAATGTTTAGAGTTGTTCCTTTTTAATATATGTGCGGCATTCTCTGTATTGCTAGACTCCATTTTTCTAACTATATTATCAGTTGAGAGAACAAAAATATTGGTGAACTATTATCTCATATTAATTATGATTCTTTGCAATATTAATGGATCGTTATTTATATATTGGATCAGAAGTTAATTGGAAAAATATTTCCTACTTTTATAAGTGTTTTTGCAGCATTTATAGTCGCATGCGACACTATATCTTACTATGTCGGTTGGGTGGTCGGTCCGACCGTTGGTCCCCGTTTTCCGTTTTTTGGGGGGGCTAATAACATTCTAACTATTCAGCCAATTCTAACAAAGTTAAAACCCTTATGTTGATTGTATTCTCTTTTGAATAATATAATTGCAAAGGTCCTGCAATTATTTTGTTTTAGCAATAACATCATAACTATTCGGCCGATTGTAACGAAATTTGAAACCCTTATGTTGTTTTGTATTCTCTTTTGAATGCAATAATTGCCCAAAAACTCTTAAGGTTAGCCAGGAAATTATTGGGCAATAATATCATAAATATTCAGTCGATTCTAACGAAATCTGAAACCCATATGTTGTTTTACATTCTCTCTCGAATGTTATATTTTCCAAGGTACTCCCAAGGTTAGTCCATGAATTATTGGAAGTTTTGAAGGTCTTGAGGTCATCAAACAGAATAAGTGAGAGCACATGACTTTGGTCAGCAGAACTCGTTTCCTATAGTTGTTGAAAACAAGGTTGTAAATGTCTAATTGCTGTCATGGTTTTGACAGTAATGAGTTCTATAAATGGATGTCTTTCCTGACTTTATTCTGGTAAAACCATGACAGAAAAGTTCTCCCATTCTGTCCACAATCATGAAAACCACTAGACACTAGATGTTCTTGATAAATCCATATTTAGAGACCCCAGACACAACAGGTACTCTTCCTGGTATCCTTCTTGGGGAATTTCTATATAGTGGATTTCCTTCCTGACTTCATTCGTATAAAACAGGATACACTCATTGTAAGACACACGAGAAGAAACGAAAGTTATAAGAAGGCTCCAAACCCTCCTATCCGACAAATTTACCTTACAGCAAATTTATTCAAGATACAAATATGAATTAACTTCGGGCCAGGTACATTTAAGCTAAGTCAGAGATGAATTCAGAAAACAAGTCATAATTTAGCAAAGCTAATTACTTCAGGATTGCGAGATGTTTAATTGATTTCATTCGAATTCTTCGTTAATTATATCGGAAAGTGATTAATGGAATACACGGTGAATAAGTACATTGAAAATTACTAGATAATAGTATATGCAATTTCAATCACGCTCAGGTACTGTCCCAAAATATCAGAATGGTTGTATATTCATCCATAATTCTACCCGAGAAAATCCAAGATTTCAAAAATTTGTGTAAGAAAATGTACAGGAATAAATTAGGGGTAGGTACATGTTAGTACTATGTCTATGAATAAAACGAAAGTTATAAGTAGATAAAGAATTTAGGAAGAAAACTGAAATGTCCAGTATGATCCGAAAGCTTAGGTTACTTGTATAAAGAACCAATATGTTTTTATAGCAACTAATTCAGTTCTATTTCATGTGCTTTATTTGATATTTTTAGCTAACTGTCATCCATGTAACATAGCTAAGAAATTTGATACGATTCGCTCTGCACGAGAGCAGATCTTAAAGCAGCGTTCCTAAGATTTTCTTTCAATTCGATCCATTGTAGGGAATATCAATCGCACCAAATGAGCAATCTATAATATTCTTTCAAGCTCTGGACAAAGCAGATTTATATAAGGCCAGTAAATCAATCAATACGCCAATGATTAACTCACAAAGGAAAGACCGAGCCATTATCCAAATTGGCAAGAAAGAATGCTTCACGACAGCTATAGTTTTTTATCTAAAATTTAATGAGATTTTCGTCAATCAATAACTCCAGACAGACCGTCACTTTGGGTGGAGTAAGAAAATATGCAGGCTCGCACACCCGCATTTAATCAATTGATCAATCTATAGAATAAGTAGCTAATCTGGCCTCCAGTACTGATCACGTTACATAGAAGTTTCACCAATAGAGTTAAGTCCTCTTCAGTGAAGAATCTGCGTTCAATTTGTCGGAATCCAATGGCAGGAGGTTTGTTCATCATAGAGCATGCGAAAGATTGTCTGTCAATTGCACCCAATCAATTGAGAAGATAGACTGAGGAATTATCATGGTATGGGACTGATTTCGTAGGAAACCACGAGGAGGCTTGTGTGCTTAAAGGGTACAGTGAAGGCACAATTGTGCAAGAATTGCTGCGAAAGAATCTTTGCCCAATCCGCGAGCCTCTGAAGCTGAACCTGCAATTTCCCGGAGGATAACCCCACCTGCCTGACTGCAGTGTCTGTTGAAACCTTCCTAGACGAGCAGCACCTTAATAACATGAATTGGCCTTCAAAGAATCCGAAACTTAATCCCATTAAAATTGTTTGAAAGAGACTCGAAAAGAGAGGTTTAAAGCGAGACTTCGAAAATAGTTGAAGAACTCCAAGAAATTCTTCAAGATGAATAAAGTAAGATTACTGAGCAGGAGATGGAATGGAGTGTTTCTTTCCAAGCAGGTATCCGATCGTGAGCCTCTTTTCTATGTCAGAATTTCTACTATCCCGAAAAAAGTCAAACTCGGTGAAGAGGGAAAGACAGCGTTGCAAAACTTTATTAAGGTACACCTGGAATAAATATATAATTAATAATTTCCAACGGTAAAAAAACTAACCTTACTTGTCCTAACGAAAATAATTCTCTCTTAGCCAAAATCCTTCTGGTTAAAGAATTAATGAGTGGAAACTTCTCAACCATAAAGTGGTGGTAAGGGCGAGGGGGACGAATACAGCCTTAAACTTCGCGTTGGTGCATGATATGATTATTATTATTCGGAGCAAAGTATACACCACTAAAATCTATAGGGTATGGAGCGGCATAGAATAAAAGCATACGAGGCCCTAAAACACAAAAAAGTGATAAAGTTATAATAAAAGCGATAAACAGATTAGAAAGAAAGCCACTGGGCAATAGCCAAATGACATAGCCTAACTAAAATCAAAAACGAAACGGGAAGTCTAATTACCCGGTAAGTGTTGGTATGTGTACTTGCCTTATTAGCAATCGTACATACCAACACATACATATCTAGTTAATTAAAAGGTATAATTAAAAGATATAAAAAAGATAAAATAAACGCGAGTTAGTACTAAAAAAGGGACCCTCAGCTAAGAGAAAGCGCAGTCGAGCGTTACATGAGACGGGTAAAATGAATGGAAAGCATTCCAGACGGAGGGCAGAGGGGCTAGCAGTCGAGCTAAGAATGATGTAATGATATAAGAGGCTAACATAGGGGGCATAGGAGAGTGTTGTGCGGCCCCTCGGTACTTATTAAATGCCCATGTGTGAGGCGTGTATTGTGAATGATTTGCAGGCAATAAAGGACAACCTGATAATACGACGAGATTAAAAAGTGCTAGCTAATGGTATACTCGAGCGATTAAACAAATGCAGCTTTTTAGTAATGTAACCATACCATTCTGACTGTCAGACTAGCAGAGTGTATCGCTTAAAAGAGGTTAAATTTCACGATAAAGCAGATTAGAATAAACCTGTGCCCAGCTAGGCGCAAGTCAAGATGCCCCCTCGGCCCGCTTGTTAACTTGGACTCCCACATGAGTAGGACCTCAGCAAAACTATATTTGGAATAATTCCTAACTAACCAGGATTGTATTTTGGAGACAAGTTGATGGTCAGACGTCAAAGTCGAAGAGCGTATAATACCGTCCTCGAGTCAATAAAAACGGTAAAAGCATAAAAATGCAAGGTGGCTAAAATGCGGAAGGCTAATAAAACTAACTGCATAAAGTTATAGGACTCTTGTCCATCTGTCGAGAAACGCAGGGCTTTGTACTTCAGTCGGGACTTGATACTTCTCCGTAGGGAAGTATCACTTTGTGATGTCGCTGAAGGTCGCCGACTAGACTTTACCTTCAGATGCGGAGAACCCTTCAATGACATGTTTACATTGAGTTATTTGCGTTTCTCTCTCTCTCTTTTGGCTCTGACACTGCCCCTGATCCGGACGATATCTTGCATGCCATGCTTCGAAATTTAGATAAACGAGGTATGGGCTTCCTGTTAGATTTGTTCAAATGTTGTAGATAGAAGATATCCTGCCATTCCTCTGGCGAATAGCTACTGTTCTCACTTTTCGCAAATGGGGGAAAGATTACTCTATCCCCAACGATTTCTGCCCAATCTATCTAACCTTCTGGGTGTGCAAGATGATGGGGAAATTGGTAAATTTTAGACTATACTTTCCCCTAGACAACGAAGGCTACCTGTATTCTGCGCAGTGCGGCACGTGGAATGCTCTCCTCCGACTGAAAAATGCTGTCTTCGAGGACTTCTTTGGTATGCACCACTACACCACTGTAGTGTAAAATGAGTATCATACCTCTTAGAAATACAGAATCATGGAAACTCTCCACACGATGAGGTCGAGGGTACTCCACCCAATCTTTATTTTTGAGATTTTGCGAGATCGTCAATTCCGCGTATGGATAGGAGGATCCATCTCTGGTCCAATGGTAGAGGAAGATAATATTCCACACAGAAATGTACTCAGTGTCACACTCTTTGCTCTGAGCATTAAGGGTCTCACCTTGGTGCTGCCGAAAGATGTTCACGCTACGCTCTACGTGGATAACGTTTCGATCTATTTTGGTGTGGTCCAAATGGTAACTTTCGAGCTTGGACTCCAATAAGCATTGAACCACATCTCTGACAATGCTGAAGAGCACAGGTTTCGGTTTTCCTTGACAAAGACTAAGGTGGTGTACTTCTGCCGCCATCATCGGCGCCACCCTGAATCGGAATTGTTCAGAATGGACATCGCCTAAAAGTGTTGGATTCCCCCGTTTCCCTGGTCTTGTTTGCGACCGATGTCTCACTTAGGAGGCTCATATTCGCAGCCTAAGTATCGTTTGTACCCGGACCACGGACATTCTTTGTGTTTAGTTATTTTCAGCACATGAGATGCTGATAAGGTTCTGGCTTTCTTTTTACCGATCCTATTTTCGTTCAAAGCTTTCTACAGTTGTGAGTTTTATGCATCCACAGCCGAGCGTGTATTGTGGAAACTGATCTCTATCTACCACGCCGGTCTCCGACTGGTGAATGGTGCCTTTCCCCATTAAAAGCATACTTTTCGATGCTGAGGAGATGCCACTATATCTACACTGTTTACAGTGCATTATGCGCCTGGACACGTGAGTCCGTCACCTTCCTTGGTTGTCAACAGCTATTACATCATCAGCCGATCTAGACCGTACCTATGCCATCGAGAGACGCTATTCACACCCTCAGCCTTTTTTGTTTATGGGTAGGAAACTCCGTTAAGTGTCCGGTGTAGCTCTTGAACCTTTGATACCTCCGGTTTTACAGAGGAAGCAACCCCTTTTGGCTATTTTTCGCCACGCCTATGCTTGCAAAACTTCTACAAAGCCGGGAGTATTGCGTTTGACCTTTTTGGAACACACTTCGTGTTCACACTGGATTTGAGCTAATGTATACGTGTGGTTCTAAGCCCCAGGAGAGGTTCAGTTTTCATGCCATATCTCCTCTAGTGAATCAGCTGGCCTCTACCAGGCACTGTATCTGTCTTCACGGCCAAGCTGGTTGGAATACACCGCTCGACACGGGAGATAACGCGTCTTGCCCAGTTCGGAGATTGGATTGGGATCATTAGGGACGAACAGAGCGCCCTGATTTTTCTCGGAGCAATGTAATCCCCATATCCCCTGGCTCGGATTATCTGTGATGCCACTGTTGCTGCAAGACGGTTAATTTAGAGATTATCTTATTTTGGGTTCCTTGAAATTTGGGAATTGTGCAAGAATTAGCGCGCTGATGCGGTCCCCAAGGATTTCGCGCGCAATGGGCAACCAGCCCAGCCTTTGACTTTTCCTCACACCGAATACATGCCAGAAATCAGGGCAGACCTCCAGGATGCTTGACAAAGAAGATATGAGACAGCCGGAGGAAAGATGAGGTTGCGTGCCATTCCGCCACCACTGTTCACATGGATCTATCCACCCCTAATGCCGCGACGGTTTCAAGTCACCTTTTTTCTTCAAATTGGACAAACTTGCTCGACGCACTGCCATTTTTTTGGAGTGCACACCCGGACTTTATTGCTACAACTGCGTTGTTCTCGGGACTGTTCAGCACATTCTTGTTGAATGTACCAGTCTGGGTGATCTTTGTGGTTCTTACTTGTACTCGTATCTGGACGCGGCCGGTCGCTACCGCTTCTTACATGTACTCGGAACGTGTTTGAGTAGACAGACTTGTGGACTATCTGACTTTTTAGGATGAGGTTGACCTCCTCCTTTTTATTTTACTTTCTTTGTTATAGATCGCATGTTCCTTCGCTTGGGGGAGGCCCCCTCTTCGAATTTTAAAATAACACAAAAAACCCCTACTTTTTTGAGCGCGCCGCCGATCCTTATGTTTTCCAAAAAAACATCCAAACTCTGCCGGGTAGCAATCAACGGTGCTAACATCGGAAACAAATTTATCAGCTCCACTGGCAGGATCGATGATGATAAAACCATTCAACTTAATGCTAGGGGTGGAGTAACCAGCAAACCTTACATTGATTTTGTTAATCCTTTTCCATACACGAGTTTAAGATGTAATGGAAGACAAGGAAGACACATATGTCATCCAGGAGTCAATGTTAGCCTGAAGTAAAGTTCGCTGGCGAATGGCTCTAGTTCGATTTCTGCAATTACGGTTCGGAGGTGTTGGATTCCGACGGAACCTCGCATGAGCCTTTATTTAGGCTTCCACTACACGAGCGCAACAGGCCTTCCACCATGAGACTGATGTTTTGTTCCGGTGGGGCCGAGTACGAAGAATTGCTAACTCTGCAGCCTCAAGACGTAAACAGAAAAGGTAATATATAGCTGTATCAATATCTCCAAAATCTCCAATTTGTTTACTAGTGAAGGAGTCTTCATGTAAACTTGAACAGTTGAGTATTGCAAAATTTTATCTTGGAGGATTTGAAATGGAAGCGCAAAGGGTCTTGTGTTTCTAGACAATGTTTCTAGATAACCTTCCATGAAGCTGATCTAAACCAGACGCCTTGAAATCCGGGATACAGCCCGCGGAGCCAATAGATAACTCGACACAACTCAAAGAATCAGTTTGAATGTGGTACGATGTAACATGACCGAAGCTGCTGAGAATGATAAAAGCATTAGTGCATATAAGAGGTTTAAGGAGATTTCCTCAACTATTGCTCACTCTATCATCCCATACAGAGTGTCTAGCATTAATTTTACCTAAAACTAGAATTAGGGTAGGAAGCTAAGATAAATGATTAAAAATTGAGCCCTTGTAGTAGGCTCATCTGCAGGAATATAAATCAAGCAAAAAAATATAAAATCAATTAGTAAGATGAATTTGAACAGTTGCAGTAGGGGAAAAACCCGGCACAGGCGTTATAGAAGGAGGGGGAAAGTCCAGAGAACCCTTACACTAGGACCAGGAGTCATCAGTCGTGACTAGATTCAGAGGTAGCATCTGGAGATTGGATACACTCACCCGGGGCGGGGCAATAAGCAGAGGTGAGGAAGGAAGTATACTAGGAGACAAAATCTAGATCGGGGCAGTAGACGAAGATAATACAGCAAAGGGCAGTTGTGCTTGGTCCCTGGCGGCTGACGGAACAGATGGAGCAGTATCCGGGATACGTTAGAGAGCGGAACCAGAGTCCGCTTCATGCGTAGGACATAGAAGAAACTGATGCAGGAGGAGAGGAATTTTTACCAGGGGCCTCCCGCATATGCACCTTAGCTAAATCATGGACACCTAAGATCTCTTTATTAAAGACAAGTAGGCGACATTTTGAAGAAGATGGACTATAGGACTCTCCACAATCGTAAGAACATAACATAAGAACATAAGAAAAGAAGGAGACTGCAGAAATGATAAAATTAGCCCTTCGCAAAATCCACACATGCATGGGTGGGGTGGAAGGATGGGGCATGCAGTGCTTACATAAACAAACATATGGCAATTGAACAGGCCTCGCACTAGATGTATAGAATTTTACTGGTATTCTTAAGCAACCCGCCTTAATATGCGATGGGAGGTCCTTGACGATTAAACGTGATAAACATCGTTGGTATCTTCACCCAAATCCCACGAACGGTTTGCTGTTGTTTCAGAATATCAATGATCTTTTGGTTAGCCAGCTTTCAATGAAGCATTTTCAGGTCATAGTCCATTATTTTGTTAGAAGGAATAACTTTCTTCACAATGTTCAAGGTTGGGTGAGATGAGACAGGAATCTCTCAGTGAGCAATACTCTTGAGTGCTTGGATAGAATCATGTTGGAGTGGGAGGTGACCTCCACTACCAGGGATCCATTGTTACGGGACCACATGAGGCGCGGTTCGCCACACCTTTCATCAAAATCCTCAATGCCATCAAAAATATTAGGTTTGGATAGGAGAATATCGGATTTAGTCCGAAGGACCAAAAAATGGTAGTAGTCCACTTCAGCATCCATTTCTGAGAAAAAAGGATCTAACAGGAGAAATAACTGGAACGAGATCCAGCAGATGTCTGAAACTTAGTATTTTTTCGTGAAATTTTCTCCATATTATTTAGAGGGGTGGGAGGGCAGTCTCTCGCAGTACGGAACCTGCCAACGCAGCCAGGTCGGCCAATTCGCCATCCCCTCGAAAGGAGGGAGAGATCCGCGCACTCCTTTTCCAGCACCGTCGTTTTAAAAATGGAAGGGCGCGAAGAGCGCCCCGGCACACACCACATCCAACTCAGGGGGGTTCATCCATAGAATAAAGCATGCCGTCTAGTCATGGTCGGTGCACTGAGACTGCAAAAGTCCGAGCTTGAACCTACAACACGCATTAGCACTCACACATGCGTAAATGTCATACACTACAACTACCGACACAGATGCGCTCAAGCGCAATCAACCACAGGGCAAGGGACAGAAAAAAGGGGAAAGAGATGGGTGGGGACAGGAGGAGACCATGAATAACAACAATGAGACCTTGATAAAGGTTGAAAGGGAGTAGGAATGTATAATAAAAGTCCCCTTTGCAGTGGACTCCAATGAGGGGGCTGAGCTGCATCTCCAATAACAGGACAGGAGCACCCTCACGGCGAGCCTCTGAAATCACCGCGACGTGGAACAGGGTGCAATGATATGGTAGTACTGGATAAATCTATAGGTGTTTTGCTTAATAGGGATTCCGCTGTCATTCGTATCATTTGAAACATTTCAATTTGTATCGTATATTGCTCAGCTGATGATAACGATCATTTTATTCATTTAAATCTCCATTATTTTTATAGATACGTAGTTTATACCTATTGCTTATATTACACCAATTTTGGAAACGGAACTTTTCTTGTAAAACTTATGTATGTATATGAGATATTTTGAAATATTAGCGTTCAGATATTTTGGCGCCTTACTATATTAGCAAAAGGTAGCAATGTCGATTAATACATACATTAATGAGTAAACGCTTGAATAATTAAATAGTATATGGTTGGGGAAGATAAAGGAAAACGGGACCCAAATCGACAGAAGTAGATTCATTTGTGAAGATTATATGGTTAGGTTGTGCCAGTTAGGCCCCTCTGGATAGAGCGACCTAGAAGCTTTGAAGGTAGAAGCAGACAGATGGCACTAGTGAGGGAATCGTAAAAATCTATTGCCATAGGAAAAAATCGTCAATAGAAAATATGTGACGGTACCAGACAACAGACCGAAGTAAAAACATGGTTTGAAACTGTACCATTGGAGGTTTTATGGTTAGAGCTAATATGAGAGTATGAATGTCAGTCGGAGAGAATAACCGATAAAGTTTGGAGAAATGTTGTAAGATAAATGAGTCAGGTTTCATCACAAATAGTGACCAATGGAAATAAAGTTACCGTTGAGGCAATGGAAGGTCTTTATCTTTTTTTTCTTTCGGTAGAAAAGGAACTGTTGGTATCGGTGCGTCTGTTGGGAAAATTCTGCTCAGAGAATAGAATTATATTTAATTACTTTAATCAATTCTTCTTAACAAATTGATTATGAGAGAGGTTTATTCATAATAATTGGCATAGACAACTTAAATTCCAATAGCCAAGAATGGCTAAATGGCTATAATCCTGCTAATGAGTTGTAACTGTACATTAAGAATACTTTATCGAATCAGGAAAATTCACTAAATAATAATCCTGTAGCTTGCAAGATTATCTGCATCTTAGCATCAATTAAGGTTGTTTATTTATTTTGGTGGACATTTAGCAACATATATAACACATATCCTTTGGGGAACGTGTGCCTACGTGCATATGATAATTTAAAGAGAAAAATGTTTTCGAGGAATTTAATTAAGACGAGTTTCCTTTTTGGTTCAAATAAAAACAACGGTTACTTAATTAGGTATTTCCCTTCTAGTTTCCTTTAATCATCTATCCCCGTATAAAAGCTATATGAGCAATTCAATTTTAAGTTTCGTTATTAAATTCAAACAAAATAATTTGTATCTTTTCCAACTGCGCGACCAGCCATCCTCCTTCGAGTCAAAGCGGGCGGAGTGATTTCAAACACTGGGCAAATTTTACAAGAGAATTTGCTCCTATTTTGAGTCTTTGCAGCCTTTGACTCGAAAGGAAGAGAATTCTCACGAAACGAGTCTTTTAAAAAGATTTATTGGAAGCAGACCCGATTTCGTGTATTGGTGGTAATATCCGGTTTCGTGTTTAATTTCTTTCACGTACCATGAATTACTGAAGGTTTCTTTTTACCTAGGAATTTCGAAACTCTCATTATTAGCTCATTCATCTTAGATAAAACAAATATAATAATAATTATGTCGAGTAAAAAAAAAAAATTTCAAATTCAGGAAAGAGCTGAATCCAGTCACCCATGTAGGCAAATACGAGCAAAAGAGTTTTCTTCTAATTCTTTTAATTTGGTTTTGAATTAATTTGATTGTGGCGAAACCAAACAAACGTGATTGGGGAATACGAGAGAATTCATCAGAGTTAAATCAATATAAATCAATCAATTATTAAAATTGTAACAAATAAAATATCTGCCTTTGGTGTAAATTGCATCAATTTCCATCTGGTAGGATATGGCTTCCACGAGGCCCTTTAGTTGTTCCCCAAGAACAGATGACCGCTGCTTCCTCCGACTGCTTGAGAGACTAAGGGAGAAAGGCTTTGAGCCTACATCTGTGATCTAGGCCAAAGTAAACCTTACCACATTTAAGTGAGGCCGTGCTTTCTGTGTACTGTCCGGGGGGACAAGGTAGAAGGGGAGGGATGCTGGTGATGAATTACAAGTGAAGGAAAGAGTACCAGTAACAACCATAATAAATAGTGTTGGTTGAATTAAAATGCTTCTCTCTGAATGAGTGCTGGTAGGATGAAAGATGATCAAACGCTTTGGTAGAGAAAACTGCATAAACAGATCGAGGAAAGATCCGGCATTTTAGAAATACAAATTATATGAAGTTTCTTAAGGTGTTGATGTTTATTTTTAATTAGAATTATATACAAAATATGAAACCAAAAGAAATAAGAACTACCATTCTGTTCGATTAGTAATAATATTATTACCACCGTACTGGATAGGTAGTTAGAAGGAAGGAATAATATATTATTTTTCTCTGGAAAGATTAGGATTAATATTCTATGACCTTAAATTAATACTGCAAAAATGGAAACTGCAGTCCCCACATCAGCCCATCCGAGGGGAATGCATTTGAAATTACCACCAACGCTAAACTTTCAGCCAAATCTAAAAGAAAAGTTCCGAATAAATTGAGAGTTTGAAAGGGACCGCCCGTCGGCACCATTCGAAAATGACCGCCATTCTTAGTAATCCCTCCAAATTTAATTATAGATTTACATTTTTGAAAAGAGGGAAAATTGCTCCTAATCCTTATGCTAAGGGGAAAGTCTTCCACAATTTAAAGGGACGAGTGCCATAATTAACTAAACAAAGGTTAAAATTAATTTAAAATGTACATTTATTCCCATATCGCCCTCACTTAATGAATGAGGCACCGTTGATCTTTAATTCTTACCTCAAAGTAATCGGGAATAAAAGAATTATATATAAAAAGCTGCAAAGGAGGAAATAAAAAGTTGCAAATAAAATAAAACCTGCGTGTTATATATATGAAGATCTTGGCTAAGCCACACTAAATAGAATATCAGAAGAGAAGAACAATAAAGAAGAAAACAGTGAGTATGAATGATTAGTAGAGAACTGGTTTAGAAATCAACGTCAGCTGGAAATAATGAGACAAAATTCTTCCGTTCAAAATATTTCGCCTCGAAAAGAATCAAAATGAAGAACCAACAGATGGTAGTCATCAGTGTCTTAGGATTTCAAATGTGTCTGTTCAGACGGGTGCTAAAAGAAAAACAACAACAAACACATTTAGTTTTATTCTTTTTCCCCAATTTATTTAATAAAGAGGATGAATTATATGAATGAAACTATTAGACGGTCATCAATATCAACTATTAATAAGGAAATTAATGGTGTTCTTGCATCGAAAAATAATGAATGTTACCTGGAAACAGAACAAACACAACCCGACATGAAGTTGAATAATGTTTTTCTCAATGGATAGCGAGTGTTGTGAGAGCAGCTGAATAGCATCACAATATATTTTCTATTATATATTTTCTATAAATAAGAGAAAAATCCTGAAGATTTGATCAATAATTGAGCCGATGGTAAGACATTTTATTCTCAGTTAAATCACTTAGAAAAAGCTTTGATTCAGAATTTCTTTATGGATTTTTCGTAAGGCGAGGGGGGGGGGCTCTGATATCGAATTTGTGGCATCACAAACGATACCTATTTCACTCAGTTGTGTGAGGTAAGCTTGTTGTAGCGATGAAGAAGAACCGCTCCTCCTTTGTGCCTGGGAAGCAAAGTAACCGACCCTCTTGAGACTGTTGCTAAAAGGGCTGCTAATTTCTACAGATTAATCCTTCCTTTGCTATTTAAGAACTTAAGTAAAGAAGAATTCTAAAAAGGGTAAATTAATAGCCTATACAAGGCCGCTCTTGTTCCCATCACCAAGTTCAGTCCCACCTAGCTTTTTAATTCATAAATCTTTCCTATCTATTTTTAAAACTCCTCAAGAAAGATGCTTTTATCACATGACTACTGAGACTATTCCATTCATCTACCACTGGATTTGCAAACGAATTTCTACCAACCTCTTTCCTTAACCTATTCAGCTTAAACCTATTGTTACATGTTCTGTCCTATTCACTAAGAATAATAACTTTACCTATGTCTGTCTCTCTTATTCAAACCTTTTACTCATTTGAAGGCTTCAATCAAGTCCCACTCCAACTTTTCTCCTCTCTAACGTATGAAGATTTAGTCTCCTAAGCCTTTCAACTTAAGGTAAGCTCCTCAACCCCTGATTCATCTTAGTCATGCCTTTTTGCACAAACTCAATCAAAACAATCCCAACGTATAAAACGGTGGCCAAAATTGCACGACAGATTTAAGATGAGGCCTAACCAATGCCAGGTACATTTTCAGAATGATATTAGCATTTCTATTTCTCCCGCTCCTCCCAATAAACCCTAATTCCCTATTAGCTCTCTTTATAGAACTTGAGCACTGCTGTCTGGGCCAGAGGTCAAGACTTACAAGGACACCTATGTCTCTTTCGCATTCTGACCTTCCTAAAAGTCTCACAATCAATTTATAATTATGCACTGAACTACATCTACCTATACTAAATCCTCTACACTTGCTTACGTTCAATTCAATTTGCCATTCGTCCGCCCGTTTAAATAGTTTGGTCAATTCCTCTTGTAATACTTCAGCATCAGAGTCTGACTTTATATTCTCACCCAACCTAGCGTCACCAGCTAACTTGCTCTGCTCGCTACTTATACCTAGGTCGGGATCATTAATAAAAATCAAGAACAACAACAGCCCAACACCGACCCTTGAGGAACCTCTCTAGTAACATTCGTCCATTTAAATTTAATCTACCATTTTGCTGTCTATCACTAAACCACGACTGGATCCACTTAAAAATCCTAAAAGAAGGAAAAAGGATTATGTTCTTTGTGGCACAGTTGAGAAATCCCCTAATCCTTGCATAACGAATCAACGCTCTGCTGCAATTATTAGCCTTTGTTTGCACAGAATCGTCTCGAAACCTCGGTGATGGCTTACTATATCCTTTTTTACGAGATGTAATCTTACCCACGGAAGTAAATATACACCGAAAAGCCTTCAGTATGCAGGCCGTTGAAAATATTCTATCGAATACTTTGTTCCAATTATTATTTTTCAAAATTCTTTTCCATTCCTTTATTTGCCAATCCCTTCCTCTATGATTTTCCTAAAAGGTAAAAATGTTTTCTTCCTTAAGACCATCCTAGAGCGAATAATTGTAAGTCAATAAGAAATTGTGCGGGCGAGATCGAATGAATCTCAAATCCTAAAAAACTATTCTCACACTTACTCGACACGAGATATTAATTTATCACATAAAATACCGTAAAAGAATAATTATGGTTTACGAATATTTTATGTTTTATGCAATAATTAGATGCGTCAGGAATTTTATTAATGCTATTGCAGTCTTTATTACAACTTTGTTAGTGAGCGATGAAAAACTCAACTGCATTTCAGTAATCTTCTTAGGGTAAATGTTACCTTCACACAGGCTTGTTCTTTATTCAATGGATATCACAACAAATATTTGAACAATTTGTCAGTTTATTATTGTTTTAATACTCTTGTTTCCATTGTTACACTCTTTATTGTAATGTAGCGAATTTATGCACAGCATTTTTCTTTGTATCTTCTCAGTTGTTTGTAGATTCTTAGATAAATTAATTTACTTTAATATGTACTAGGTATTATATTGAAAGAATATATTCAAATAAAATATATTATTCTACATTGCGTAAAAGATCGCGTTATTAGACATTTGAGTGTCGATTTTGGCCAATGCTAAAATGTCGTTATTAAACTGAGTCTATTTCACTCGATATATGACCTCATATGTCTACCCTGCGACGAGAACGAAATGAAGACTATGAATTATTCTTAATTGATACAAAAATAAACTATAATTTAATAACATAAAATATGGAGGTAATTGGAAATTTATAACCCCAGTTCAAATATTAGCATAATCAAACATCCCTTTGCTTTCTTGTGACAAAATTATTAATTATTATTTGCTCCATTTTTTCCTTTCCTTCCCTTTTTTCTCAATTCACTTACATTCCCAATTACAGATATTGTTAAGTTTAAGCATACACACAAAATTGGCCTACCATTATGCTTATAAATATATGTACTAAATATCCGCCCTGGGGAATCACGCGGGACCTATATATTTATATATTGCTTAAATTACCAAAATGAGTCTAAAAGTCCGGATTTTTCCTTCGGAAAAAAAAACATCTCTGAACCACAATTCCGACTTCTCTACCAAAGAACAAACTTAAACGCCAACTATGAACTCGGCTACCATATTTTTTTCAAAGTGAAAAGTACCATTATTTTCGAAATGTACCATTGTCAACCAAACCATGGCTAAAAACGAGGCGGAAGTAAAACGATAACTTTGTTATTATTTTCCTCTTTTGTTGACATTTTTCTGCTACAATGAAACACGCGCAGTCACCATTGCCTAGAACCAAAGAGGACATTTGTGTACAGAATTTGTTTCTAGGTATAATGCGCGTGTACGAACAATTCGCGGTATCGGTAATTTTTCAAAAATACAAGTGAATGTTGTTCAGAACTTCCAAGGGTGTCCAATAAGAAACAGGAGGGTGTCCCCGTGAAGTGGGTGTTTTGGTACTCGTGGAGCTGTTAATGTTGAGTGTGGCAGAATAAGGAGAGAGAGAAGGAATCCCCCCCCCCCCGCCTTTCATTTTGACTTCCCCAGTTCGCCGTTGACCGCTCTAAATTCGTCTGCTCTATATACTGCAAAAAAATAGAACGATGGAAAGACCATTAAGGGGTTATCGCAACTTTCGCTATGTGCACTTATCGCGACCACCCAAGGCAATTGAGGAAGTCTGTTGGCGATGAATCTCTCTCCCCGTCTAGAAAATTTCGGGGTATATATTCGAAACCTCAGAGTTTACATGTAGATTGTATCTGAAGCCGCCGTGCATTACGTATCCCGTAACATCTACGTTACGCGAGAGGGAATCGACTACATTCTCATTCAAAGAAGAATTGAGTGATTGTCGAAGAGCCAAGGAAGAGCTAGTCTTCACTCAATGTTGTTGGTGGAAATAGTTGAGGACGCGCTTCAACCCTTCTCACAAAGTCTTTGGATTTTAAGGCTTGGAAAAGCCATCACTGAAGCATTTCCGTTTGCCTCTTAAGAGCCCCCCAACTTCAGTTTCCCGAAGTTGGATCGAGTGTCTCGTGAGACGCCCACAAGTTCAAGGTCAAACTTACCTACCTGGTCCTACTCACCGCACATCAAGTTAAAAGGGATTTAATCCCCGCCTTTGTCACGCTCCTCCTACCATTACCGCGTCGAACCTCAAGGATCCCCCTTGCTCTAGAACTTGCATAATTGTAAAATCATTACTTAATTAAATGTCTCTCGGTTCAAACTTAATTGATAGTGTTAATCATCTTAGCAGTGAACCGTCAATATTTAATTGCATTGTTATTTAACTCGCCCTATATGTATATGTAATCTTTTATCTATCAAAGTATATTTTTGTAGCCGTGTTTTGAATATTTCTTTGCCTAGCAACTGTGTATTTAAAGCACTCTTAGAACCATCTCCAGGTGGAGCCTTAATTTCGGTCGGTCAGTAGGCCAGTGTGCGTATAATCGCGTACAACTTGTCATACCACGACAGTTTAGCTTGTCTAATAGTGGCAGAAAACATACTAGTCACCACGAAAACACAAAACAGGCTGGAATTCTGCTGTAAGAAGAGGAAAGAGGGAGAAAAGACTAGACCAAAGTTATCTTCTCTAAGAAAGAACCGACCTCACTGTCTGGGACTTCTTCGAAATCGAAGGTAAGGAGAAAAAAAACGGGAAAGGTACCGTGAGTCTTCCATTAGGCCAATTTTCTGGATTCTGAGACCATCCACTTACGAGGGGCGGTCAATAAGTTTTGCAAAACAGAGGAAGGGGGATGGCTGTTTGTGGGGGTGTTAGGACAACTTATGATAAGTCATGACCTGCAGCCGCACGCCCCTGCCTCATCTATTTAAGAAGAAGTAGCTGATCGAAGATCGTCAGTCACAATTTTTTCAACAATAGAGAAGGTTGAGCACCGCGCAGTGATCAAATTTTTGACCAAGGAAGGCAAGAATGCAAAAGAGATCGATGAACGCATGGTTGCAGTGTACACCGACACCACTCCTTCCTATGCAATCATTGCTCGCTGAAATAGGGAGTTCCGCCATGGTCGTGAGTCCCTTGAAGATGACCCCCGTCCAGGACGCCCGTCAGACGTGAACAACGAGGACAATGTGGCCCGTGTGGAGAGGATTATCCTCGAAAATTCGCGGGTGAAGATCGATGAAATCGAGCGAGAACTTGGAATATCACATGGAAGTGATACCAATATCATCCACGACAATTTGGCCATGGCCAAGGTCTCTGCCCGTTGGGTCCCTAGAAGCCTCACGCTCCATGATCGACTTCAACGTCGTCAAAGTCCACAAGGCTAGAGTTGCACAAGCTGCCCTGCATGAGTGCGGATTCGAGGAGCTCAACCATCCTCCTACAGTCCAGATCTGCCCCCTAGCGACTACTTTTTATTCCGCCAGCTCAAGGCTGCACTGCGTGGACGCCGGTTTGGGGACGATGAAGATGTCCAGCTCGCCGTCCAGGAGTGGATTGAACAGCAGTCTGGAGATTTCTGGTTGTCGGGAATTCGAAGCCTCAGGGACAAGTGGCGCAAGTGCATTGAAGTCGAGGGTAGTTATATTGAAAAATAATAAAACACTTTTTCTCATATCTCGTTTCTTTATATCTGACTTGCAAAACTTATTGATCGCCCCTCGTATCAATCCATTTTTGTTCCTCAAATCATGCGAATGAAAAGCATCAGAATGTCTTCTGAAAGCACCTGCTACAAAGAATAAAAGAGTAGTTTGGTAATAATCAATACGTATTCCAATAAAAAGGCTTATCGTACCATATGAAGTAACGGTTTCCTTGCCTTGAAACGTCCTTGAACTAAATCAAGAAAACGTGGGTTGACAAGCAGAATCCCACAAACTTTAACAACTTCCAGGCACTGTTAGAACGAGAATGGAGTGAGCTTGATCATAGCCTTCTCCATGGGTTGATATATAGCAAGCCAGAGCCAGTTCCAGTGAAAATGAAGTTGAAGATCATACAAACCTAAGTTCTAACCAAACGCTTTCTTTTTCGTTTCTTAAAATATTTCTTGTGCTAGAATTAACAAAATGTTTTCTCGTATTTTAATTCAATTTTCACATTCGATTAATTAAAATGCTAATCACCCCTCAGAATTTGGACATTTTAAGTTGTTTGGGGGAAAGTTCTCTTTGCCTCCCCCCTACGGCGATCACCAAAGACTGATTGATTCTCTGATCACGAGGGCAACCTAGGTTCCACCTTCTCAAAAAGGACCTCCTTAAATTTGCGAAACCATTCAGTCGCTACAGAATACATGGTAAGTGGAAGGCTCTGCAAATAACCTGAAAAAGTGCAAGGTGTGTTCATTTAACTTTATTAGAGGAGACCCATAGAAGTAGAGAAATTTTAACAAGTTAATTTGCATCCTATTAAATGACACCAAAATGGGCCTTATTACCTTTGTGAATATATATATCGTAGTGTGGCCAAGTGTACGGGAATATACGCACACAGGCAATAAGGTAGGCTAAGCAAGGCAACAAATGTGATTGTTCTAAGAGTGCGATTTAAATAGATTGCTGCAGCTGCGTGACCAAGGAATATTCCAAACTTAATGACAAAAATAGATTTTTAATATACACTAGATAAAAGGTAGACAATAAATATAAATATATAGGTACATGAATAAGAAGGAATTAGGTTCTGAATCCTAATTGGATAAACAGGGTTATTAAATGGTTATAATGGGATATTTAGGGCACTGAGCAATTTAGTTCCTTTGAACCTCGAGAGTAAAGCGGGGCGAACTTGGGGGAAGGGGGTCTTGGTGACTTTGATTACTCATGGGTGTAGCCGGGAACCCGAAGAGGGTGATGCTAGTTTCTCCAAACTTTGATTTAGTGAGATGCGGGCCTCTTGTCCTCAAGAGGTCACTGGAAGAACTTCAGAGGGGGGGAGGTGAGTTCTCCAAACTCGGATTGAGCCAGCTATCGGGCCTCTTGTCCTCAAGAGGTCAACGGAAGAACTTCGGAGGATAGCTTCTCCAATCCTTGATCTGAAGTCGGTTGAGAAAGGCTGACGTTGCCTCAAGAAACTCTTCTCCCTAACCCGAATATACGAGTGTGATGTCCAGCTCTTCCATCGCCTGCGACCCTCACTAAAGACTTGTCGGCGAGAGCGTCGTTGAATCGAACCTCCGCTCGGGGAAGCGTCGTCTCTCCGAATATCTTTGTAATCCTTGGGAGGGTGCATATATACCCGTATTTCTCCAAAACAGGAGAGAGAGGGGCTTTCTCGAACCTTCATTATCGACCGGGACAACCGAGCTTGTCCTTACGGGAAAGTCTAAGAGGCCAGGATCACCGGGTCTGACGGAGGGACCAGCCACTGGAGCCATAAAAGTTGTTCGAGGCAAATCTCCAAATAGACGAGTAATCTCCAGACCAGGGCGGGGCAGGGAAGATTAAGACGGCGGGGAGGTAGCCTTCAATTTCAGCGTCATGCCTCGGTATGAATTCCTCAGTGACCTGGCGGCCAGTCCAAAAAGGGTGAAGTCGGAGGGAAAGGAGAGTAACGGCTCACTTTCTCTCCCGAAGTAATATCTTAAGAGGTGGGGAAGTACAGCACAGAACACATTGAGACGAGAAAAATGTCTAAAACTAATTTCATCAAGAGGGGAACTTATAGAGCTACAATTGTACCCTTTACAAACGGAGAAAAAAATAACATATAACACTACACGCGATTTACATATTTGTAACCACAGATAACCTAATCTATACATACGCACACACACAATATTAACAAGGCAAAAAAAGGAAACTAGTATTTAAAAAATGAGTCAAACAAGAATTTTGCTATAAACTCAGGTTGTTGGAAAAGGGGTTTCTATTGGATTACTACTCAAGCTCTTGGTTAGGCAGTTGTCAGTGCCTTTAAAATACATGATCTGAAATTGGTACTCCATGAGTAGTAGGCTCTAACGCATTAAACGGCCAGTTTGGCTCTAACAGTTTTTTAGGTATGCCAGAGGCTTGTGATCACTTTCGAAAATAATTTTTTTACCTATGAGATACATCCTAAACTTACGAATAGACCACAATATGGCTAAAGCTTAGAGCCCTATAGTGAGATACGCCTTTTCGCGATGGGACAGCTTCCTACTTGCATATTCTACAAGATATCCCACTCTATCGTCATCATATTGGACGAGAGCACAACCTAGGTCATCCTGGGAGGCATGGGTACGAACTCCGAGTGTTTTATTAGAATTCGGTAATCTCAAAATAGGGGCAGAGGTTAGTTTGTCTTTTAACTGGTGGAAGCGGTCTTCACGGAAGGGGTCCAATTGACTGGATCGGGGGCCATTCTCTTAAGCATGCCGTTAAGGGGCGAAGCTATGGCAGCGAAATTCGGCACAAAACGACGATAGAATGACACGGATCCCAAAAACAAACGAAGCTGTTTCTTTGTTGGGTGAGTGGCATTTCCGAAATAGCCTTTACCTTGTCGTCCTGGGAAAGCATTTGATTCCTACCGACCTGGAAGCCAAGGTAGGTAATAGTGTCATAGACGAAGTGACACTTTGTCGGGCCTACCGTGAACCCGTGTACGCGTAACAGGCATAGTAGCGCGCGCAAAGACTGTACGTGTTTTCCCCAGGTACCAGTAGCAATGTACACGCTATCGAAATAATAAGTCACATTCGATAGGCCATTAAACAACCGGCGCATGATCCGGTTATAACTTCCGCAAGGAGTTATCAACTTAAAAGGAAATCAAGTAAAGTGAAATAACCCCTTTTCAGTGGCGAAAGCGGTAAAGCGTTTTGATTGCTCTGAAAGCGGCACTTGGTGGTAGGCTTTGCAGAGATCGATCACAGAGATGAATTTCTCGTCTTCGAAGGCATGAAGACTTTGATCGATTAGGGGTATCGGTTCCGCGTCAAACTGTGTAACCGCGTTGAATTTGCGAAAATCGACGCACATCCTAAACGACTTGTCAGGCTTCATAACCATGACAATGGGGGAGCAAAAATCGGACAACGAGGATGCTATTATTCCTAATTTTAATAAGTTCTCCGTCTCTGCATTGAAAGTCGGCCATAAATGTACAGATATAGGATAAGGTTTGGTCCTTATCGCTTATTGAGTAGTAAGGACAATCTCATGTGTAGATTTGGTTTAGCAACCCTGGAATTCTAAAATGACATCGGGAAAGCCTTCCAATAAGGCAAGACATTGATCCCTCTGATTAGAGGTGAGATTGGGGCTTATGTCCAAGTTGGAGTTAGGCTTCGCTTGGAGGAAAGGAATAGACGGCAGGGGATACTCATCGTCTGCTTCTACGCACACCGATGGACCAGACACAAGGGCTCAATGGGATAGGCGGCTTCGAGGATGGGTTCTTCGTCTAGATCGACTATGTTATTTAGGCAAGCTCGGTGGTGGTATTTTTTTAGAAGGTTGAGGTGGTAAATCTTATTACTGGAGGGGGTTTCGATTAGGTAATCCACCATGCCGCGGGGCTCTAAAAGGAGGAAAGGTCCTTTCCAGTGGGAGAGGAGCTTATTTGCTTCGGAGAGAAGCCAGAGCAATACTTTGTCAACTGGTTTGAACGAACGCGCCTTTGATTATACATCGAAGTAGGTGCGGTATTTCTCCAAGTTTACATCGGCTTTCCGGAGAGCGATGTCCGCACATTTTTCTAAACGTGTACGCAGGTCTAAAACATATGCGTAAGAGGATTGAATTTCCTCATCCATTCTAGGATTGGACCACAATTCTTTCAAAGTGCTCATCGGTCCTCGTATGTTACGTCCATATAACAGATCAAAGGGAGCAAACCCCAAAGTCCTATGGGGAACTTTGCGACAAGCAAATAACGCTACGGGGAGGTAGCAGTGCCACTCTTGGGGCTGGTCGTGGCATACCTTCTTGAGGACCATTTTGAGGGTGCCCTTTAATTTTTTGCACATCCCGTTAGCGGAAAGGTGCCAGTGCGTCGTGAAGAAAGGCTTGATGAGAAGGAGTTTACATACGTACCCCATCAATTCAGAGGTGAATTCACGTCCTCTGTCGTATAAGATCTCCTTCGGGATCCCTTCTCGGGAAAAGATTGGAATTAAAGCCTCTGCACAAGAAATGCTGTCAATCTTCTTCATGGGGATAGCCTCTGGAAAACGGGTGGCGCAATCGACGAGGGTTAAAATATAGGAGTGTCCATCGTTTGACGGGGACTAGTGAAGCTTATAAGGTCAATTGAGACCCGGGCAAAGGGCTCAGTCACTCTAGGGGTCTTTTCAAGAGGGGCAAGGGCTACACACCCTTTGGAGGTGACCTTCTGGCCAAGGTCACATGATTTGCAGAAGTCGATAATTTCTTTGGCCGCGCCTGGCCAAAAGAAATATTTAAAAAATCGCTGTGCTGTTTTGTTATGACCGCACTGTCCGACCATTAGGCCATCGTAAGCCATCTTTAGAACGAGTTGGATATACGTACTCGGCACACACAACGCGTTGGTCGGGGAACTCTCCGGTTCAACAGAAGAACGATATAATAACGCGTCCTTCACGGTGTATTCGATCTTCCGATTGCCTCGAACCGTTTCATTCTCCTTCTTCCTTGCTTTAACCACAGGGGTTCTAATTTGAGGTAATTCTTCTGCACCTCAGCAAATTGGTGGTGATGTGGATGTCTGTGTACAATAGGGGTACCGGAAGCGATACTTCTTTCTTGGCCTGGGCACTGGCAACGACTGGCAAAGAAATTGGGTTTTGGGAGAGCTGTGCGCTCTGTTCGATAAGAGGAGAGCAGAATTTTATCGAGGCCGCAACTAGGTCGGCCAATCCGGTGAAGTAATGGCACTCAATATGGAAACGTATCACTGGGAACCTGGTGGCACGACCTAAAAAGTCATGCACCAACGCAAACCTGTTATACTTGGGGGTTAACGGGGGGTAGTAGTTTGCTGGATACTACTATACAGGTACAACCTGTATCTCTAACCAAGGTTGACACTCGGCAACCATTTACTGCGCCATTTTCAAACTGGAGCCCACCAGGGGAACGATTGTTGAACAGGAAATTTACCTGTTGATCCGGGAAAGAGGCAGCAGTGCCGCTGGCGATGTGGCTGGCGGATTAGGCGAGGGAGCAGCAGAGATTTGGTGGACATAGTGACTCGACGAGGTCCTCAGTTGATAATTTCGAAGGCAATTGTAACTTAAGTTCCCAGGGGTGCCACACGTAAAGCATACAATTTGTCTCCGAGGGTAGTTACTGGGCCTGGAGAGGAGTAACGGAGGCTTCGCGTCCTTTTGCTCTCGCGGCAAGTGAGGCCTGTACTTGCTCGGCCTTTGCACTTTTACGAAGCCGTTGTTGCCCTTGGGTTGGCTTCTGTTAAACCCAAACTTGTGTTGGGGGAGGGGGCGTTCTTCTTGACCTCTTTGTGCTAGACGTCGTGACTGGAAGCATGCATGTCAGCTTCTACCACACACTTCTTGAAAGTGGACGCTCTTCTGTCCGCTATGAAGGCCTTTGGTTCGCAAAGGAGGGTCAACATCAGTAGATCCCTTAGAATGAATTCAATTAGCGAATAATAATCATTAGATACTTGGGCGGAATCCAGTCATAAGTGGAAGTTACGCCGAAGCGTAAATCCAAATTGTATGTAGGTTTGGCCTGCATGTATTCGTGCGGAGCGTAATCTAACTTTATAAAATTCTGTATTCATGTTAATAGCAGAAAGAAGTTCTGCCTTTATGTTTGAATAATCCAGAGTGGCCTCTGAAGGAAGCCAAATGAATATGTCGCGAAGAGGAGGGTTCAGGAGCGGAGGTAGCCGGGCGACGCCATCTGGTTCTAAGTCCCAATTGTTGACTTCGAAGATCTTCTCGAAGATCTTCTCGAAGTGCGTTAAATAAGAGCAAAAATCTTCTCCATCTTTGTATGCGGAGAGTTTTAGTGAGGGCACTTGAGCCTGTTCATTTCGAGATCGTACGGAGTTTAACTCAACTTTGTCACGGCTTATCTCTCTCTCTCTCTCTCTCTCATGCTGCCTAATTCTTTTTCTCTTTTCTACTTCTCTTTGTGCTTTTCTTTCTTCCTATTCACTGTGTTGTTTTCTTTCTCTCTCTTCTGCTTCTCTCTGTGCTTTTCTTTCTTTCTCTTCTGCTTCTCTCTGTATTTTCTTTCCTCACATTCGTTACGTTCCTCTTCCTGGCCGTAAAAGATTAAATCTTACCCAGATAAACCCAGGATCTGCCCTTGCTTATAAAAGCGATCGAATGAGAACATCCCGGATATGCTACTTTCGACCTTTGCCCACGAAAAAGCTACCAGACCTATTGAAGCTTTACCCCAAAACAAATATAAATTCTACTAAGACAAAATTATTTAAAATTCTTGGTTAAAATTGGGCGAACTCACAAAAAATAACTAACGAGAGAATCTGACTCACGACACAAAAAATGGCGGTTACTATTACCGCTTGGCTAGTATCTTCTTTTAAGAAACGAGGAAAACTGTGGACACACCACACAAGAATGGGCTTAAAAATTGGTTGTTACCCGTCAATCAAAAAGAAAATTGTCCAAATGCTCGTATATTGGTGTTCAAATATTCTTGGGAATGCAGCTGCTATCAATTGAACTTAGTGCTTCAAAATCAGATAAGGCGGATTCTTTGGAAGACCCAAAGCCTCACGCCAAATTCTCTCTCTCTCTCTCTCTCTCTCTCTCTCTCTCTCTCTCTTTATATATATATATATATATATATATATATATCTTTATGTCGAAGTATGGTCAAGTGTACGGGAATACACGCACACGGGCTATAAGGTAGGCTAAGCAAGGCAACAAATGTTATTGTTCTAAGAGGTCAATTTTAATAGATAGCTGCGGTTGCGTGACCAAGGAATATTCCAAACACAATGACAAAAATAAATTTTTAATATATACTAGGTAAAAGGAAGACAATAAATATGGATATATAGTAACATGAATAAGACAGAATTAGTTCCGAATACAAATTGGATAACCAGGGTTATTAAATGGATATAATGGGAGATTTAGGGTAGTGAGCAATTTAGTTCCTGTAAACCTCAAGAGTAAAGCAGGGCAAACTGGCGGGGGAGGGGGGATGTCTTGGTGACCTTGATTACTCACAGGTGTAGCCGAGAACCCGAAGAGGGTGATGCTAGCTTTTCCAAACTTTGATTTAGTGAGATGCGGGCTTCTTGTCCTCAAGAGGTCACCGGAAGAACTTCGTAAGACGGCTTCTCCAATCCTTTATCCGAAGTCGGTTGAGAAAGGCTGACGTTGCCTCAAGAAACTCTTCTTCCTGACTCGAAGATACGAGTATGATTTCTAGCTCTTCCCTGGCCTGCGACTCTCACTAAATACTTCTCGGCGACAGCGTCGTTAAATCGAACCTCCGTTCGAGGAAGCGTCGTCTAACCGAATCTCTGGGTAATCCTTGGGAGGGTGCATATATACCCGGATTTCTCCAAAACAGGGAGAGAGAGAGAGAGGCCTTCTCGAACCTTCATTATTGACCGGGACAACCGAGCGTGTCGTTACGGGAAAGTCTAAGAGGCCAGGATCAGCGGGTCTGACGGAGGGACCAGCGACTGGAGCCATAAAAGTTGTTCGAGGCAAATCTACAAATAGACGAGTAATCTCCAGACCAGGGGGAGGGGAGGGAAGATTAAGACGGCGGGGAGGTAGCCTCCAATTTCACCGTCATGCCTCGGTATGAATTCTTCACTGACCTGGCGGCAAGTTTAAAAAGGGTGAAGTTGAAGGGAGGGGAGAGTAACGGCTCGCTTTCTTTCCCGAATTAATATCTTAGGAGGTGATGAAATACCACTATTTTAGTGGATACCCCTACAATATATAAGATGTGATAATTTGTCGCCTAATTTCAATACAAAAGAAATTTAAACAGTGTTCAGTAATAGATATATATTTACCAAAGTTATATGTTAAAGGTTTCATAATTATTCTATTCATTTTATTTAAGGAAATAGGCCTCAGAACCTACTGCAAGCCTGCTCGACGGTCACTCTCTTTAACTTGAGGAAAACTGTTTATCATGGACTTTAGCTCCATTGTGTTGGTGCACGAGGATTTGTTGATCTCTTTCTCTCTCTCAAGCTCGCTCCACCCATGATAGTCCACGGGGTTGCAGGCTGTGCAGTTAAGTGGCCAGATGTTCTGAGTGGTGTGGTCAAAGAAATTATCTGACACCCAAGACTGTGTCCTTCTGTTGGTGTAACGTGGTTAAGAGTCCTGATGCCATATGTACGTCCTTCCATCGGCCAATCACTAGATCCCCGCTAACACCAACTCCTCAAAGCAATTGATGAAGCCCTCTGGGAAGATCAATATTGCCCTAACTACTACCCTGCCCCTCGCAAAAAAAGAAAACCATTATAAACCGGGAATTTGGTCTTCATGACTTCGTCAGTGGTTGTTTTGAGAGTTCCCGCCACCTCGTCCTGTCAGAAATCCTTCTCGTCTGTGAAGTACCAAATTATGCAAGGCTTGAGGGAATGAATACTTCAATTTAGTCACAATCTTCGCATCTCATCATTCCACTTAGCTCTTATCTTCTGTGACAGAAGCTGTCCCTTTCTCACGTTATATGAGCAGGAGCGGATGTCCTCAGTCACGAACTGCCCGAGGAGAGATTCTTAACACTCTCTTGTCACTGGCTATGGACCACATTGAATTGCTGGGATCATTGTCAATGATGGTCTGCACCAGCATCAAATTGACAACAAAGATCTCGGAGATTTTCCTTTTGGAGTCTTCGGCGTGAATCCCAAGCAGAATGGCTTGCCTTTTCTATTTTTTTGAGAATTGACTACCGATTACTGGAAATTTCAAGTAATTGTTTCTGTTCCCTGAATTATAATGTTAATATACGTGGATTACGAACATTTCTACATAGTTCTGTATCAACTAGATAATTTTAAAAAATAAATATATCGGGAATGTACTAAAAATGGGAAAATATTAAAATATTTGTACTTTAATCACAAAAGCACAAGATAAAAAAGTTGCCACAATAAATTAACCCCCCCCCCCCAACATTTTACTCATGTACCGTGTAAATACCCATTATATATTGAAATAGAATGCATTAGTATGTAGCAAAAGTGGAAGAGAAGGGATTAATAGCATTAGGAAAGAGATAACGAAACGAAGAAAAGAGTCATATTGAGATAAAAGACAGCACCCAACCTAACAAACCAGCAAATCAAACGTAAATTCGGAGAAGAAATGGGAAGAAGTGAATACCATGCGCTAACGTTAAACTTATGACGACCCTCATCCGAACGAAGCCCTCTAGTAGACGATCCGAGGATATCCAGGCAGTCGATAGATATATAGGGAAGTAGGTTAAGACTGAGCTTGAAGAAAAGTAGTTCCAAATCACGGGAATGATAAAGTGGAGTTGCATTAGTCTCGGTACGAGTTCTGTGTTTGTGTGTGTGTGTGAAAGAATAGAGTCGAGGTTATTTAGATTTTGTACTTAAGAAGAGGTCAGTGAAATCCTTTATCATCTTTATATTTGGGAAATAATGGTAGTAATTTATGGTAGATGGATGAAAGAGAGAGGTGTTTGCATTCCCCATCTAGTGGGTTTCACTTGTAGTATGTCCTCCCTACCTACAAGTGGATCTGAGGCGAAATATCTTCCACCTATCGGTCTTTTTTTACATGACAGATGGTTTAATGTCTGCCTGGTTGTTTCCCGTGCAAAGAGGCTTTCAGTGGCAGCCGCTAAATGGCTCGTTTCTCCTTTTCTACCGAGATAATTCTCGCCTTACATTTTATTTCATTTGCTTCTATTTACTGTTCAAAATCATATAATCAAGGAATGAGCCTTATTTCGTTACTAAAACCTTAATAGAAGATTAAACAGAAAAAAATAATTACCATTTACTTTATTTTAAAGGGAGGGAAAGATACTTCTCTCCTTCCATAGAAAGATATGTATGGGGCGATCAATGAACTGGCAGTGGCGTCTCATTGCTTCGTCTCTTTGCACTGTCCCTAACCTAAGTAACCACTGATCCCTTGCTATGTATTTATTATCATCATCGTCATCATCATCATCATCATCATCATCACTAACTTTATAATTTAAGAAGGAGATTTTTTTGAGTATTTGAATAATAATTTCATCTTAGTTTGGTTATGACTTTTGTTTTTTTTATCAAAGTTATTTCTAATAATTATTTTATAATATCAAAAAACAAAATGGTGAAGTTCAGAAATAAATATAAATATCGAAATTTTGTGAATTTTTAAAACCCAAAGAATTAAAAATGGTGAAGTTCAGAAAATTTATTTTATATATCTTCTATTACTCTATATTTTAGCAACGTGATATTTTGAAAGGGGCGAAATTTAGTTTAGAGTTCCTTTTTAAAATGATTATATTTGGCGAAGTTCAGAAAATTTATAAAAATTTAACCATGGCTGCTTTTTTTTAGATTTTAAAATTTAATCTTAATAGCAAAGCGCAACTTTCCCCCGTGGGGGGAAGTGGCGAAGCCATGACCTCGTCTCCGTATAATTAACCAATTGATATTTAAAGAGAACAAGCCGCTGTTCTCTTCCTTAACAGGAAGAGCTTGGTTACACAGGCACCCCTGCGGGGGGGTGGCCTACGGCCTTATTTGCTAATCTTAACCGCCTTTTTTAATCCCCTTTATAGACTCTTTATTTTAACACCCTGAACACTCTTCTTCTTCTTCTTCTTCTTCTTTTTTTCTTCTTCTTTTTTATCTTCTTCTTCTTCTTCTTCTTCTTCTTCTCCTTCTTCTTCTTCTTCTTCTTCTCCTTTTTCTTCTTCTTTTTCATCTTCTTCTTCTTCTTCTGGGCAATCGTGCCTATGTAAGATCGAATGTCGATAAATTGCAGGGGGACCTAAACTCGATTGCCAATTGGGCGGACAAGTGGCAAATGGAATTAAATTTAAGCAAATGCAAGGTAATGCACTTGGGTTGCCATAATTTAAGAGTAGAATATACCATGAAAGGCCAAGTCCTCGACGCGGTTAAATTAGAAAAAGACTTGGGAGTATTAGTCTCAGACGATTTTAAATTCTCGAAGCAATGCGCGGATGCGTGTAAAAAAGCAAATCGCGTTTTGGGTTATATCGCGCGTAATTTCATCTTCAAATCTAAGGATGTAATTTTACCTTTATATAAATCCCTTGTGCGGCCACTTCTCAAATACGCTGTTTAATTTTGGGCTCCATATTTAATGAAAGATATCGCGCAATTAGAAAGAGTGCAGCGTAGGGCTACGAAATTAATTCCAGAGCTGAGGAATAGATCATACGAGGAAAGGCTCAGGGCTTTAGATTTGCCATCGCTAGAACGCAGAAGATTACGTGGCCAGCTAATAGAAGTATTTAAAATACTAAAGGGTTTCTCAAACGTTGACTTTCGCAATCTGTTCGAACTGGATCATAGGGGAAATACTCGTCAGCACGGGTTAAAATTAGTGAACAAGCGTTTTAACACTAGTATAGCCCAAAACTATTTTACATTTAAAGTTACTCAAAATTGGAATCGGCTGCCCACCCACGTAGTAGATAGCACTTCGGTTAATATGTTCAAAAATCGTCTCGACGTGCATTTGAATAGTTTAAATATAACGTAGTTGAGCACTGTGAATTTAAACGTCCTTGCAGGGAGAGAGTTTGGAGCGGAGGTTTAAGCATATGAAATTATGATAACTAAAAATGATGCCGGCGATTCTCTGCATGTGTAGCTTAGATGTCCCATTTCTTTTCCGCCTATCCTATAAGTAGTCTCTATCCCTAAATTAGCTTTTCACCACTAGCAGTCGAGTGGCTGCGGAAGATGAGAAGAAAAACTTTCTATCTCCCCCGACCCCTAGTTTGATTAGTTAAAATTGCACGATAATGTACACATGTAGATAAGTGTGTACAGTAGATAGTATTAAAAAAAAAAAAAAAAAAAAAAAAAAAATAGCATGTTAGAGATACACTCGTAGATAAGGGTGTATCGTAGTTTTTGATTTAGTGTAGCGGACTAGCCTCGAGCGGACCTTAGGGTCTTTGCTGGTCCTAGATTCTGTAGTTCTGTAGTTCTGTAGTTCTCCTTAGGGTCTTTGCTGGTCCTCGATTCTGTAGTTCTGTAGTTCTTCTTCTTATTCTTCTTCTTCTTCCCCTTCTTTTTCGTCTTCTTTTTCATCTTCTTCTTCATCTTCTTCTTCTTATTCTCTTCTTCTTCTCCTTCTTCTTCTTCTTCTTATTACACCAATATTTAAGAATAGGAATAGATACGAAGCAACGAATTTTCGTCCTATTTCGATGAAATACCGGTGTCGGGATGAACTTGTTTCAACACCTTGTAGATATAGATGCTGTAACTTTCCTTCCTCCTCCTTTTCTTCTTCTTATCGCCTTTAGCAATAGACTTTTGAGCCTTGCCGGCTTTCTTCGCAGCCTTTCCGGAAGTTTTAGGAGCCATATTGCAGGTAAAATCGTGTTAATTTCCAGGTATATATTTTTTTTCTGGCCATGTATGTGAGAGTATGCAGGTAAGGGGATAGAAAGGGTGTGTGAATAGATAGCGGAAAGTAGACCAGTGGTGAAAAGAGAAAGAAGTGTGGTAGGGTGCAAAGTGATGCTAGAGCCTGGTGATCAGGCTTATCGCTTTCAATTTTTTTTGATTTGTGGTTCCGTTGTTGTTTTTTGGGTTTGTTTATACATATATATATATATATATATATATATATATATATATATATATATATATATATATATGTATATATATATATATACAGGTATATATATTACATATAATTTGGCGTTCCAGCCATTTGTCTTCATTGCTAATATTTTTTGGTTACGCTGTGCGCGTTAGCTGTTGTTTTTGTAAGTCGTTAATAAAACTTACTGTGTTTGTATTAGTGTCTTTGTTTCATGGTACTTTTGTCGTGTGTGTATTTCGTGTATAATGTTTCTTCCTGTTGTCTTGTTTGGTGAGTATTATCTTCTTGAGTGTGTATCCTTCTTCGGTATTTTTCTTTCATAGTTGGTTTGGTTTGTCAATATCGGTGAGTTTTGTCGAATTCGGTTGATTTCATAATTGGTATTTCTTTTCTTGTTCTGGGGTAAATTTGACTCATCTAGCGTAGAACGGTACTTCTGCTCCGCCAGCTAAAATCCTAGCGGAGCTTGGAAATCTGGCGCGACATACTGCTCTTCTGTTTTGGTCAATCATTTGAACGATATCCTCGTCCAATAAGCGATTGACCTTTTCCAGCATATTCCTTGTCCGTTCTTCTATGACAATGTTAATGGGGGTTAACCCCGCCTCCTGGTGCAGCTCTTCTTGGGATCTTCTTTCCATTCTGCGTGTACCTGTGATTAGGTACACGCATTTATTCTGCACCACTTGTAGTCTCCTCTTCTGTGTCTTTGAGACACATGAGAGGGCGGAAGTGGAGTATAGCAACGTTGATCTAACTAGTGCAGTATAGATCTTCTTTGTGTTGCTTTGACGAAGATTTCTGAACCTGTACAGAGTCTTGACTGCAGCAGTGGCCTTGGTGATTCGTTCTTGGACGTGCTTTGCGTACCCGGTTGAGGTGAACTTCATGCCGAGTACGTTGCATTCTTTAGAGAGGGATATCGTCTATCCCCCACCCTGACGTCATCAAATAGTCTCCGGCCTATGGGGACTACTTTGAACTAATCCTGGTTGGTACGGATTTTCCACCGGGCCTCGTAGGTGTTCAGGTTTTTGATTACTGCTGCTGTCATGCGAGCTTGCATAGGCGCATTCCTCCATGGACAAGTGATTATCTGGGTGAAATCATCGGCGAATTGTAAGTTGAGGCAAGTGGGGTTTACAGGGACTGGGACATCCGCGGTGTAAATCAAGTAGAGAGTGGGAGACAGGCACCCCCTTTGCGGGAGGCCCGCATTGAGCGGAAACTTTGGCCCGTCCGTGCACCCTAAACTGATGTACGCCACTCTCTCCATGACATAGTCACAGAGAGTTCTTTCTAAGCTTTCACTTAGTCCCAGTCGTAAGATCTTGTACTGCATTCCCCGTTGCCACACCTTATCGAACGCCTTTGATACATCCCGACAAACAATGTCCACGTAACTCTTTTCCCGTTGTGCTTGGGCTAGCTTTTCCGTAATGACGTTAATCGCCATTTCCGTACTTCGCTTACTCCTAAACCCGAATTGGTGTGGGTTGTAAAGCGAGTTATCTTCCAGGTGAGACACCAGTCTTTGGTTGAGGATCTTCTCGAAGAGCTTCCCACCAAATTCCAGTAGTGAAATTGGTCGGTAGCTCTCCTTCAACTTGGGGTTCTTTCCAGGCTTAGGCAAGAAAATAATTTTCGCCGTTTTGTAAGCGTCTGGAAAGTACCCTGTATTTAGGCAGGCGTTGAGTATTCTTCTCATTCCTTCGATGACACAGGCTGGTGCCTTTTCAAAGTTAAGCTTTGTAAGCCCCGATTGTCCTGGGGCTTTTTGTTGGAATGAGCGAAGCGCGCCGAGTAGTTCTTCTTCTGTAATCTCGGCGACTCCGTCGCGCTGCCTATCCACCTGGTGATGAGGATGCGTCTTTTCTATTTCTCCGTTAAGCTCGTCGATAATGTTGCTTTCGAACTCTAGGTCATAGTCTTTGTTTTCTTCTTCAGTTATACTGAAGATCTTTTCCCAATAACTTCGGAATATCTCTTCAACTTTTTCTTCCTCTTCTTCGATGTTTCCATCTTCTTTCTGTAGCTCGATCTTGTGCTTCTTTCCAGTTGATCCTTTAAGAATTCGGATCTTCTTCCAAAATTCTTTGGGAGTTGCTTCGTGATCGATGCTCTCGATCGCGTTTTCCCATCTTCTGTTTTGTTGTTCAAGGATCAACTGGTTCAATTCTTCTTTGATTTCTTTACTTCTTTGCATCGAGTGAACTGATGCATTCACGATGTTGTGTTCATACATTATCTTCAGTTCACGGTATAGTTCCTTCATATATTCGGTCCACTCGTAGGTTGAGATGGTCCTATATGAGGAACGAGGGATACAAGCCCTATCTGCGTCGATGATTTGGTTATTGAGGTCATCGAGTGCCTCGTCAATCTCCTCGAGAATTGCCTCGTCCAGGTTGGGCGGATCGTAGGCCTCGAGAAGGTGTGCGTACCGTGCCCAGTCTGCTCGTCTGTAGTTCTTCCTGACTACTGCTGGGACTTGTATAGGGTTCCTATTGATTGTGAGTAGGATCCCTATATGATCACTACATGGCACCTGGACTGGTTCCATGTAGTAATTGAACGGTAGCTGACGATTCACCAGACAGATGTCTGGCTTTGTGGCGCATCGTTCTCTGACAAAGGTGGGGAAGTCGGGGCCTATCCGCTGGGCAATATTTCTGTCCAGCAACAGGTCCAGGCTTCTCCCTATTCCGTTGAAGGCCCTGTAACCGGATTCTCGGCATCTGGCGTTTAGGTCCCCCATTACTATGGTGTGGGCTTTTCTGCCAAATAGGCCAGTTAGAGTGTGAATAGGCAACACATCTCTCCTTGGCGGTTGATATCCGGTTGCAATGACCAACTTTCCTAAGTCGAGCTCGGGGACTTGTATAGGGTTCCTATTGATTGTGAGTAGGATCCCTATATGATCACTACATGGCACCTGGACTGGTTCCATGTAGTAATTGAACGGTAGCTGACGATTCACCAGACAGATGTCTGGCTTTGTGGCGCATCGTTCTCTGACAAAGGTGGGGAAGTCGGGGCCTATCCGCTGGGCAATATTTCTGTCCAGCAACAGGTCCAGGCTTCTCCCTATTCCGTTGAAGGCCCTGTAACCGGATTCTCGGCATCTGGCGTTTAGGTCCCCCATTACTATGGTGGGGGCTCTTCTGCCAAATAGGCCAGTTAGAGTGTGAATAGGCAACACATCTCTCCTTGGCGGTTGATATTCGGTTGCAATGACCAACTTTCCTAAGTCGAGCTCGACCTCAATCGCGAGGTAGGATTCTTCTAAGTTTCTTATCTGCTTGTATTTGATCCCTTTCTTTATTGCAATAGCGGCGCCATCGTACCGCTCTGGCGAAAAGTTCGGGATCAACACATCGTAGTTCCAGATTTTCATTTATGTATTACGCGTGTGGATCCCGTGCTCTGAGATCAGTATGATGTCTGCATCAATTTCTCTGAATACATTTCCGTAAAGAATTCTTTTCGTCGTCCAGCCGTTGGTGTTGATTTCCATTATTTTCAGTCCGTTACGTAGCATGATGAGTTGATTTACCTATGCTTTGTCTTTTCCTTTTTTGGTCTGGGGGCTGGTTGGGCGATTTTGTTTGGCCCAGGGTTTTCTTTTTCCGGGGGGGGGGCTCGGGGGCTCGGGGTCTTTGACCTGCTTTTGGTTGCTCGCGTGCGAGTGCAGGGGCCCTCTTCGCTGTCAGATGAGGATGATCCATCGTCACTTCCAGCCTTTTCCTCTTCCTCTTCTTCTTCTTCGGTTTCTTCTTCTGATGGTGCTCCAATCATCTCCTCCAACCCGGATTTGGTGCTTTTGGGGGGATGATGGAGTTCTTGAAGGCCTGTAAGCACTCGGGGTCTTCAGGCATGATTACCGCCGGGAGGTTATTCGCTTTCAGGAGCGCATTGAGCACTTGGTTTCGTCCTATTAGTCTAACTTCGGTAGTTGGAAAGCTTTTAGAATCAGTAATTAGAGATTGAATAGTGAGCTACCTCGAGCTGAATAATCTGATTAAAGATTCCCAATATGGGTTTAGGTGGGCGAGATCGTGCTTGACAAATTTGCTGGAATTCTTCCATAAAATGATTTGCGTTTACGACGAAAGCAAAGCTGTAGATGTAATCTATCTAGACTTTAAAAAGGCGTTTGACACCGTTCCGCACGAAAGATTATTAATGAAAGTTAAAGCAATCGGTGTGAAGGGTAAGATATTAAATTGGATTAGAAATTGGCTAACGGATCGTTCGCAGCGAGTAGTTATAAATGGTGAATGTTCTGATTGGATCAACGTCAGTATTCGAGTGCCACAAGGCTCCGTTCTTGGCCCATTATTGTTTCTAATATATATATAAACGATTTGGATAATGGCGTATTGAGTACGATTTCTAAATTTGCTGACGAAACGAAGCTGGGCAACCGTGCCTATGTAAGATCGGATGTAGATAAATTACAAAAGGACCAAAACTTGATTGTCAGTTGGGCGGATAAGTGGCAAATGCAGTTTAATTTAAGTAAATGCAAGGTGATGCATTTGGGTTGCCATAATTTGAGGGTAGAGTATACCATGAAAGGCCAGGTCCTCGACGTGGTTAAATTGGAAAAAGACCTGGGAGTTTTAGTCTCGGATGACTTCAAAGTCACGAAACAATGCGCGGATGCATGTAAAAAAGCAAATCGTGTGCTGGGTTATATCGCGCGTAATTTCACGTTCAAATCCAAAGATATAATTTTACCGTTATATAAATCACTTGTGCGTCCACTGCTCGAATACGCGGTTCAATTTTGGGCTCCATACTTAAAGATATCGCGCAATTGGAAAGAGTGCTGCGTAGAGCTACAAAATTAATTCCCGAGCTGAGAAACAGGCCGTACGAGGAAAGACTCAGCGCATTAGATTTGCCATCTCTCGAAGGCAGAAGATTACGTGGCCAGCTAATAGAAGTATTTAAAATATTGAAAGGATTTTCAAACGTTGATTATAGGAATTTGTTCGAATTGGATCATAGGAGAAACACTCGCCAACACGGATTAAAATTAGTGAACAAGCGATTTAACACTAGTATAGCCCAAAACTATTTTACGTGGAAAATTACTCAAATTTGGAATAGGCTACCCACCCACGTGGTAGATAGTACGTCGGTAAATATGTTTAAAAACCGTCTCGACGCGCACTTAAATAGTATAAATATAACGTAGTCTGAGCACAGTAAATAAAAACGTCTTTGCAAAAGGAGTTTGGAGCGGAGGAACAACGAGTAAAAATGATGACTAAAAATGATGTCAGCGATTTCTCTTGCATGTGTAGTTTAGATATCCATTTTCTTTTCCGCCTATCCTATAAATAGTCTTACTATCCTAAAATTAGATTTTCACCATTAGCAGTCGAGGGCTGCGGAAGTTGAGAAGAAAAACTTTCTATCATCCCCCCCTCCCCTAGGTTGAAGTAGTTAATATGCATGACAATGTACACATGTAGATAAGTGTGTACAGTAGATTATATATAAAAATAAAATAATAAAAAATAAAAAAAATAAATATTTAGCATGTTAGAGATACACTCGTAGATAAGTGTGTATCGTAGTTATGGATGTAGTGTAGCGGACTAGCCTCGAGTGGACCTTGGGGTCTTTGCTGGTCCTAGATTCTGTAGTTGTAGTTCTGCAGTTCTTCTTCTTCTTCTTCTTCCTCTTCTTCTTCTTCTTCTTCTTCTTCTTCTTCTTCTTCTTCTTCCTCTTCTTGTCAAGGAATTATTAGAAATAACTTTGATAAAAAATTAAATCTACTTTGGTGACAACGTTGACTACTCATCTTAATTTTCAACAACCGAATTTTCAGACATTCACCGCAGGTTCTTAAACAGGATAGGGATAGCCAAAGACGTGAAAAATTGAAAAATAAACAAAAAAAAATTTAACAACACAATCTCGATTCGATCTGATTTTTTGAGAAATATTTTATAATTTAGTGCATTGAAAACTTTAGAAAAATAAAGAAAAATTTGAGAAAACGATTATGAGCAATTTAGGGTATTCTATTTTGTGATAAGAAATTCATGAATTGCATCGGACGTGCTAGACTTTGCATATAATTCATATTAATAAAGAAATAAAAATTTTTTGTAAGTACGAAACGACTAAAGTTTCTTTTAATTTGGTTATCAAATTTCCTGGCTAAATTTGGTGGTTAGAAAATAGGCCTAAAGCTACATGAAGCGTAACTACTAACTTATTGAAGATCCACGTAACACGCACTAATTTCAGACGAGAAGGAAAAACACGTGACAAGGATCCATTAAAGGGAAGAAATATTATTGGACTTGTGATAGCATCAGTAAGTTTGTAATTGAAGGTGAGAAAATAAGTAAAGAAAGAGGTAACGTAATTTGCAATACATTATTGGTAGAGGAAATGGCGAAGAAGCAATTAAGGCTTCTGTCAGACACATATCTCATAGGGGAGGTATGGGTTGGTGGGATAAAGTTAGTTAATTCGGTGATAATCTTTCTCAAGTAAGAGATGAAACCATCGGAAATTGTAAAAGGATTTTTCAAAAGATTTAGCATTGTAGATTATCTCAGAAATTGAACGGTTGGCAGAAATGTTCGTTAATAGTATATTCAACATTTTCCATGTGTTTCCATGTGGCTAGAGGATTAGTGAAGGTAGATCTGTAATTGTGATGAAAATAATTTATCTTAGTGTTTGCGTAAAATAGAAGAAAATAATGTTGATTAAATGTTAAAGAGGGTTAAGGAAGTAGGACTCATTTTTAATTTGAAGTTTACATATTACTATTGTAATGCATTTAAGTAGATTTAAGTATATATTTGCCAATTGCAGGGCCAGAGTTATATGAGGTAAAGCGAAATTGGAGCAAAGAGGAAAGTTTTAATTGTATTGGGTTGAGAAATAAGTTCTGGCGGTTTTATCAAATTTATTCATTACCATTAACAATTTTAGAAAAACTTCATTTTTAATTGATAAAAATATGCAATTTAATCAATAATGTATTCTTCGTTGCTATTTACGACTTCTTCCCAAAGTTCAACTAGTTTTTCGATGACTCTGCAATAAAAATCTCTGAATTTTGACTCGAAGAATTCGTCTAACTAGGTTCTTAATTCCACATCAGTATTGAACGAAACGCCGCGCAAATTGTTAGAGAGCAATCGGAACAGATAGGAATCTGATGGAGCCAAGTCTGGCGAATATGGATGAGGCGGCAGTAGTTTCCAATTGAGCGTTTGAATGGCGTCTTTTGTCATATTGGCAATGCGAGGACGAGCATTGTCGCGTTGCAGAAGGACTCCATAACGTCGATGAGGTCGCTTTTCCCGAATAGCTTCGGTGAGTCGATACATTTGTTGAACGTAGAGTTCTGTATTAACAATCTCGTTGTTCGCAAGGAGCTCATAAAGAATGATGCCTTCACAATCCCACCACACACACAGCATCGTTTTTCGTGGATGAAGTCCTTGCTTTAATCGCGGAAGTGGTTTTTTATTGGGGCTAAGCCATTGTTTTCGATGGTTCATGTTGACATAAGCACACCACTTTTCGTCGCCGGTGATGATGCGGTAGAGAGATCTGTCCTTATATCCGCGAGTAGCCTTGTGACGAGCAAGCAAACCTGCGACAATCGTGGAGTGTTAAAGTTTGTTGCTTTCGCTCAAAGCGTGTGGAACCCATTCACCGAGTTTTTTAACTTTCTCCATCTAATGAAGTTGATTCACTACAGTTTTCTGATCACACGCCAATTTTACAACCAATTCTCTAGTCGATTGACGAGGATTTTCATGAAGAAGGTCGTTCAATCGATCTTCATCCAACTTAATGGAGCGACCAGAACGTTCTTCGTTATTAAGATTGAAATGACCGTTTTTGCAAAACGTGAAAACCACCATTGAGCTGCACTTTCTGATAAAACATTTTCTCTGTACACAGCACAAATATCACGACGAGCTTTGGCTGCGTTTGCATTGTTCCCGTCTCTATTGAAAATGAATAAAAACAAGTGTCAAAAATGTGCCTTTCTTTCAACTTGACATTCCATTTTGAGGGTACAGAACAAAAATTAAATTAACACAACTTTTAAATAAACCGCAATGACTTATTACTCAACTTCAAGACGTAGCCTAAGCAAAAGCCTAATAGTCTACGCTGTTAAGAGACGTAGCCTAACCTTTGCAAATTTTGCTCTTATTATTTATTATTGTTTCTTAATATGTGCACAAATCACGTCAACAAAACTTAAATCAACACAACATTAAAAAACACGCAAGAACTTATTTCTCAACCTAATATATATTAGAGATTGTATTGGTAGAGTAATTTAGCAGTGTTTAAGTCCTTTTGTGGATTTTTGTAGTAGGAAAGTCTCCGGGCTGGATGAGAGAGTGAGAAAGGGTTTATAGGTGGAATGAGCCAGAAAGCTGCATGAGAGTGTGTTGGTCCCAGCTTTTGGTGTATGAAAGTGAGACTAGGTATGGAAGGAGAAGAAAAGAGAGAGAGCGAATGAACAACTTGAGAGGCATGGATAGTCTGTGACAGTTGAAGAGAGTGGGAAAAGATATATTTATGGTGTGAAGAAGAGTGTAAATGAAGTCGTGACTGGAGGTTTCTGAGGTGATGTGGGCATGGGAAAATAGATGGAAATAGACTTGTAAATAGATAATTCGAGAGTGAATGTCACGGTTTGGGAAAGGTTGGATGACTGCATAAAATGTGTGAAAGAGGATGAGGCATTCGAGGAAGCGGTGGATGGTATAGGATGTGGTAAGCGTCCATGGGAAAGGTGTGTTTAGGTGCCTACTTGGGGCCTTCTGCCCTGGGATGGAGCATCAGTGAAGGAGATGCTAGAGCTGATAGCAACCCATCGCGGGGGGAAGGGTGCTTTAAGGGACATGAAGGGGGCGGATAGTTTTGATTGGCTTTGATGCGCGACAACCACACTTTAAGTGACACTGGTTTAGGTTTCAATTTGCGGAATTCCTTCTCCTAAGGATTTTTTGAAAGATGCTTTAGCATCTCGTCCAGGCACCCACACACCTTCACAATCCTAATCTCAGCACATTCATAACACACACTTTCATCTATTTTCTCATTTTACTTCCTAATTCTAAGTCTAAAGTTAATTTAGAGGTGCAAAAATTGATCAACTTTAGTCTCTCGATTTTGTAATTTAATAAAATATTCTGTGCGTAAAAGACATATTCTAATAAGCAAAGAAATGCATTTGTTGAAAAAAAAGACATTCTAATAAGCAAAGAAATGCATTTGTTAGAAAAAAGACATATTCTAATAAGCAAAGAAATAAATTTATTGAATAAAAAGACATATTCCAATAAGCAAAGAAATGCATTTGTTTAAAAAAAGACATATTCTAATAAGCAAAGAAATGCATTTGTTGAAAAAAAGACATCCTAATAGGCAAATAAATACATTTATTGAAAAAAGACATATTCTAATAAGCAAAGAAATGCATTTATTGAAAAAAGACATATTCTAATAAGCAAAGAAATGCATTTGTTGGAAAAAAGCATATTCTAATTAGCAAAGAAATGCATGAATGAAAAAAAAGACATTCTAATGAGCAAAAAATGCATTTATTGAAGAAAAATAAATATTCTAATAAGCAAATAAATGCATTTTTTGGAACAAAAGACATTCTAATAAGTAAAGAAATGCATTTGTTACAATCAGACATATTCTAATAAGCAAAGAAATGCATTTATTGAAAAAAAAGACATTCTAATAAGCAAATAAATACATACATATATTGACAAAAAGATATTCTAATAAGCAAAGAAATGGATTTATTACAAAAAAGACATAAAAATTATCAAAAAACGCATTTATTGAAGAAAAAGAAATATTCTAATAAGCGAAGAAATGCATTTAAAAAAAAAAAGACATATTCTAATAAGCAAAGAAATGCATTTATTGAAAAAAAGACATATTCTAATAATCAAAGAAATGCATTTATTGAAAAAAGACATATTCTGATAAGCAAAGAAATTCATTTATTAAAAAAAGACATATTCTGAGAAGCAAACAAATGCATTTATTGGAAAAAAGGAATTCTAATGAACAAAAAATGCATTTTGTTGAGAAAAAAGAACCATTCTAATAAGCAAAGAAATAGATTTGGAGAAAAAATACATATTCTAATATGCTAAGAAATGCATTTATTGAAAAAAGATATATTCTAATAAACAAAGAAATGGATTTATTGAAAAAAGACATTCTAATAAGCAAAGCAATGCATTAATTGAAAAAGACATATTCTAATAAGCAAAGAAATGCATTTATTGAAAAAAAGAAATATTCTAATAATTAAAGAAATGCATTTATTGAAAAAAAGACCTTCTAATAGGCAAAGAAATGCATTTATTAAAAAAAACAAATTCCAATAACCAATAAATGCATTTATTGTAAAAAGACATATTCTAATAAGCAAAGAAATGCATTATTGAAAAAAAGACATTCTAATGAGCAAAAAATGGATTTATTAAAAAAAACATTCTAATGAGTAAACAATGCATCTTTTGAAAAAAGACATATTCTAAGAAGCAAAGAAATGCATTTATTGAAAAAAGACGTATTCTAATAAGTAAAGAAATGCATTTATTGAAAAAGAAATATTCTAATAAGCAAAGAAATGCATTTATTGAAAAAAGGCATATTCTAAAAGGCAAATAAATGCATTTATTGAATAAAAAGACATTCTAATAGGCAAAGGAATGCATTTATTGAAAAAAGACATATTCTAATAAGCAAATATATGCATTTATTAAAAAAAAGACATATTCTAATAAACAAAGAAATGCATTTATTTAAAAAAGACATATTCTAATAAGCAAAGAAATGCATTTATTGGAAAAAAGACATATAATAAGCAAAGAAATGCATTTATTGAAAAACGACATATTCTAATAAGCAAAGAAATGCATTTATTTATAAAAGACATATTCTAATAAGCAAAGAAATGCATTTATTATAAAAAGACATATTCTAATAAGCAAAGAAATGCATTTATTGAAAAAAAGACATATTCTAATAGGCAAATGAATGCATTTATTGAACAAAAGACATATTCTAATAAGCAAATAAATGCATTTATTGAAAAAAAGACATTCTATTAAGCAAAGAAATGCATTTTTTGAAAAAAGACATTCTAATAAGCAAAGAAATGCATTTATTTAAAAATAGACATATTCTAATAAGCAAAGAAATGGATTTATTGAAAAAGACATATTCTAATGAGCAAAGAAATGCATTAATGGAAAAAAAGACATATTCTAATAAGCAAAGAAATGCATTTATTGAAAAAATACATATTTTAATAAGCAAAAAAATGCATTTATTGAAAAAAAAGACATATTCTAATGAGCAAAGAAATGCATTTATTGAAAAAAAGACATATTCTTAATGGCAAATAAATGCATTTATTGAAAAAAAGACATTCTAATAAGCAAAGAAAGGCATTTATTGAAAAAAGACATATTCTAATAGGCAAATGAATGCATTTATTGAACAAAAGACATATTCTAATAAGCAAATAAATGCATTATTGAAAAAAAGACATTCTATTAAGCAAAGAAATGCATTTTTTGAAAAAAGACATTCTAATAAGCAAAGAAATGCATTTATTTAAAAATAGACATATTCTAATAAGCAAAGAAATGGATTTATTGAAAAAGACATATTCTAATGAGCAAAGAAATGCATTAATGGAAAAAAAGACATATTCTAATAAGCAAAGAAATGCATTTATTGAAAAAATACATATTTTAATAAGCAAAAAAATGCATTTATTGAAAAAAAGACATATTCTAATGAGCAAAGAAATGCATTTATTCAAAAAAAATCTATATTCTAATAAGCCAAGAAATGCATTTATTAAAAAAATACGTATTCTAATAAGCTAAGAAATGCATTTATTGAAAAAGACATATTCTAATGAGCAAAGAAATGCATTTATTGAAAAAAAGACATATTCTAATAAGCAAAGAAATGCATTTATTGAAAAAATACATATTCTAATAAGCCAAGAAATGCATTTATTAAAAAAAAGACATATTGTAATAAGCAAAGAAATGTATTTATTGAAAAAAGACATTCTAATAAGCAAAGAAATGCATTTTTTGAAAAAAAATACATTCTAATATGCAAAGAAATTTATTTATTGAAAAAAGACATATTCTAATAAGCAAAGAAATGCATTTATTAACAAAAGACATATTCTAATAAGCAAAGAAATGCATTTATTTAAAAAAAGACATTCTAATAAGAAAAGAAATGCATTTATTGAAAAATACATATTCTGATAAGAAAAGAAATGCATTTATTAAAAAAAAAGACATATTCTAATAAGCAAAGAAATGCATTTATTAAAAAAAGACATATTCTAATAAGCAAAGAAATGCATTTTTTGAAAAAAGACATTCCAATAAGCAAAGAAATGCATTTATTGAAAAAAGACATATTCTGATAAGCAAAGAAATGCATTTATTGAAAATAAAGACATATTTTAATAAGCAAAGAAATGCATTTATTAAAAGGGACATATACTGATAAGCAAAGAAATGCATTTATTGAAAAAAAAGACATATTCTTATAAGCAAATAAATGCATTTATTGAAAAAAAGACATATTCTAATAAGCAAAGAAATGCATTTATTGAAAAAATACATATTTTAATAAGCAAAAAAATGCATTTATTGAAAAAAAGACATATTCTAATGAGCAAAGAAATGCATTTATTAAAAAAAAATCTATATTCTAATAAGCCAAGAAATGCATTTATTTAAAAAAAGACATATTCTAATAAGCAAAGCAATGCATTTATTGAAAAAGACATATTCTAATGAGCAAAGAAATGCATTTATTGAAAAAAAGACATATTCTAATAAGCAAAAAAATGCATTTATTGAAAAAATACATATTCTAATAAGCCAAGAAATGCATTTATTAAAAAAAAGACATATTGTAATAAGCAAAGAAATGTATTTATTGAAAAAAGACATTCTAATAAGCAAAGAAATGCATTTTTTGAAAAAAAATACATTCTAATATGCAAAGAAATTTATTTATTGAAAAAAGACATATTCTAATAAGCAAAGAAATGCATTTATTAACAAAAGACATATTCTAATAAGCAAAGAAATGCATTTATTTAAAAAAAGACATTCTAATAAGAAAAGAAATGCATTTATTGAAAAATACATATTCTGATAAGCAAAGAAATGCATTTATTAAAAAAAAGACATATTCTAATAAGCAAAGAAATGCATTTATTAAAAAAAGACATATTCTAATAAGCAAAGAAATGCATTTTTTGAAAAAAGACATTCCAATAAGCAAAGAAATGCATTTATTGAAAAAAGACATATTCTGATAAGCAAAGAAATGCATTTATTGAAAATAAAGATATATTCTAATAAGCAAAGAAATGCATTTATTAAAAGGGACATATTCTGATAAGCAAAGAAATGCATTTATTGAAAAAAAAGACATATTCTTATAAGCAAATAAATGCATTTAATGAAAAAAAAAATACATTCTAATATGCAAAGAAATTTATTTATTGAAAAAAGACATATTCTAATAAGCAAAGAAATGCATTTATTAACAAAAGACATATTCTAATAAGCAAAGAAATGCATTCATTGAAAAAAAGACATTCTAATGAGCAAAAAATGCATTTTGTTGAAGAAAAGGAAATATTTTAATAAGCAAAGAAATTGATTTTTGTGGAAAAAGGAAATATTCTATTATTCAAAGAAATGCCTTTATTGAAAAAAAGACATTATAATAAGCAAAGAAATGCATTTTTTTGAAAAAAAAAAACATTCTAATATGCAAAGAAATGTATTTATGGAAAAAAGACATATTCTAATAAGCAAAGAAATGCATTTTTTGAGAAAAGACATATTCTAATAAGCAAAGAAATGCATTTATTAAAAAAAAAGACATTCTAATGAGCAAAAAATGCATTTTTTTGAAGAAAAGGAAATATTCTAATAAGCAAAGAAATTGATTTTGGTGAAAAAAAGACATATTCTAATAAGCAAAGAAATGCATTTATTGAAAAAAGACATTCTAATAAGCAAAGAAATGCATTTATTGAAAAAATGAAATTCTAATAAGCAAAGAAATGCATTTATTGAAAAAAGACATATTCTAATAGGCAAATAAATTCATTTATTGAACAAAAGACATATTCTAATAGGCGGATAAATGCATTTATTGAAAACAAGACATATTTTAATAAGCAAAGAAATGCATTTATTGAAAAAAAAGACATATTATAATGAGAAAAAAATGCCTTTAGTGTAGAAAAAGAAATATTCTAATATGCAAAGAAATGTATTTATTGAAAAAAGAAATATTCTAATAAGCAAACAAATGCATTTATTGAGAAAAGACATATTCTAATAAGCAAAGAAAAACATTTATTGAAAAAAAGACATTCTAATGAGCAAACAATGCATTTTGTTGAAGAAAAGGAAATATTCTAATAAGCAAAGAAATTGATTTTGGTGATAAAAAGACATATTCTATTAATCAAAGAAATGCCTTTATTGAAAAAAAGACATATTCTAATAAGCAAAGAAATGCATTTATTGAAAAAGTATATATTCTAATAAGCAAAGAAATGCATTTATTGAAAAAAAGCATATTCTAAAAGGCAAATAAATGCATTTATTGAAAAAAAAGACATTCTAATAGGCAAAGGAATGCATTTATTGAAAAAAGACATATTCTAATAAGCAAATATATGCATTTATTAAAAAAAAGACATATTCTAATAAACAAAGAAATGCATTTATTTAAAAAAGACGTATTCTAATAAGTAAAGAAATGCATTTATTGGAAAAGAAATATTCTAATAAGCAAAGAAATGCATTTATTGAAAAAAGGCATATTCTAAAAGGCAAATAAATGCATTTATTGAAAAAAAAGACATTCTAATAGGCAAAGGAATGCATTTATTGAAAAAAGACATATTCTAATAAGCAAATATATGCATTTATTAAAAAAAAGACATATTCTAATAAACAAAGAAATGCATTTATTTAAAAAAGACATATTCTAATAAGCAAAGAAATGCATTTATTGGAAAAAAGACATATAATAAGCAAAGAAATGCATTTATTGAAAAAGATATTCTAATAAGCAAAGAAATGCATCTCTTAAAAAAAGACATATTCTAATAAGCAAAGAAATGCATTTCTTAAAAAAAAGACATTCTAATAAGCAAAGAAATGCATTTATTGAAAAAAACATATTCTAATAAGCAAAGAAATGTATTTATTGAAAAAAAAGACATATTCTAATGGGCAAATAATGCATTTATTGTAGAATAAGGAATATTCGAATAAGCAAATAAATGCATTAATTGAAAAAAAAATACATTCTAATATGCAAAGAAATGCATTTATTGAAAAAAAGACATTCTAATGAGCAAAAAATGCATTTTTTTGAAGAAAAGGAAATATTCTAATAAGCAAAGAAATTGATTTTGGTGGAAAAAAGACATTCTAATAAGCAAAGAAATGCATTTATTGAAAAAAGACATTCTAATAAGCAAAGAAATGCATTTATTGAAAAAATGAAATTCTAATAAGCAAAGAAATGCATTTATTGAAAAAAGACATATTTTAATAGGCAAATAAATTCATTTATTGAACAAAAGACATATTCTAATAGGCGGTTAAATGCATTTATTGAAAACAAGACATATTTTAATAAGCAAAGAAATGCATTTATTGAAAAAAAAGACATATTATAATGAGAAAAAAATGCCTTTATTGTAGAAAAAGAAATATTCTAATATGCAAAGAAATGTATTTATTGAAAAAAGAAATATTCTAATAAGCAAAGAAATGCATTTATTGAGAAAAGACATATTCTAATAAGCAAAGAAATACATTTATTGAAAAAAAGACATTCTAATGAGCAAAAAATGCATTTTGTTGAAGAAAAGGAAATATTCTAATAAGCAAAGAAATTGATTTTGGTGATAAAAAGACATATTCTATTAATCAAAGAAATGCCTTTATTGAAAAAAAAGACATATTCTAATAAGCAAAGAAATGCATTTATTGAAAAAGTATATATTCTAATAAGCAAAGAAATGCATTTATTGAAAAAAAGACATATTTTAATAAGCAAAGAAATGCATTTATTGAAAAAAGACATTCTAATAAGCAAAGAAATGCATTTATTGCAAAATAGACATTCTAATGAGCAAAAAATGCATTTATTGAAGAAAAAGAAATATCTAATAAGCAAAGAAATGCATATTTTTTAAATAAAATAACAAGAAATGAATAAAATTATTTAATAAAACATTTCTTCTACAATTTTCGGGACATTTTTTTTTTATTCGTTCTTGGACCTTTGAAGGGGACTTGCTTTTTGGCCTCTGATATCCACTTCACGTTTCTCCTGACTACACTACACCCCCAAAAGCTTCTCTTCCGCTTTGTTTTACACACTTACCAATCAAATGAGCATGACAGAGCTACGGGGGATGTGGCAAGGGCTCGTTGCTACACTTCTTCACCTCATTTGTATTCAGTTACATTTCAGTCCTATGCAATGTGCCATTCCATTCAATAGATGAAGAATCACTGTGCTAGATGAAGGGTGTCTTTTATATCTTCTTTCGCATTTACCTCTTCCTCACCTCCAACTTCGGCCTTTTCCGTTCTTCCTTAATCTATCCTCTAGTCGATCTTAGAGTCTTTGCCTTTCTTAAAATATTGCATTTCATTTTAAGAAGGAAAATTTGGAAAAGTTCCTCTTTTACAGCTTCAAGAAATTCTAAAAGGAGTTTGGGGCAACTTCTGTATTCTTCACCAAATAAAAATGTACTGAATGAAAAGTGATTAAAGAATTGAATGGAGGAGATGTGGGAAATGATTTTATATTTTGAGTTTATAATAAGTTTTTATTGTTTTTTTGGCCTCATCTCTATTATGTAGATTTAAATATGAGGCATCATGCAGGTGACTTAAGGTTTTAGCGCGAACATATGTTAGCTTATATTATAGATGTCTTATATAGAGACAGACGGTTTAATTGACAGTATAGTAGATAAGTGACTCCAGTTGAGAAAATTAAGCTTTTAATCTTAAAACAAAATTTTTAAGTTCCAAAAGATATAAATGGAGAATCGAATCATATGGGTTAATGCGATAACTTGGCTTTTTATATTATTATTGCAGCTAGTTTAACTAGATCATCTAGATCGTAAAAGAGTTTTAACACAAATTCCAATAATATTACCCTCTTTTACTCGGACTTGGTACCATACAAACCACAATTATTAAGTTTCAAAGACTATGTCGACGACACTAAAGTTAAAATCGCTTTTATTTCTCACGAAACACAAATAAAACTAAAGAATATACAAAGCTTGAAAATATGAAAACCATCATATAATAAACAACCACAAATTCGATGTACGCAATGAAACTGCATCCGATTTGCCATTTAAATATCTTTCTCAAACAGGAAAATTAAAAGAGACTAAGAAGAAAAATAGATAATTCTTAGTGTAAGGTCAAAAACGGAAAGAAACCTAAACTTGATTAGCTTAGGTTAGTTTCTGCGTTAAAACATAGATACCAAAGAATAAGTGTGGTTGTAAGCTGTACACTACAGAGGCACTCGAAATTTGTATACCGCTCTAATGACAATATTAAACTTACTTTTTCTCAAATTGGTGTCACATAGCGACCATAGACTTAAAGAGTTTCTATCCCATATATCCTTTTAATCTACATTCATATAATTTGGCAGAAATAGGAAACGAGAAGCTTCAAAAGTTGTCACGTACATAAAAATAAAGATACATTTTCACATTGCTTCTAAATGTGTAAAGCAAAAGATGTTTTCACCGCATGTTCGTTCGTTTGCCAATTTAAAAAAAAGACACACAGTCATTCTGGATAGCAATTACCTCTCGCAATTAATTAATTTTTCTGTTTTGGAACCTGCGATAATGAGAAAAGTTGTGAATCTCTGTAATCTCAATTAAAAACTTTTATTTTGATTGAGACATATTTGTTCGAACATTATACACTAATAGGACATGGACATGGACATATAAAGTGAGGCATAGAGTAGTATAGGATTTTAGTAGGAGAAATAGTGGAGAAAATTGGGGGAAAAATGATAGGAAATCGAAAATGAAAAGTAGAATGAAAGACAGGTCCCTGGTGATAGGGCATCTCTGGTATATATATATATATATATATATATATATATATATATATATATATATATATATATGTATATATATATATATATTTAAATATAAAAAGCATTTAAGCCTTTATAACAGAGGATTTTTCGATCCATACTGCTTTTGGTGGAGAGATTTTTGTTTGTATCTGGGTTGTTTACGCCCGGACTTTGAATTGTTTTTTTTATTATTTTGTTTATTTTTATTTTATTTATTATTTTTTAATATTTTTGGCGTGTTAATGAGGCTAAAATTTGAGGGAAATTAGCACTTAACTAATTAAATGAAAGGAGATTGTCTTGGGCTTTGTGTTTGTTGGGTATTGTAAGAATCTAAATGAACATTGGGTCGACGTCCTTGAAAATGAGTAGTCTGCTGCTTTTAAATGTTTTGCGTGTCTTATGTGATCAAAGTCCATGTGATCGAATACAAACTCGGGAGGAAGGCGTCGGTGTACGTTGTCCCAGATCTTGCTTGCTCTTTGGTGAAGTTCCACGTTTATGGGGGTTATTCCCAGTTCACCATGCAGCTCACTCTGACTTGTCCACTCTCTCATTTTGGTTCCCGTTATAATATAGACAGCCTTATTTTGGACCTTTTGCAGTTTAAGGACTTGGGTCTTGGGAATCGCGTTTATAAGGACCGGTGGATAAAGGAGTTTGGATCGAATTCATGCATTATAGATCTGTAGTTTGTTGGAGGTACTCAAGTTTAGTAATCTGAAAAATTCCCCCAAGTCCCTCCGTGCATTCGTGCATACGTGACTCCCATATCCACGAGTCGACATCCGGATTCCCAGAACCATGCCCTCCGTGCAATATGGGATGCGTGCACCCCCCCCCCCCCACGGATGGATGCGAGAGTCCGTCGGAATAGAGGGATTATCTGGAACTTTTGGGCATTGGTAGATATCTTCTATCTCTTCTCGAAAGAGTTGATGTTTTCGATTCCTACCGCTGTAATCTGTGCCATATAATTCTCATTCCAAGATGTCTTGCAGATCATCGTTATATCATCGGCAAATTTTACGTATAACGAGCCCTTAGCTAAAGGTTGGGGATGGTCGATGGTGTATATGTTGTAAACTAAGGGGCTTATACACCCACCTTGTGGCACCCCCACATTGAGTTCGAACTCGGGGCCATTGAAACCTTTAATGTTCACAAACGCTCCCCTCAGCATTACGCAATCGCATAAAATCCTTAAAAGTATGGGATCACGGTCCAGTTTTAAGATTTCATATTGCAGGCCTCTCCTCCATACTTTGTCAAAGGTCTTTTAACGTCGCAGAATAACAGATTCTCCTAGCGTCTTTCAGCTTTTACTTTTTCCAACTTTTCGGTGATCACGGCTAGCGCCGTGTCCGTTCCTCGCTTCCTTCGGAACCCATGCTGTTGGTTATTGTGAAAATTATTTTCTTCGAGGAACGTATTCACCCTGTTGGCCAATATCTTCTCCAAGACTTTCCCTGCAAATTCTAAGAGAGATATAGGCCTGAAGTTAGCTGGACTGTCCGGTAGCTTACCGGCTTTGGGAATGAATATCATTTTTGCTACCTTACAGGGGTCATGGAAGTAACCCACGTTCAGGCACGTATTCATGATATTCATGAGCCCCAGAAGGATGTTAGGCGGGACTCGAATAAAATTCTCCCTTGTCAGTCCTGTACGCCCTGGTGCTCTTTGACGAAAGGATTTTAAGGTTTCCGTGAGTTCTTTGGCAGTAATTCTACTGCCCAGTCCCTCCATATCCCTTTCTTGCGATACATAATTGTAAGGATGGGTTCTGTGTATCTGGTCGTTCAGATCATTTATTATTCCGTCTTTGAAGTCTAAACCAAAGTTATCTTTCTCTTCCGGGGATATATTAAATATAGATGCCCAGAAGAGCCTGAATTCTTCCTCGATTTCTTCTGCGTCCGTAATTTCTGATTTGTGACGTGTAAGTTTTATGGTCTTTTGTGGTTGTCTGCCTCTTAGACATTTTACTGTCTGTCAGAATGTACGTGAGTCGTTTTCTATATTCATTCCGTCTATAAAATTGTCCAAAAGTACCTTTTGTTAGTCCTTAATAAAAGTCATTAATTCGTTGCGTATCTATTGTGCTCGTATGTGCGTAATGATGTTGGTACCAGTGAGGTTTACTTCATTGATCCGTTCCTCATATTATCTCGCGAGGGATTTCATTCTAAGGATCCAAGAAGGGCAGAAAGAGTTTTATATTTAACTCGGGGAATGGCTTCCTTATCGGCTTATAATAAATATTCAGTAATTTTATTTAATTCCTCGTCAATCTCTTCTAAAGTGGCATTAATTAAGGGGTCAGAGTTGGAATTTTCGAGGAGTTGTTTATAAGTATCCCTGTTGGCGCGAGCGTATCTCTTGCGTTCTGGGATGGGAAAGGAATAGGGAGGTTGAGATTTTAATAAGGATAGCCTGGTGGTCGCTGAAGATAGGAGGGCCCGGCTCAATGAACTAGTTCTAGGGGAACTCAGTGCTAGTGAGCACTATGTCTGGTTTTGTGGCTGATCTCTGTATAATGAACGTCGAGAAATCTGATACAATTCTTGTCATAATTTGTCTATCAATAAGTGTGTCAAGTTTCATACCTGCTGGGCTGATCGACGTGTAAGCTGAGGCAGCACTCCTCGCATTGAGGTCACCAGCAAAAGAACGGTTCTGTAGTGACCATAAAGTTGCAGGAAGTTGTGAATGAGTAAGTACCCTCTTCTTAGGGGCTGGTACCCTGTTGCCATGACCAAGGGGCCGAATGCCATAAGGACCTCCACAGCAAGGTATGAATAATCGAGTCCACTTATTGATCTAAAGTCAAGACCTCTTTTCACAGCTTTTGCACATCCGTCAAAACGTTCTCCGCTGTGATTTTTGGTTAGGACTTCGTAGGAAAATATTTTTATCATGTCTGTGTCATTAATCCCATGTTCAAAGATAAATATTACCCTCTGGGTCACATTGTCGTATTACGTTACCGTATATTATTTTTTTTGTTCGTCCAGCCGTCTGAGTTAAAATGTAATATTATTAATGTGTCCATTTTCATGTTCACAATAGATTCCGGTGTGTGTTCATGTTGTTTTTAGGACTTATTCTCCTACGAGCTTAGGTCCTTGTGGAGTTGATGGGGGCGTAATTGTTTTGCCTGGTCCTCCCTTTCTGTATTCGCCGTCTGTGAGGGTTATGAAAGCTTCGGAAGCCATTATAATTAAGCCTTGGAGTAAATCCTCCTTGACTTTCTTTTCATGGCAGTTGTCCGATGTGAAACCCCATTTATACCTTCTGGATATTACTCCTTCCGTTACATCAAGGGCTATCATCTCCTTAGGAAAAGGGGACCTTTCAGCAGCGTATGATACGTGCCTAGGCTCTCTCTTACTAGAAGAGGAGGACCTCGGACGCCTTTGGGGCTGCGATGTTTTCCAGGAGCTGGGGGTTTGTGCCTCTGCCTCGGGCTCGTAGTCTCAGTCTCTGAAACTTCCATACTTTGTGTGTGCTTTTTTGTGTTTTGGTGTTCTGTGTTTACAGCGTAGTTTTGTTTTTCGGTGCAAGGTTGGCTCGAGTTTCGTTCCTTTTGTGCCTGGATCCTGGGGTCCCTGGAAGGAACTGTGGTGCTGCTGGGGGTGGGGATCTTCTGGCAACTAGTCTCGACATTGGAGTTTGAGAGTAATTTTAAGAATCTCCTTGGACCTCAGGTTCTCTGGAAACCACATTTCATCCATTCCATTATGCGTCAGCATTCCAGTAAGCTCCTTCGCAAAGATCTCGGGGAGGAGAGATTCGCGATATGAGCATAATAGATTCAACAGATAGTTTTCGTTCTCGACGTGGAAGTATGTTTTATTTTCCCGAGACTCCGCAACAGCAGCTTTAGCAACTTTGGCATAGGTAGTGTTTATTTTGTTTTCTTCTTCCTGTCTTTTTTGGTTAACTTTTTTCTTTAACAGCTCTTTTTTGACCGGGAAAGCCATGGATAGCATCTTTGTTCTCCTTCACAGTTCAGGCACTTCATAGAGGTGCTATTACAACTCCAAGAATGTGCATTTGACGAGCAAATAGAGCACAAAAGAACGTTCCCCCTGGGGCAAGTGGGCATGTTGTGCTCCTCGTACTTATAGCACTTGAAACAGATCTGAAGGTTAATAAACTCCTCATGTTCGAACTGCTCAGGGCAGACAAGGACGTTATAGAGGAGCATACCTCCCTCCGTAGCCTTATCCGCCATTTCCGTATCACAAAAGACTATCTTGAATATGTGAGTGTAACCCTTGCATTTAATAATCTCAGGTGTGTTTTTTCACCTCCGCATGAATCTCTTCAACGGAGTGCCCCCTAACCCAAGGATCGAGGCCCGCGAAGGATAATGCTACGTTGGGTCTTTATTTGTGGCGGTGTTTGAGGTTTTAAGTTCCGTGTTTTTAGGCATTCTGCTGCTTTAGGGGAGGTGAGTGCTTCGCAATCACTCTCCTTTGAGCAAATAGCCGCGTACCCAATATGTGTGTCGATCAATCTTTCGAGGGCAATTCTCTAATCCCAATAAATTTTACCAAAGACCCTCCTTCGATCAAGCTTGGGGCCATCGGAAAGGGTCTTTAGCGGTATCCACCGGGTCTCCCTAATTTACCTTTCCATATCCTCATCTGTGAGGCAGGAAAAGATAAATTTCAAACAGAAAATCCAAACGAAGTGAGCGTGTGCTTGTAAGTGTGTATGTGTGTAGTTTAAGAGAGGATCTATCACCGAGTTTTAAGGGAAAAGGTTATTCAAAAAAGGGGTCCCAGTCCAAAAAATATAATTTTTCATAAGGCACGTTACCTTCGGAGTAGGGCACTTTTCGAATGTTCACAGGTCGTTGTCCGAACAAGGAAGATTCAATGAAGGACGGGAAGTGGGAGGAGGGAAGCAAGTTCAATCCCCGCCACAGGCTCTCGACAGCGAGTAAGAAAAGATTTTACTTGAAAATTTCACTCTTAGTTTACGGCAAAATCCGTCAATGATATTCTCACTTATTACTGTTTATAGCACTCAAGATTTAATCACTTAGACTCGCGAGTCTAAAATTCACAATTTCGGAACAAAAATTGGCAAAGCACAAAAATATTCTTCATCAGAGTAAGGAGAACTTTCCTCCTTATATGGGAAAAATTAACTTTGCTCCCCATTTAACAAACAAAAGAAGTCTTGATGAATGACCTTATACAATATCTTTGGATTGAAAACCAATTGCATAAGACCCTCGATGAATTCCGTTGCAGCTTTTGCTTCGAATCCTAATTAATGTCAATAAGGAAGTCGAGATCATATAATGGCTGAATGAAATTCTTAATTTTAACTGGACCCACGTCGAATAAGGGAAATGCACTCACGGTCAAACAGTTTGACTTAATTCACCGAATTCTGTCAATTTTGCTAAAGGATCCTTTATTTATTGTCGAGCAAAGAAAAAAAAATGTTTCTAATAATCTCTAACTGAAATTCTAAGAGCGTTATGCGACAAAGGTTTTCTTTCACTCTCTCTTTTTCTCTATCTATCCTTTTCCGAGGCTTCCATAGGTGAGCGAAATTTCCATCATTATTACTTTCTGGGGGAAACTCTTCTCCCAGACCTGTTGAAATTTTATATAAATGAATCAAAATTAATCGTGCTACTAAGAAGAAAAGAAAAGAAACCTAAATACCATTGACCGGGAAAATAATCGCGTAAGACGTAAATATAAGTAAACGGTTGTAGATAGAATAAAACAAAGAGAGGTAGAAGAAAATGCGAGAGAGAAAATTAAGAGGGGAAGAGTGTAAAAGGTGTTAAAATGAATAGCAGCACATCATCCTTGATATCTATACTCATTCAAGGAAGACATTTAAGACAAACAATTGCAACTTCCTTAATAAGAACATTGGAAACTTGGAGCCTGATTCTTGTTCGCTTTCCTGCTTGCTAAGCCCCGATCGAGGTTCCTTTTAATTTCCTTCGGATGGTAAGCATGGATTCGGATGATGAAGATACTCTGAGCACTCACAAGTTGCTAAGAGCAGCAGTCGTATCCCTAGACAAGAACTCTTGTTTATTTTCCTTTGTTATAAAAGAGAACACTGAGAATCTAACGTTGGCATTTTCGCTTAAGGGATTGAGCGTTCACACTAGGCAGACAGATGAAGGGAAAGTGGAAAAATGAACCAAACTAACCAAAATGTGGTATCAAAACACTCTAAGGAAGCAAATGACAGAATAATCAGCATTGAAAATTCAAAGATTAACCGACTTAACGGTGGAAATGAGGGGAAAAGATCAAAACAAAGACGAATAAAAGAACAGAAGATTGAACAATATCAAAAAAAGATAGCCAATTGGGGAAAATCTTTAGAGAGCTTAAACCCTAGTGACCCAAAACTAAATTTGATTAACTAGGAGAAGTAAGGAAGCTGAGAATGGTTTAATAGATACACCCATATGAACTCTAGAGGTGATTCATCAATTAAAGAACAGACGAGAGAGGAGTAACCTGAGCGTTGTTTGCCAGAGTAGAAACCTTTACCTCGATTAAACGACCGACGGTAGGTGAATGGTACTCTTATGGTAATTATTCTTGCGAGTGGGACTCAAAAACTTAAGAATTCCAAGTCCTTTTTCACCCGAGTCTCTTCGACCCTTCAGAATGTACAGAGATTAGACAGGAAATGCCCACGAACTTTTGGGATTATCTTTATTATTCTCTAAACAGACCCCCAATTGCAACCCTAATAATCCACTTCCTGTTGATCACTTTTAGCCATACACTTACTCGATAATTCTTTTAATACAATTTGGTCGGAATTATAGTTACCTAATTTTAACCTCTGAATCAAGAAAATCAGATAAAATTCACAATCTAAATTTTAAGAAATATCCATTTTGCTCCTTAGGTTGAATTATAGTCGATATATGTTGCTATGATGAATCCTAGTTGTGAAGTCTTCTCTTTTCCTAGTCTGCAACTCTATGAAATTGTGATAAATCTGAGCTACAGTACATTTAGAGTACAGGCCTAAAAAAACTAAAAAACTGAAATAGGCGTCGCTTGCCGCATGCAAGTGCTTCTAATTATTAAATCTTCCTTGTGAATTTGGTTCTCGCCGTTCAACTTCTGAGAAACTTTAATCACGTTCCCAAATGCCTAAATTTCCTTATTCGTTGGTTCACTTCAAAGTTAAAAATTTCAAAACTTTTTAGTTTTTGAAATAAACTATGAATGCGATTCTAAATGTTATTTATCATTTTAATTCTCGAAATTTGCTACACGCAGCCTTTCGGGTATGCAAACGTCCTTTTGAAATAAATGAAATGAGATTACGTACACATTTTAAAAGGAGGAGAGAGAGATGCTTGGAGGGATCTTTCATTCGATTTTGTTTTGTTCCTCTTCATTCATACTTTTTTAAATATTCCAGCTCTCTCTGTCTCTCTCTTGATTTCTTTCTCTTTGTCACTACCAAGAGAAGATGTACTGACGGGATTACACTACTTTGCTTATTGTATTCACATTTTCTTAATGTGATTGTGGGGCGAAATACACACACCTACACACACAAGAGGAACAGAAAATGGTGAATGATATGCGAGAGATGAAAAGAATCTTTCCACTGCCACCCACAATCTTATATTGCATTTCGGAGAGTTGCGCGTTCCACTGATACTTCAAGCATAAAATTTCTCCTATTTTAAATTCTCGATCTATTTCTCTTATTTATTTTCAGAACTTTCAGTCGTTGCTTTTCCTTTTTCCATGTAGAAAATAAACGCCAGATGGAAACATATCCCCCCCTTAAAGTGCCATGGCCGCAGACTCAGATCTGTACCAGTAAATTTACAAATATGAACCAAGGAATCAACTGTTCATGAGCACCTTTCAACGGGTAGATGAAACTTGAAACTAAACCACTAAACAGCACTACCATTTGTAAAGATCCGAGTTAAATGGTCGGACGAAAAGTAATTCAGGTTGAATTTTTGGTTATTTTTTTTCTCTTTAGGGAGTTAAAGGTTTGTTTTACCCTTCCTCCTTGATAGAAGTGGTGAGGATTCAATCCAATGCTTCCATTCACTGCTCCAATACTATAACTGACGGCTACAGCTCCTACCAATATAAAGGTGCCTCTTAAGTAGTGTGGAAGGAGTTATTTTCATTTAAACTAAGAAGAAGAGGAAAATCTAACGGGGATAATAATGCAACTTTCACTCAACACCCTTGAAATTATATTGGAAATAGTGAGAATTCTATTGCATGCTAACAAGAGCTCTAATTGACCTTTTCTAGGTAGAGTTCATTAATACATTGATTATATGAGAAATCCTGTTCCAATTCATTGGCGCTGGACAAGCATTTAATCTCTCGAAAAACACCAAAAAACTGCCCTGGGTAGAAATACGTTCTTTGGCATTTCCGTCTCATGAGGTTAAGCAACTTCTCTTCGACCTGGATAACTATAGTGGCATGGACCTGGAGCCTATTTTCCTTTTAGTTAAGCAAAGATTGCTTATCTATTAGCTCCCTAAATCTACTTTCTTACGAAAATTAGTTATTGTTGTTTGTTTCCCATTATTTTGGAAGGTAGAAAACATAGCACCACTAAATCACGATTACTTTAATTTTGTCAAAGATATTTGAAAAGCTGATGTTCAAACGTCTTAGGAAATTTGTTGAGAGTAACGATCCGGTCTCAGACTTGCAGAATGAGTCTTGTACTAGTCGTTTTAACATGATCCACTTCTCACCATCTCTTTAGGCCCTCAAGAAGCTATTGATCTTGGTCAGAAGCTCAGATGATGAGTCAATATCTTTGTACAGAATTTAATATTCAATAGAATTCTTTATTGTAAGAACGCAAAGAATGGTGGTTGATGGACAGATTGAGTACTCAGAGAGCCTTTTGGACAGGCTTGTTGTGTATGCTGATGATGCCATATTGGTTGCCAGTATACCATTACCAAATATGAGGTTTTCTGTGCCTGAGTCCTTAGATAGACATCTACCACATATTAATGAGGTGTGTAATTTGAGGATATGAAGTTAAATCACTCCTAAAACATACAAGTAAGATGATTAGTAGGTCCATCACAACGTTTCTACAGTACCTGGATTTAGACATTTATAATACTATTACCTACTTGTAACTCGTTAGAAACATTGGGATAACATTTAATAATCAAATTACTTTTGAGAAACAAATTTGTAATTTTGCCTCGGGAATATCCAGCTTAAATGTATATTCTGCAAGTGTTTTGTGATGAAGCTGTTGTAAATGTTAAAATGCACCAATTCAAAGCCGATTCACATCTAAAACTCCTGTATAGAAACTCTTTCTCTCATTAAATTTTTATTCTCAATTAAAAAAATAGATTTATGGCATCGTTGGCAAATTAGTGTTCAGTGTGTAGTGTATGAGTATATGATTTTGTGATATCCCATTGCATAATTCTTTTTCTGACTTGCCTCATCCTATCTGTAACATTTTTTTTCTGTTATTAGTCTTAATTTCTCGGTGATTTATCCTTCTCACACTAAGGCTTTCAATCACACTTCGTATTGATGTTGTTGAATCGGGTGATGTTCAGAGGTTCAAAATTGATGTTAACTCCTTTTTAATGAAAAGATATCTCCTTTTTCTGATATCTTTTTATCTACAGTAGCTTATCTTTTTTTGTGCATTTCTACTTAATTTATTACACTTTTCATTTTCCGCAGCAAGTTGCATCTCTGTTAGGCCGTTGTTTTCCATCGTCTTCTGACTTCACTAAGTTGGTTTTCAATTGGAAATAATTAGAATAATAATGACGTTAAGAGCCTTTTCTGTTATTATAGTCGAAAGTGGTTTAATATATCTCTAATCCTGACATTATTATATTATATGCATCCAATATTCAACGTGTTTATTATATTATTGATCTAATTTATTCTCGATTATTAATAATTATTCATAAAATATCTCCCGAAGGTAAAATAAGAGGTGAACTCAGCCAGTCGATTGACTTTGTCTGAATACTCGTAACTAACTTAAACTCTCAAACTTCATCTTTATTTTCTATCAATATTTGTGATTGGGGATAAATACTAAAAACAAAACCCTAAAACCTCCATTCAGGTGCCTCTGCTGGTAGCTCTCTTTGCAAATGGTCGATAACATACATAGGCTCAAAGCCAATGACTTTACAGAACCTCTAAAATGGCCACAAGGACACTTTAATTCTTTTTTATTTTAAAAGCCGATCTAGGGCAAAAGTCGCCGTATTTAACGCAAAACCTAACACAAGTCTAGATTACAAAACAAGTAAATCACAAAGATAAAAAAGGAACAAATGCAAGACACAAGTTAAGAAACAAACAAACAACAAAACCAAATAAAAAAACATAGGAAAAGGCAACAAGAAAGAACAGCGCTCTGGCGTCGAGGATAGGCCCGCCTTCTCCGGCGCAGGAACATGTGACTTAGAACAAACAGTCAAATAAAGTGGACGAGGCCAGCATCCTCCAAAAAGGTATATAATCCCGCACCAAGATGAAGTGGAGGTGAAGTGTAACCAATACACCTACCTTAGCCACTTCCGAGGAATATGAATAACCCCGGTGCTTCCCTTTTGATCAAAGTTAAGATAATGATCCCCTGAGTGTGTTTTAACTCAGTAAAAGCCAGTCATGGGTGGACTTATTTAATATTGAGAATTAAGCCGAGTGGATTGCTTATTAATTGCCAAAGGATCGTCCAAAATAGTTAAACACATGGATACAAAAATAATCTTGAATATACATGAATTAGAAATATGAACAGCGTATATAGGTATAAATAGGATTAGTCTTTGCACTGAATAGGTAAGTCTATATAATGTCGTGGGGATTACATTTGAATTCTACGTACTAGGATGCTTGCGTCTTAATTGCACCCTACAGAATGAATTGAATAATATTATGGAATTAAGCACTGAATTAATCATTTGAAATAATCGAGTTTATGAGCTCGGGATGGAAATTCTAGTTAACAGTTAAACTGGTGAAGATAGGGGAGGGGATAATTCACTTTAACGATATCTTGGAGTTCGTAAGTATTTGGAAGGTGTCGGCTAATGTTTTGTTTTGACGATGTTCACACTTTGCCCGGTCGTCTGAAGTTACCGAATGCGTCGGTAATCCTAGACCAGCATCCTGATGTAATGATTTTAGACCGGATCGCGAATGCGAGTCAAACTGCGACTCCAATCGGAATTCTGTTCCTCGAAGTGTTCGTTTCCATTATTGGCCCCTGGAGTGGGTAGCCAAAATGATTACCCTAGCTGCGTCTAGGGTAATCCGCAGGGGGAGGTCCTGTGTAACCTCTGACTGTGAGAGGGGTGGGGGGTCTGCTAGAAGTTTGGCACCTACAAGTACCGTGATGGCAACAACCAATTCCCTGAAGTTTCTTTCTTGCAACGGGCGAATTGTTTCCTTTGTGGGATTACCTCATCACACAACGTAAGTCCAAGATCTTCTAACTAACTCCAATGAGAATTTTCCCTTTTAAATTCCTCATGAGCTGAAATCGAGAGAGCACCGAATTTTAATAAAATCCGTATCGGCGCGCGAAAGACATTTTGTTTGCTGCCAAGACAAACGAAATATTTACACCTCACCGTCATCTGAGCTTTCCTCGTCTCAAGCTGCAGGTTTATGACGGCGCGAAAAGAGGTGAGGGAGATTCGATGCGAAAAGAGAATTTCGAATAAGGAAGGGACACTAATATATGGGGTATTTAGACTTCTACAGTAGACTATATAGTATATGCTGTTGTATATAGTTGTTGTCGCTGTTCGTGTTGTCCATGCTATCATATAGTATATGCTGTTATATTGTATTTGCTAAATATTTGCCTGTTTTTGTAAATGTGCTAAAAGTTCAATATAATTAACCTTGTATATTGAACAGTCCAAGAAGTTGTCAAAGGTTGTTTGAAGTGATTGGAAGTGACGTTTAGGACATAGGTTTGGCTTTTGCAATCGCCAGATAGTAAAATAATCGAAAATTGGAGCAGAAATTAAGAAGCTATTTCCCCCAGCGTCTCTAAAAGAGCTTGAGGAGGTGCTATTAATGGATTCAATTCTGGCTAGAGAGTGCCTGAAAGCAGCAATAATCATTTAATTAAGATAGCGAAACAAACATTGGTGCTAACGGATCAGCCATTCTATATTAAAAATAATAATTACTAATTAAAATAGTTTTCATTCTTTTTGGTCAACTCCTGCATATTAATAAATCCTTGTCCATGTCTCCGATAAGGCGTCTTACAAGAAATGAATCCATTTCATTGAGTCACAGAGATTTGCACCCAACAGCATCTTCTGTATGAGAAATAATGATACACAAATTGTATTTATAGTCACACTTTTATGTACGAAAATTCAAAGCGAGGAAAAGAGGTCATAGAATAAAAGACAACATTTCCTAATACATATCTCAGATATAGATAAGATTTGCAATGATTGATTGCTTTATAGATAACAATAAGAAAAGAGTTAAAGAGAAAAAGCGTTTAATTTATTTTTAGGACCCTATGGCGACTGTAATTTTCAGAGAGAAAGAGAAAGCTAAACAATTATTTTTTTAATTACTTCTTTATTCCTCTACTAAATAAAACAACCATTCACACGCATAAACCTAGCAATACCAACATTCTGAACAAAGAAAATGTTTAGGCGAATCAGGACTAATCGTGGAATTTGTCAGGTGCGTTTGCAGAGTGTAAATGACGCATTTCCAGTTCAGTTGCGTAGGTGAAATTCGGCTTTCCATAAATTATTTTTTTATTTAGAATTTTTGTCAGTTCTCAAGAAAAGTTCTGTAATTCTCCAAACCGAAGAGGGGGAAAAGCATTTCCGATGGATATGAGCTTGAGCGTCAGCTAAACAGACATGTATAATATTTTCGCAATTAGATTTCGATGTGAGAAAGGAATAAAGTTTTACTTGTCAGATCGTAAATATTTTTGAAGATTTCGTCCAAAATATTTTCCAATTCTTAGGATCTTAAGTATATCAATACATTACAAATCTTCTTCTTATTTACTCACTTGCTTAGCTTTCTCTCAGGCGTTTTTAATCCGAGGTGAAGTAGAATTACTTTTCTATGGTAACCGCAAACCCTGGGTGCTGTAATTGAAGTTCAACTGACAGTTAATTTGATTTTCATTATGCAGATCGAAATGTCATATTTGCAGCATAGGAGTTTGTGGTATGTATCAAAAAACACATGATGATGGTTGAAAACGTTGAATCGTGGGGTATAGGATAAGGGAAAACAATGAGTTTTCTTTTAAGAATGAAAGAAAGACATGAAAAGAAGATTAGCGAAATATTTAACACTCTTCAATTAGTTAATATTCTACATTATAGTCAAAAGCGCCAATTAGGTGCAAGTTATAACTTGGACCCAAACGATGCTTTTAAAACTCAAAAAAATTGCCATTTCGATCTGTGTTTGTATTTCATTACCCGGTCCGGGGACCTAACTCAAATCGGAGAGATGGATCGCGTTGTTTAGGTGGTTGGTGAGGTTTTTGGTGAGGTTGGCGTGTATAGCAATGTGTAACATTTCCACTTTTGGCAAATTTCTTGCTTTTCTGCCTTTTAATATTACTTTCTTTGACATATTTGTGGTTTAGAACAGTGGTTCTCAACCTTTTTTTACCCATGGACCCTTTAAAAAAATATTTGGTGCCCGCAAAGCCCCCAAATTTTTCAATAATAAAAAAAGCAAAGGAATTGTATCAATAAGTAAAAAAAATAGTAAATAATTATGCTTATTTTGAAGGAAAACTTTAAGTTTAAATTAATACAAATAAATTATTTAATAGTTAAATTTTATGGAGCATTTATGTACATTAGTAAATAATTCATAATATACCTTTAAAAAGATAAGTGAGTAATTAAATAAAAAATGTAGATTTATTCAATGAGATCCCTGTGACTGATGTTGCTCGGCGAGATTTTTATATTCGGCTTCATCGATGTCAATGATAGTCGAAGATCACCCCTTTGCACAATGGCGAGTCTATTACGATCTTTTGACAATAAGTGAGAAACACGACTAAATCCTCATTCAACAAGGTAAGATGATGGAAAAGCAATGACGTAGAGTTGTGCTTTATCCCAGAGTAGTGGATACTTTTTAGCAGCTCATTTGTTTTCCATATATCATGCTTCCCATCTTTAAATTTTACCTGCAATATTTCTTCACTCTGTAGTTCAATGAGGGTTTCCTGTAAAGAAATGTCTACATCGGCAACATTAACTTCGAAAGGAATTGTCGCCTAAGTTAGTATATCCATCATGAGTAAGTTACTAAACTGAGCTTGCATATCTTGGTGTAAATTTTCCAAATATTCGCCATAAAATTCAAGATCATCATCGTGCAGATCGCTGCTAATTGAGGCCAAACAAAGAAACTGTTCAAATGCACGACGTCTGATATTAATCGTGTACAACTGTAGCTTTTTTCAGGAAAGCAGTAATTGCCCCTTTACTGGATATGAGATCAGAATTTCTTCCTTGGAGCTTTTTATTAAGTAAATTGATTTTTTAAAGTATATCTGATAAGTAAAATACATCGCATTTAGTTTCAAGCAGTTGTTCTCCAAGATGGGTGTTGGTCAGAAATAAGACAATACAATCCCAAAGTGCAATAAAACGATGAAGACAATTCCCCTTTGACAACCATCTCACCTCAGTATGCATTAAAAGAGGTTCAAACTCTTCTCCATTTTGACTACAGAATTTTCGAAAGAGGCGGTCTCTTAAAGAATTTGATTTAATATGGTTAACCACTTTTATCACAACACTAAGGTCATCATGTAGGCGTCCACCCTTATTTCTTAGCAACTGAGGGGTGACGGTGTATCACACAGTATATGCAAAATACTCCGGGAAAAGCTTGTTTCAAGTGTGCAATAAAGTTGCTTAACGGGATGGAATAAGTGATTTCACTTGCACCTTGTTTCAGAACTGATGAAATTATAACAGATACTGCTGGTAAAATTACTGTTTCACCAATATTATGGTTTTTTTCAGCCTTTGCTATTATCTTGCTAATTTCATAAGATGCCAATAAACCATCATTTAGTTTGTTTACTTTACTGTTAAACACTTGAACTACTGTTTCTCTTGCTTGAAAATCATCAAGGAATTTCCTGCTGTATTCTACTGGTTTGTGTTTCCTTTCATTGTGCTTGGTTTCATATGTATTTTAAGTTTACAAGGCCTCATGCTTGCATTTGAAAGTACATCCATGCATATAAGGCACATTGGTTTCGTTGCATTCTGTGGTGATGGAATAAATCCGTAAGACAAATATTCAACAGAATACTGACGGCACTTCTTCTTTGTTAGCGCCGCCATGGGTTATCTGTAAAAATATAGCAGAAGCTGTTATATCATATATTACAGTTTATAGTTAAGAATTATATGTAATTTGTTAACAAAACTAAAAGATAATTTGCAACAAATACAGAGAGAAATGAGTGACCTTGATATTTTAAGGTGAAATAGGTATGATAATTTGGTCACTTTTTGCTTAAAGTAACGTATATATATATATATATATATATATATATATATATATATATATATATATACAAGAAAGAAAGAGGGAAAGAAAGAGAGAAAGAGAGAGAGGGAGAGGGATATGGAGAGAGAAGACATTTCAAGATAAACCATTGCAATTATATGGAGTGAAGAGGCTAATAATTGTGAGTAATTTAACTAAACATCCAAGTTAACATATTTAACTTTGCGGTACTTTAAGTACAATATATTGGGCACTATTAACATTTCTCTGGATCAGAATGTACGTCAAGAATTATGTGTGTGTGTGTGTGTGTGTGTGTGTGTGTGTGTGTGTGTGTGAGGGAGCGTATTGAAGATTAATTTCACACGCACGTGTTGATATTTGTAACATAACATAACATGTCATAACATGACACAACGTAAAGTAACATAATATGATATGACATAGCTTACATCATTATGATATATGATATAATATTTTATGCAATACGATGCAATACAAGATGATACAATAATTATGATACGCTATATTACACCATAATACACTATAATATGATACGAAATAACATATAATAGTATAAAATGGTATAATATAATAATTTAGTAAATCCAGGAGTCAATAATTACTCCTCGCTTTGATTCCAATCTAATCTGATGGAGTTGATTATTATAATCAATTGGAATGAAGGGTTCCAAGCTTATTTAAGTTTGCGAAGAACTTTCTAGGAATGATATTAATTTGATACGTGTAATCCCATCTCTAAGAATTAAATTACATAGTAATGATATTATAATAACTTTCTCATTAAACACAAAACACGTTTTACGAACAATTAAAACTGAAAAAAATTCACATGAATTCCTCATGAGTTCACACTGTGCATCTGTATGAGTTGGACCCGGAGGCGAGAGGTTGCCAAATAATGTTTTCTATGAAGAGCATTAATATAAATTAAAAATTAATACTAATAAATAATTTGAACGATAATGATATATATATATATATATATATATATATATATATATATATATATATATATATATAAAATATATTAAAAAAATGGTGTTATAAAATTTCATTGTTTTTTTTTTACTGCTCATAAATTATCAATGGCAAAAGTTAATATTTGAAAACACAAATTGGCATCCAACAGTACTTCATAAACACGCATTACCATCCTCCCTCCTCCATCTCCAAACCCCCTTTTTATATATTGATTGGCTACAAGCTTAAGAAATAGTGTTCAAAATGGCAGGCAAGAAAGGTCCAGCAACTCTAAATTTCACGTGTGCCACATGTAAGAAGGACAAGTGGTACGTTGACTTGCCGGAGGACTGCTATGCGAAATGCCACCCAGGCAGTGTATGCACCACTTGCATTTCAAAGAAGGAAGTGGAGGAAGTAGTGACCTACTACAGGGAAAGAACTACAGACCTAAAAAGAAAATCGAGAGGCTCAAGGAGGAGCACTCCCACCAGATCCGAGGCTCGAAGAGAAGTTAAACGAGCTCTCGAGTCCTGTGGCAAACACCACCTCTGCAGAGAGGCCGGGCGTGAATGTGGCAGAAACGCCAAAAGGAAAAAAGAAAAAGAGAAAAAAGAAGAAAAAGGGAAAGAAGAAAGAGGAAGAGAGAGAAATAGAAGAAGAAAAGGTAGAAGAAGTTAATGAAAATGATGACAAGGGGGAAAAAATGATAGAGAAGAAGAAGAAGGGGAAGAAAAAAAAGCCTGAAAAGACCATGACGGGGAAGAGGGAGGAATCGGAAAGCTTGCCTCAGAAAATAAAGACTCCGAGCTCAGCAAGCAAATGTGCCAGGGTCAGCCTTGTGGGTGATTCCCAGGCACGGGGCCTGCAGCCCCTGCTAGCGGCCAGCCTTCGCACAAGCGTTAAGGTGAGCTGCCTCCCAGGCTGTGGGAATAAGCAGGTAAGAGCTGAGGCCGACAAGCTCAGATTTCTGAGACTTCAGTCGTTGCCCTTATGGTAAGTGGCAACGACCTGTAACTCAGAGGAGGTAGGGTAAGCCCTACAGGCGAGATTATAAAGACGGTTATGTCGACGACTGTGGATTGAAAACCCGCAGACGCGTCGTGGTGAGGATGCTTCCGAAGGTGGGGTCCAAGCCGGACTGCCCACGTGAGGAACATGTCGCTAAACCGGCGCCTTGCAGACCTCTGTACGGCGGAGGGTGTCTTTTTTGTCGACCCCTACGCCGTATTCTATGGTAGAAAAGACATCTACCAAAGGGATGATGGGGGTGCACCTCTCCTTTAAGGGCAAGGCTTTCCTAGCCAACCTCATCCAGGATGTTGTGGAGTGCACCCAAAGGAGTGTCCAGCCCATTGGGAAGGCGGATGTACGCCAGTACGCCCGAGTCACTCCCCAAACAACCTTTTCGGAGGTTGTCAAAAATGGTGCCACCGCGACAACCAAGTAGCCGGGAAACGGAACAAGTTTCCTGAGCTCCGTGGCCTCGTAGCGACGGAACAACCCGAAATGGTAGCCATAACAGAATTGTGGTTAAAAACCTCAAACTGAGACTTTGAAGGCGAATTCACGGTTCCTGGCTACCAACTCTTCCACAAAGATAGGCCAGACAAAGAGGGTGGCGGTGTAATGTTGTATGTCAAGGATAAAATCAAATCTACAAACTCCAACATTATATACGATCACGAGCTTCTAGGCGTTGACCTAGAGATAGGTCCTGTCAGATACAGGACCCTGCTGCTTTACAGATCCCCTTCCCAACCCAGTGAGAAGGACAGGGAACTGTACCAGCTGCTGGATCAGCTTGTTCGAGGCAAAGTGTGCATCGTTATGGGCAACTTCAGCAGACAAGTTGACTGGGAAACCAGAGAAGCCTGTGGCGAGAGCGCGCTACTCCTGGAGTTCGCCAACAACGAGTTCGTCACTCAATGGGTCAAAGAACCGACGAGAAGAGACAATATCCTCGACTTGGTCTTCACCTCTGAGGATGATATCGCTGAGGATCTCTCTGTGGGCGAAGAGCTCGGTGGCAGTGATCACCAGCTAATTAGATTTACCGTCAAGATCTCGAAGGTAAGGTCTGTTGCCAGTCAATCAAGGAAACTTGACTTGAGAAGAGCAGACTTTGCGAGCCTTCGTGCTGTGCTGACTGATGTAGGGCTAGTGGTATGCGAAGATGTTAGGGATTCGTGGAACAATTTCAAAAATAAGATCATGAGTCTTCAATCAAGTTGCATCCCTCTGAAATGTCCCAATCGGTCTTCTGTTCAACCAAATTGGTTTAATCGAGAAATCGTCCAACTGCTTAGGAAGAAGAGAACTGTGTACCAGCAATCGAAGATCTCGGGGGACTTTGACAAATACCGGAGGCTAGCCAGGAGAGTGAAATCCACCATAAGGGCGGCTAAGCGGTCTGAGAAACTCCGAGTGGCGAGACTCTGTAAAGAGAATCCCAAGGAGTTTTTTTATATATGTGAACAGCCGTAAACCAATCCGTCAAACGATTGGCCCTTTGAGAAATGAGGAGGGGGCATTAAAGCACTTAGATGCAGAAAATGCTAACCTCCTCAACGACTAAATCTCTTCAGTGTTTAACTGAAGAGTGTTGTCCCCTCCCCCAGCCAGTGGATTCCTACTCGGGGGAAAAGCTGGAGGTAATGGACTTCACCGAAGGTGAAATAAATAAAAAGATCGCTGACCTAAAGACGAATAAGTCCCCCGGACCGGACGGGTTTCTATCCAAGGTGTTGAAGGAAGTGTGCGATGAAGTATCACGACATCTGTGCGCTATCTTTAACATGTCAATCCGGACCGGATGCGTTCCTAGAGACTGGCATGAGGCGGATGTGACTCCGATCTTCAAGAAAGGAGACCCCAGCCATCCGTTAAACTACCGACCAATCAGTCTGACTTCGATAGTCGGTAAACTCATGGAAAGCATGATAGAGGACAAGATAACGTCTTATTTAGAGTCAAACCTGCTACTGAAGAGTTTCCCAGCACGGCTTCCGAAGGAAACGGTCATGCCTTACGAACCTTGTGGAATTCTTCCACTTCGTGTTCACTGAGCATGATCGAGACAAGGCGGTGGATGTTGTGTACCTTGACTTCCAAAAGGCCTTTGACAAGGTACCACACCACCGCCTTGTCCGGAAAGTGCGTGCGCAGGGCATAGGCAGCAAGGTAGCAGGTTGGATAGAGAGCTGGCTAAGTGACAGACGGCAACGCGTAGTGGTGAATGGTCGGGCCTCTGAATGGGCGCCTGTATCTAGCGGTGTCCCTCAAGGTTTCGTCCTGGGCCCACTACTGTTTATTATCTATGTCAACGACATGGACGGAGACATGGTTGCCAAAATCTCCAAATTTGCCAACGACACCAAGCTTGGTATCAATGTGGCAAAGGAGGGGAACACTGCTAGCCTCCAAGAGGACCTTCAAAGGATTGGGGAGTGGTCGGACACATGGCAAATGCTTTTCAACGTGAACAAATGCAAAGTAATGCATATCGGCCACCGAAACCCCAAATCTCAGTACTTCCTTAAGGGAACTGCTCTTGAATCGAATGACACTAAGAAGGACTTGGGGGGTACTATCACTAGCGACCTCAAGTTCTTGAAACAGTGCATCGAGGCAGAGAATAAAGCCAAAGAATGTTAGGCTACATAAAGCGCCAGTTTGGATACCGTAACAACGAGATAGTACTTTGTTTGTACAACCCACTCGTTCGGCCGCACCTGGAGTATGCCGTATAATTTTGGAGTCCTTCGTTTCGAAAGGACACGGCAAGGTTGGAACGCGTACAAGCTAGGGCAACCAAACTGATTCCCTCTATCCAACATAAAATTTATGAGGATAGACTAAGGGAATTAGATCTGTTCTCGCTGGAAACCCGTAGACTGCGTGGTCAGTTTATCGAAGTTTTCAAAATACTTCGAGGGTTTGACAATGTTGACTACCGGGATATTTTCACACTGAGTGAGGACAGAACGCGCAATCACGGCTTCAAACTTGAACTGAAGCGTTACAACCGCAATCTGTGTGGAAATTTTTTCACTCACAGTATCTGCGGTAAGTGGAACGCACTTCGAGTGGAAGTTGTCAACAGTGAATCTGTTGACCAGTTTAAGTCAAGACTAGACAAAGTCTTGAAAAGTGGCCGTTTAAGGACGCAAAACAATTGAGCAGCCATGTGCCTACTCGACTGCTAGTCCAAAGGTACCCTCTTTGAATGGACCATAAGGTCTCATTGGGTACTTTCTTTCCTTTTTACTCCTTGTTACTCCCCCCTCTCTCTCTCTTTCTGTTTCTCTCTCTCTCTCTCTCTCTCTCTCTCTCTCTTCCTCTCTCTCTTCCCCCTCTCTCTCTCTCTCTCTCTCTCTCTCTCTCTCTCTCTCTCTCTCTCTCTCCCATTCCCCAGCCGACGGATTCCTACTCGGGGGAAAAGCTGGAGGCAATGGACTTCCATAAAGGAGAAATAAAGAAAAAGATCGCTGACCTAAAGACGAATAAGTCCCCTGGACCAGACGGGTTTCTACCTAAAGTGTTGAAGGAAGTGTGCGATGAAGTATAACGACAACTGTGCGCTATCTTTAACATGTCAATCCGGACCGGATGCGTTCCTAGAGAATGGCGTGAGGCGGAGGTGACTCCTATCTTCAAGAAAGGAGACCGTAACCAACCGTCGAACTACCGACCTATCAGTCTGACTTCGATAGTCGGTAAACTCATGGAAAGCATCATGGTGGACAAAGTGACGTCGTATTTAGAGTCAAACCTGCTACTGAGGAGTTTCCAGCACGGCTTCCGAAGGCAACGGTCATGCCTTACGAACCTTGTGGAATTCTTCCACTTCGTTTTCAGTGAGCACGATCGGGACAAGGCGGTGGATGTGGTCTACCTAGACTTTCAGAAAGCCTTTGATAAGGTACCACACCGCCGCCTTCTCCGGAAAGTGCCAGCGCTTGGCATAGACTGAAAGGTAGCCGGCTGGATCAAGAACTGGCTAAGTGGCAGATGGCAACGGGTGGTGGTTAATGGACAGTCTTCTGAGTGGGTGCCCGTTACTAGCGGGGTGCCTTAACGTTCTGTCCTGGGACCACTACTATTCATCATCTACGTCAACGACATGAACGGTGACATCGTTGCCAAGATTTCCAAATTTGCCGATGATACCAAGCTTGGTATGAACGTTGCAAAGGATGGAAATACTGCCCGCCTGCAGGAAGATCTTGGGAAGATTGGGGAGTGGTCAGACACGTGGCAAATGCCTTTTGACGTGGTGAAATGCAAAGTGATGCATATCGGCCACAGAAACCCCCAATATCAGTATATCCTTAAGGGCACTGCTCTTGAATCGAGTGACACTGAGAAGGACTTGGGTGTAACAATCACTAGTGACCTCAAGTTCTCGAAACAGTGCATTGAGGCGGAGAAAAAGGCCCAAAGGATGCTAGGCTATATTAAGCGCCAGTTTGGTTATCGAAACCAGGAGATTGTACTGTGCCTGTACAACTCACTTGTCCAACCGCACCTGGAGTATGCCGTACAATTTTGGGGTCCTTCATTGCGAAAGGACATCGCGAGAATGGAACGCGTACAAGCCAGAGCAACCAAGCTGATTCACTCTATCCGACATAAAAGTTATGAGGATAGACTAAGGGAATTATATCTGTTCTCGCTGGAAACCCGTAAACTGCGTGGTCAGCTCATCGAAGTTTTCAAAATACTTCGAGGGTTCGACAATGTTGACTACCGGGATATTTTCACACTGAGTGAGAACAGAACGCGCAATCACGGCTTCAAACTTGAACTGAAGCGTTACAACCACAATCTGAGTGGAAATTTTTTCACTTACAGTATCTGCGGTAAGTGGAACGCACTTCCAGTGGAAGTTGTCAACAGTGAATCTGTTGACCAGTTCAAGTCAAGACTAGACAAGGTCTTGAAAAGTGGCCGTTTAGGGACGCAAAACAATTGAGCAGCCTTGTGCCCGCTCGATTGCAAGTCCAATGGTACCCTCTTTGAATGGACCGTAAGGTCTCCTAGGGTACCTTCTTTCCTTGTTGTTACTCCTTTTTGTTGTTACTCTCTCTCTCTCTCCATTCTCAGTAATAATAACAGTTCTGAATTAGAATTGCTCTATGGCCAACCAAAATATCACCGTAGACCCCAATTCGTTATTTTATGTTTGTGGACCCCTAGTAATGTTATATGGCCCCCTAGGGACCATGTAGCCCACGGTTGAGAACCACTGGTTTAGACAATGACGGTGCTTTTAATATATCCTTTTATTTCCTCAATCAGTCTTCCCATTATTAAAGTACACTACCCATCAAATTTGCTCTACATCACCATTTGCTAAGTTTATAAATAAACAGACAAGAACTATTTTTAATACAAGGGGTTTCAGGGAAATCGATACTAATTGTACACGGGGAAAATAAAACAGGCTGTGTACCAAACAAAGCTATACATTCTCATGTACACACGAATAGAGCGATAGATATAGTTGCAAAATCATTCGAAATGGCCCACCATCTGACTTCATGACCTTCTTTATTTGCGACCTAAACTAGTTGCATAGCCTGGTTAGGAGGTTTTTGTCAATGAATGACAGTGGCTACCCTAAGAGATGTATAGCGTTGTGAACAGGCATGTTGACAACCTTCCCAACAACACCCCACACTAAATAATCTAAGGAGTTGTAATAGAAAGAACTTGGCTGCCACAAGTCCGGTGACCAGGTGTGCGAGACGTGGTTGAACAACTTCGTGTGCGTCTCCCTTGCCTTATTTGTGTACATCAAAACATTCATGACACCAGATACTTCAACTTTGTTTAAAGTTGAGGGACTCTTTAGAAAAAGGAATTCGAGAAGATAGATGTCAAATTCCGTTGGGCTTTAATGCATCACTTACGACTTTCAAATCCCAAACTTTTATTTTTCCTACTTTGGTCCTGTATTTCCCTTGGAACGTTACACCAACTTTCAAGCGCTACACTTCGCTCTTCTCCATTATACATAAGAACGAGTCAAATGCCGGAGTAAAAATGGGAAAGACGAACGCAGCAGATCCGACCAACGGCTGCAACTAAAAAAGTATATTGGAATTGATTTCGGAGGAAATCAAAGAACCTTTCTAACCGGATATTGTGGAAAAGCTCTTTGCCAATGACAGTGCAGCATTTTTAGAAATAAAAATAACCCGGTTCTTGAGGATGTTTAGAACGATCCACAAAATTTCATGGCACGAGGCATTCAATTGCAGAATAACGACCGGCAAAGACCGTAATATCCATTTTAGGCTAATTTAAAAAGAGAGAGGAAAGGATGGAACTCAGAGGTCAATGAGAGGCGAAAGAAAAAAATAGGCTAAATTAGTTGCATAAATCATATTTGTGCTTTGTCATATTTATCAATTCTATTTTTAAACATATTTACTGTGGTACTATAGACTTCATCCCTAGACAAAATATTGCAAATATATGTTAATTTGTAAACAAAAAAAGTAGTGCAATCTCTTAAAATGGACTTCCAGAGTTTATCAACGACCAAAGTAAGTGAAATGGGGCGAACATTTTCAGGATCAGTCTTTATCCCCTTTTTGGAAAATTCCTCTTACATTTGCCTCTTTGAACTCCTATACAACTATATCCTCTCTGATAGCTTTTTTTGAAAATTGTATACTAGGGAGACCATCCTTTATAGAAATTTTCATTTTTTTAATATAAAAACTAATTTTCCGTTATGTCAATATTTAATAACTCGTGTCTTTGTGCAAATTATTTGAAGGTATTAAAAATTTTAAAAATCATTTGTTGTTTTCGCTACTTGGCTCGATCCTCACTAAGGACCCCTTCAAAATCCTGAGAAGGCCCGAATGCTCTTTATAATTCACCTACAATTATTTACATATTAATAAAAGTCCTTTTGATCGTGTTTTGACTCCTACGCCAGTTCCTCTTCATTGTTCCTCTTGGTTGTTCGTATTGTGCGTGTGACAAGGCGACGCTGATAAAGAAGGTCTCGGATTCGATCAAAATATTCTTACTTCGATCCCAGTTTTTGAAGACTTATCTATTATTTCTAATGCTTCAAATTCATTCACAAGAGGATAAGTCCTTACGTCAAAATAAGTTTACATGCGATCGTACACACAAGCGTACACACAACCAGTTCTTAACTTGTGCTCCGAACCCCCCAAACGCCCCTTCTTTCACAGTTTCGCGTGGGGATTTTGGTCGGTCCGCTTCTTTATCCCGTTTGTTATTGAAAGATGAATGGAAATATCGAGAAAGATATTTTAGGCTTCGGATGATCTTTTCGCTAAACCCAAACATTTGAATTTGATTTAGAATTTAACAGCCCTTAAAAATACGGCGATTACTAGAAAGCAAAAAAGGGGAGGGGGGCTATCCCCATTTCCTATTCCATAAGGGTGTGGTATTAGGGCGGATTATAGCCTCTGCAACGTAGGAACTATGGAGAATGGCAACTCCCCTCTTCCTTAAAGTGTACACAAGAGGGAGTGTTAGGTGTAGCATGTTCCAGACTGCTGCAGCTGACATCTAGAGAATCAACTTCTGCCCAGGCCTCAATGCCTGTAGCAAAGACTGAGGGCATTTCTCTTCCCCACATTTTCACTCCTTATTTACTCCAACTCTCTTTACAGATCTATTCTTACAAACTTTCTACATGAATTACCCTCGTTAGTTTCTTTTTAAATAGAAAAACACCAGAGAAATTCCTAGTCCCCGCACCACGAAAGTAGGCATACAAAAATTAAATTTCCAAACTAAAACTTTTAAAATTTTGCTTTATTTGATCGCAAATTCGTTTCTGAGCCTCATTTTTCGTTAAGGACTAAATTTATTTTCTAATTTACAAAGGCCAAATAAACTCCAAAATGGAAGGCGAGGATCCACGAGTCAAGGAATGAGTTTCTTCCCTCGGGAAAGGAAAGGCGGCATTTCTGCTGCCGAATCAGAGAAAGATGGCAACTGCGCTTTGAGCCTCAGTTTGGTTTGCCTTTATCACCAATTGTTAAGATTTCTCGATACGGTTTTTTTTATGTCTTCCTAGCTTTTAATTGTTACTATTTGCTGTTACCTGTCCCTGGTGTTAGTGTTTGGCCCATCTTTGGATAGCGGTAAAGGAGGAAGGTGATTGAAGTGGAAGGAAGTTGGAGGTTTGCAGAGAGGTGCAAGTTGCGTGGAGGTCACGCTAATCTCTGTACTATGAACTAATTTTAGAGTTAAGTTCGAAATAAGTTAAAGTGAAAGTGTGTCTGTTTATTTATTTATGTGGTTGTTTTGTTATTATGTTATGTGTATATGAGATAAGCGTTCAAACCGTTGTTAGCGTTATTTGTTTTCCTGCTATGTTAATAACTCGAGTTTCTATGATTTTTGTAGCATAATTCTCGTATCTGTATCTGTTGTGTGGGCTCATGTTCCTTGGTTATTTATTTGTTTATTTTTCCCTTATTTATTCAGGTTGTTATTTCCATTTTCGGTTCATTTGCATTTTTTGGTTAGTTTTGTCATTCCTTGTGGGTATCAAGTCCAATCCAGTGAGTTTGTCATTATTTTGGAAATTTTTGTCACAATCGGGTTTCCTTATTTGGTTTACACGTAAACCTCCTCCTCTTTCCTTTGGTCCGCTTTGTTTTTAGTACTAGGAAACAGCATATGTTGTCTCCATCCTGCCCCTCGTGCTATTTGATTATTTAGTTCCTCTCCTATTTCTTCCCTTGTGTTTCTCTATGATTTTTTGGGCTCTTTTTTCAATTATTTTGTTCAATGGTTTTATTTTCGCTTCGATATGTAAGTCTCTTTGTTTTTTCCTCTCTAATCGTCGCGTGTTCGTAATTATGTATATTGCCTTATTCTGTATACGTTGCATTCTTATTAGATTGCTTCTTAAACCGTATACATGGCAATTGTTGGATATATCAAGGTAGGCTGTATCATGGCCTGGTAGATCTTTTTCTTATTTTTCATGTTTTGATTTCTTAATCTGTAGAGTAAAGTTAGCATGCCTTGTGCTTTGTTTAGTCTTTCGATCACGTATTTCTTTAACCATTTTTGGTAATAGTTAGGCCTAAAATCTTGCCTTCACCGTTATAGGTGTATCGCTCTCCATCTACGTAAACATCGAATAGTCTTCTGCGATACATAGGTATAATTTTAAATTTATCTCTATTCGTCTTAATTTTCCATTTACGTTTATACCCTGAAGATGACCAAACACGGTCGAAAGAAGCATAGGAATAAAGAATGTCATTCGCGGATGTTTTACTCACCTCAAAGACCCCGTTAAAAACTTGTAAGAAATATTAAGTAAATACAAGTTAAAATTAATAAAGCTGCCACAGCTATGGACTTCAATAATATCTGCATACAACATGGTATTTTACCTAATTATATATATATATATACATATATATAATGGAATGTAAGATATCACATTGACGTGATGTATATCAGTAGAAGATAATGGTAAACCACAATATTTAAATAAAGATTTTATTTATAACTATCGGACTAGTTTCGGCAAGATTCTATTTTCAACTAATAATGAAGAAGCTAAGCAAGGAGCACAGTATATATAAGGTAAAACACATCCTAATCAAAATGAAACAGCAGGAAACAATCTGGAAAAAATATATATACTCGAGTAAATCTAGCGTGAATGATAAGCTAAACAAAATGAAATGGAACCGGAAACAATCTGAAGAGTTGCTAATCTCCAAAACGCATTGCGTCCGGGAGCTTATAGATACGATTGGCGACTCTATTCGTTATATATTTGTTAAATTTGTATTGCCTTTCAGATAAATTGAAATTAGCAACTTTGTTGATGATGATGGATTCCGCGATTATGCTCTCAACTTAATTGTTTTATTTATAAATGATTTTTGCATGGTTAAAATCAATTCTATTGTCGTGTGTTTGAAATGCGTGTAAAGAGACTTGAAGAATTCATACACCTTCTGATATCAGCTAAATGTTCTTTCATCCTCTTATTAAAGTGTCCTGACTCTCCGATGTATATTTATTTGCAATTATAGCATGGTATACTCTAAACTCCAGCATCGAAATTGATTGGGCTATTCTAGTCAAGGATTTTCGAATGGTATTGGAATATTTAAATGTAATATTTATGTTATTTCCGTTCGCATATGATTTTTAAAAAGCCAAGGCTGGAGCATATAGGAAACTAATACATTTTTTTAAAAATCATCCCTTCGTGGTGTGGACGTGGCCTAAAAGTTTTTTCGTGCTTTGGAATGGCATCTATTTATGAGGTGAATTGGATATTTTAGTTTAATGAAATTGCAGATAAGGTGGTTAATTTCATATTGAATCAAAATTGGGTTGCACGTTCTATAGGCTCGGAGAAAGAGGGAAGAAATAACAGATATCTCAACAGATTTATCATGTAGTGACAAAATATGTATGTAAACATTTGATTTTGTAGGCTTTCGATAGACTGAGCACTGAATATAATTATTTAAACGGTGGATATTTACGTCTGAAAACGGTAGAGAATTATTCTGTTCCCATTCTACTTTAAATTTTATTGATGGGTTTAACGAATTCAGGTTGTTGAAAAATTCATTGAAATTGTTGTTGTCTATGGGCCATGCCGCTAGGATATCATCTACATATCAGAACCAGATAAGAGGTTAGGAATGGATCCTAGAAAGGAGGGTCATTTCATAGTTTTTCATAAATAGATTGCATAGGATGGGGGAAAGGGGGTTACCCATACTTAGCCATATTTTTGGCGAAAAAACTTATCTTCAGTTGAAAATACATTATTCGTTACACAAGCTTAGGATGAACGTCGCAAAGGAAAGAAATACTGCCCGCCTCCAAAATGATCTTCGGAAGATTGGGGAGTGGTCGAACACGTTGCAAACGCCTTTTAACGTGAACAAATGCAAAGTAATGGATATCGGCTACCGATAACCCCAATCTCAATATATCCTTAAGGGCACTGCTCTTGAATCCACCGACACTGAGAAAAATCTGGGTGTAACTATTACTAGTGATCTCAAGTTCTCGAGGCAGTGTATTGAGGCGGAGAAGAAAGCCCAAAGGATTATAGGTTATATAAAGATACAGTTTGGATATCGGAACAAGGAGATAGTGCTGTGTTTGTATAACTCCCTTGCCCGAGCGCACCTGGAGTATGCCGTACAATTTTGGAGTCCTTCGTTTTGAAAGGATATCGCAAGATTAGAACGTGTGCAAGCCAGAGCAACCAAACTGATTCACTCTATCAGACACAAGAGGTACGAAGATAGATTACGGGAATTAGACTTGTTCTCGTTGGAGACTGCGTGGTCAGCTTATCGAGGTGTTCAAAATACTTCGAGGCTTCAACATTGTAGACTACAGGGATATTTTCCAGCTTAGCCAGAGCAGAACAAGAAATCACGGCTACAAACCTGAACTGAAGCGTTACCTGCGTGACCTACGGACTTGGAATGCACTTCTAGTAGAAGTTTTCAACAGCAATTCTGTTGAACAGTTCAAGGCGAGACTAGACAAAGTCTTGAAAAATAGCCGCTTCGAGACTAGAAGCGTGGCGCGAGTGCTCTTCTAGAGCGTCAATCTGACCATTTAGAGGACTGCACCTGTTTAGGTGTTCACTCAAAGGTACCTTCTTTGAATGTATCATAAGATCTACTAAGGTACCTCTTTTCCTTGTTACTCCTTGTTACTCTCTTATTCCTAGTTCTCTCATATTGCCATGGCTCTCTTATTCCTATTTCTCTCATATTCCTAGATCTCTTTTATTCCTAGTTCACTCCTTTTCCTAGTTCTCTCATATTTCTAGTTATCTCTTATTCTTAGTTCTCTCTTATTCTTAGTCATCTTTTATTCTTAGTTCTCTCTTATTTCTAGTTCTCTCTTTTACTAGTTTTGTCTTATTCCAATTTCTCAATTATTCATATTCCTCTCTTAAACCTATTTCTATCTCATTTCTAGTTCTAAATTATTCCTAGTTCTTTCTTATACCTAGTTCGCTCTTATTCATAGTACTTTCTTATTCCTATTTCTCTTTTATTCCTAGTTCTTTCTTATAACTAGTTCTCTCTTATTCCTGGCTCTCTTTTATTCCTAGCTCTCTCTTATTCCTATTTCTCTCTTATTCGTAGTTTTATCTTATTCCTAGCTCTCTCTTATTTCTAGTTCTCTCTTATTCCTATTTTCTCTTATTGCTATTTCTCTCATATTCTTAGTTCTCTCGTATTCTTAGTTCTCTCTTTTCCTAGTTATCTCTTATTCCCAACTCTCTCTTATTCCTAGTTCTCTCTTATTCCTAGTTCTCTCTTTTCCTAGTTTTCTCTTATCCCTAGCTCTCTCTTATTCCTAGTTCTCTCTTATTCCTATTTCTCTCTTATTCCCAGTTCTATCTTTTTCCTAGTTCTCTTTTATTCCTTTTTCTCTATTATTCCTAGTTCTCTCTTATTTCTATTTTTCTCTTATTCCTAGTTTACTCTTATTCCTAGTTCTCTCTTATTCCTAGTTCTCTTTTATTCTTAGTTCGCTCTTATTCCTAGTTCTCTCTTTTTCCTAGTTTTCTTTTAATCCTACTGCTCTCTTATTTCTAGTTCTCTCTTTTTCCTAGTTCTCTTTATTCCTATTTCTCTATTATTCCTAGTTCTGTCTTATTCCTATTTTTCTCTTATTCCTAGTTCACTCTTATTCCTAGTTCTCTCTTATTCCTAGTTCTCTTTTATTCCTAATTCGCTCTTATTCCTAGTTCTCTCTTTTTCTTAGTTTTCTTTTAATCCTACTGCTCTCTTATTTCTAGTTCTCTCTTATTCCTAGTTCTCTCTTTTTCCTAGTTCTCTTTATTCCTATTTCTCTATTATTCCTAGTTCTCTTTAAATCCTATTTCTCTCTTATTCCTAGTTCACTCTTATTCCTAGTTCTCTCTTATTTCTAGTTCTCTTTTATTCCTAGTTCTCTATCTCATAACGAAAATAGAGGGAGAGGTGACGCCCCCTTATCGCGGGAAGAGAGCTTGTGTGGACCTTAGACTTTTCGAGCTATGTCGGCGGGGGTACCTCTTCTGGGTACCCCTGGTAAGGCTTCCTTTGTCTATTTGGTCGGAAACGAGGTTCCAGACTAAGTACGTCATTCCTTCCTTTTTCTACTCTATCTTTCTCATTTTTTACTTTTATCATATCTCCCACTTATACAAAAAGAAAAAAACAACAAAAAGCCTACTCCTATCGTGTCACTCTTTCCCTTTTTTCACTCTATCTACCTATAAGGACCTGGCAGCTACCTCATGCGTCAGAAGAGAGGCTTTGGAACCTCTATAAACAACGCCAATCGACGCTCACTGGTTGCGAGAGACTAGGACTAGAGGTGTCCTAGGCGTTGGGGTACGATGAATGGTATGAGGGTAGTGCCCCGTTAACCCCTTCCCTGGCGCGTAATTATTGACCGTTCCCAGTGCCCGTCGACGGGTGTTTATGTTAGCATTGGTCCGAGGTGACGGCCCTTTGTTCCCATGTTGGTTGCCAGGCCAATAAAAAGCCTTGGGTAGAGTTCCTTGGTGTGGCGGGATATCCATTGAACGCTACTCCGAGATCCTGGCCGTTGTGAAGGGAACTAGTAGGAGTTTAGTAAGGGGCGTGCTTCGTTGATGTTCACCTGGTGACAAATCGATGGCCCCTTCGGGGACCGTCAGTGCTGCTTGGTTGGGAGCCACGGCACGCCGAAGTTTGACGACTCGGTCGGACGAACAGCAGCACATGGAGAGTGCCTTCTGAAAGATCCGAAACCTCTCAGATCGATAGGCGGGAGCGAGTCACGCGGGGAGAACTCACCAACCCCCCTTTTTTATCATTGATTGGTCACGAGTTTTCAGAGAGAGAGAAAGCGCTCAAAATGACAGGCAAAAAAGGACCCGTTCGTCTCAAACACAACTGTGCAATATGCCAGTTAGAAAAGTGGTGCGTTGACTTTCCGGATGGCTGCTACTCAAAATGTAACCCTGAAAGTATCTGCACTACTTGCATATTGACGCGAGAGGTGGAAAAATTAAAAGACCTCTATATAGCCTCAGAGGAGAGAGCTAAGGTCCTTGAGGGAAAGTTGGAGAAGCTCGAAGCCCTTAACGTAGCTCAGGTTCGATGCCTAGAAGAGGCGCCACCCACTGACGTGTCGAAATCCCATGGTAACCAAGCGGACATTCCGGCATCATCTCAGGCTAAGCTAGCTGAGGCGAGAGAAAAGGAGAAAAAGAAGAAAGGAGAAACGAAGAAAAAAAAGAATAAGAATAAAGTTGAAACAAATGTAGAACCAACAATAGAAGAAAAACAGATAAAGAAGAAGAAAAAGAAAGATAAGAATGTGGAGAGTAAAGAGGAAAAGGGAAGGCCTCTTCCACAAGGGAAGACCCCGTCTTCAGAGACCAAGTGTCCGAAGGCCACCCTCATTGGTGAATCGCAAACACGGGATCTGCAGCCGCTGCTAGCGGCCCGCCTTCGCACTAGCGTGAAGGTAAGCTGCCTGTCAGGACGGGGTAACCACAACATCAGAGTAGAGGCAGAGAAAGCTCAGATTTCTGAGAATTCAGTTGTTGCTCTGATGGTGAGCGGCAACGACCTCTACCTCAGAGGGGGTAAGGTTGGCCTCAGTGGTAAGACCATCCAAACGGTGATGGGAGCCGTGGAAGACATAGGGTTTAAAACCCGCAAACGTGTGGTGGTTGGGATGCTTCCGAGAAGATGTCCATCCCGAACCGCTCACGAAAGAAACGTTGCAGAGAACAGAAGGTTGGCGGATCTCTGCATGGCAGAAGGAGTCTTCTTCGTGGACCCCTATCGTACCTTTATCGGTAGAGACGACCTCTACCAAAGGGACGGGGTACATCTCTCCTTTAAAGGGAAGGCGTTTCTCGCCAACCTAATTCAAGATATCGTGGAACGCACCCAAAGGAGCGTTCGAAACAGAGCGAAAGCGCACGTGCGCCAGCATGCCCGTGTCACTCCTGGAACGACCTTCTCGGAGGTCGTCAAAAAGGGTGTGACCACGAAAACAGAGAAGCCGGGAAACGGAAGAGCATAGGGAGTCCTACACTAGGGGACTCCCTGAAAGTTTTTCTGTTCAATGCGAGGTCAATCAGGAATAAGTTTCTTGAGCTCCGTGGCCTCGTAGTAACAGAGGAACCTGAGATGGTGGCCATAACGGAGTGGTGGATAAAAACCTCAAGCCAAGATTTTGAAGGTGAATTCACGATTCTTGGTTACCAGCTCTTCCTGAAAGATAGGCCAGACAGAGAGGGTGGCGGTGTGATGTTGTATGTCAAGGATACTCTCAACTCGACGGATTGCAACATCGTATCCGACCATCAACTACTAGGTGTTGACCTAGAGATAGGTCCTGCCAAATACAGGACCCTGTTGCTTTATAGACCTCCTGCCCAACTCGTTAAAAAGGACAGAGATCTGTACCAGCCACTATGAGAACTTGTCGAAGACAGAGTGTGTATCGTCATGGGTGATTTTAACACACAAGTTGACTGGGAAATTAGAGAACACTGTGGCGAGAACGCACTACTCCTGGAGTTCGCGAACAACGAGTTCCTCACTCAATGGGTGTGAGAGCCAACGAGAGGAAACAATATCCTCGACTTGGTTTTCACCTCTGAGGATGACATCGTTGAGGACCTCTCTGTTGGCGAAGAACTCGGTGGCAGTGACCACGGACTAATTAGATTTGTAGTCAAAGTTCCGAAGGCAGGGCCTGCAACTAGTAAATCTAAGAAACTCGATTTAAAAAGATCAGACTTTGCAGGTCTTTGTGCTGGACTGACTGACTCGAGGCTAGAAGTGTGCAATGTTGTTGAAGACTCGTGGAACAGTTTCAAAACCACATTCATGAGTCTTCAATCGCGTTTCATCCCTCTGAAATGTTCCAATCGGTCTTCTGTTCAACCAAAGTAGTTTAATCGAGAAATCAGCCAACTGCTTAGGAAGAATAGAACTGTGTACCGGCAATCGAAGATTTTGGGTGACTTTGACGAATACCGGAGGCTAGCCAGGAGAGTGAAGTCCAGCATAAGGAAGGCTAAGTGGTCTGAGGAACTCCGAGTGGCGAGACTCTGTAAAGAATATCGCAAGGAGTTTTTTGGATATGTGAACAGCTGTAAACCAATCCGTCGAACGATTGGCCCTTTGAGGAATGAGGAGGGGAAATTAAAGCATTCAGATGCAGAAAATGCTAACCTCCTCAACTACTACTTCTCTTCAGTGTTTACTGAAGAGTGTGGTCCCAAACCCCAGCCGACGGATTCCTACTCGGGGGAAAAGCTGGAGGCAATGGACTTCACCGAAGGAGAAATAAAGAAAAAGATCGCTGACCTAAAGACGAATAAGTCCCCTGGACCGGACGGGTTTCTACCTAAAGTGTTGAAGGAAGTGTGCGATGAAGTATCACGACATCTGTGCGCTATCTTTAACGTGTCAATCCGGACCAAATGCGTTCCTAGAGACTCCTATCTTCAAGAAAGGAGACCGTTACCAACCGTCGAACTACCGACCTATCAGTCTGACTTCGATAGTCGGTAAAATCATGGAAAGCATCATGGTGGACAAATTGACGTCGTATTTAGAGTCAAACCTGCTACTGAGGAGTTCCCAGCACGGCTTCCGAAGGCAACGGTCATGCCTGACGAAACTTGTGGAATTCTTCCACTTCGTTTTCAGTGAGCACGATCGGGACAAGGCGGTGGATGTGGTCTACCTAGACTTTCAGTAAGCCTTTGATAAGGTACCACACCGCCGCCTTCTCCGGAAAGTGCGAGCGCTTGGCATAGACTGAAAGGTAGCCGGCTGGATCGAGAACTGGCTAAGTGGCAGACGGCAACGGGTGGTGGTGAATGGACAGTCTTCTGAGTGGGTGCCCGTTACTAGCGGGGTGCCTCAAGGTTCTGTTTTGGGACCACTACTATTTATCATCTACGTCAACGACATGGACGGTGACATGGTTGCCAAGATTTCTAAATTTGCCGACGATACCAAGCCTGGTATGAACGTTGCAAAGGATGGAAATACTGCCCGCATGCTGGAAGATCATGGGAAGATTGGGGAGTGGTCGGACACGTGGCAAATGCCTTTTAACGTGGGGAAATGCAAAGTGATGCATATCGGCCACAGAAACCCCCAATCTCAGTTTATCCTTAAGGGCACTGCTATGGAATCCACCGACACTGAGAAGGACTTGGGTGTAACAATCACTAGTGACCTCAAGTTCTCGAAACAGTGCATTGAGGCGGAGAAAAAGGCCCAAAGGATGCTAGGCTATATTAAGCGCCAGTTTGGTTATCGAAACCAGGAGATTGTACTGTGCCTGTACAACTCACTTGTCTGACCGCACCTGGAGTATGCCGTACAATTTTGGAGTCCTTCATTGCGAAAGGACATCGCGAGATTGGAACGCGTACAAGCTAGGGCAACGAAACTGATTCCCTCTATCCGACATAAAATTTATGAGGATAGACTAAGGGAATTAGATCTGTTCTCGCTGGAAACCCGTAGACTGCGTGGTCAGCTCATCGAAGTCTTCAAAATTCTTCGAGGGTTTGACAATGTTGACTACCGGGATATTTTCACACTGAGTGAGAACAGAACGCGCAATCACGGCTTCAAACTTGAACTGAAGCGTTACAACCGCAATCTGTGTGGAAACTTTTTCACCTACAATATCTGCGGTAAGTGGAACGCACTTCCAGTGGAAGTTTTCAACAGTGGATCTGTTGACCAGTTCAAGTCAAAACTAGACAAAGTCTTGAAAAGTGGCCGTTTAGGGACGCAAAACAATTGAGCAGCCATGTGCCCGCTCGATTGCTAGTCCAAAGGTATCCTCTTTGAATGGACCGTAAGGTCTCCTAGGGTACTTACTTTCCTTGTTACTCTTTTATTCCTACTTCTCTCTTATTCCTAGTTCTCTCTTATTCCTAGTTCTCTCTTATTCCTAGTTTTCTTTTAATCCTAGTTCTCTCTTATTTCTAGTTCTCGCTTATTTTTAGTTCTCTCTTATTCCTAGTTCTCTCTTATTCCTAGTTCTCTCTTACTCTAAATCCATTATTATAACCACCATACCCATCATTTCATCTGGATTTATCTTACACTTCAATCACAATTTTGCCAAACACAATAATCAACTTTTTATTCCATTCACCTCCCCCCATTAACACCTGAGAGAATGGTACTCTCACAGCACTCTTTAAATTTCAGGTTCTCTTCTACTATAAGTACTCACAAAAACACGGAGGCACAACACAGCTTTTTATCTTTCCACCCACTCTCTATCATCTGCTCCATTTTCCTTTCCTTTTCATATACCTCAGATTAATAACAACCTCTACCACACTCATCTACTCCATACCCTGATACAATTACTGGCTCTTCCTTGCCAGCATAATAAAGCGTATAAAAGCACTCATGCCATTTATCAATTACTCTTAATTCTCATCTCCGTTGTTCTCCCTTCCTTCGCAAGGATCTTCTTCCTCTCATCCGCATATTTAGTGGTACACTTTCAGAATGCTTTAATTCCCGCTTTATTTAGATTCCTTCTATGCATTAATCCGTAATTTCCCTACCATGGATCTGTATTTGCCGGATCCGTTTCCCTTCAAATGAATAATTCATGTCATCATTCACTCTTTCAGCATTTCACTTTCTCTTTCCACTTCCGTCACTGTTTAAATTTGCTTCACATTTCCTCTATTCAAATGTAAATCTCTCTATTTTTCTTCCTCGTTTCTCTCTCCATCTCTGTCCTTCTCTCTCTCTCGATACATTTTCTGCGTGCAAGAGAGCAAAGATCCCGATTATTTTCACTCCCATCTCACTACACCTACACATTGTAAAAGACTTTTTAATGGCACGTGCTGGAAAAAAAGAACTTTAAGTTTCTTCGACACAAATTTTCGATAAATGCAAAAAAAAAGTGTAACAGAACTTTTGCACACTCTGGTAGTGTCCGAAATCCTTAGATTCTATGATCTTATTCGTGGTTGTTTCTTCAAAGGCCCATTTAATTTGATCACGTGAGATCATCATACTATTGGATCTCTCAATTTTTACATGTAAATAACACAAGTTGTGTGTGATATATGCACTCAATTTATTTTAAATTTGAAAGTGCATTTTATGGCATTAAGTGTGGAATAGGAAGTCGTTCAAATGTCCGCCGCGGCTTCGCTTGGTGGAACGTATTCGGGAGGCCCAATTTTCGATGACTTTGTCGCATAAATCTGGCTGAATTTGCTGGATGGTGTTTGTTATGTTGACTTTGAGGACATCATCTGTTTTCGGATTATTTGCATAGACCTGCGATTTAAGGTAGCCCAAATAAAGTAGTCTAATGGCGTTAAATCGCATGATCTCGGGGGCCAGTTGACGTCACCGCCGCGCGAGATGACCCTGCCCTGAAATCGCTGGTGTAAAATGTCTATCGTGGCGTGCGCAGTGTGGCACGTAGCACCGTCCTGTTGGAACCACATTTCGTCAGTATCCATATAATCCAGTTGAGAACACAAAAAGTTGCTTATCATCGATCTGTAGGTCTCGCCGTTGACGGTTATGGCAATCCTATCTCTGTTCTCAGAAAAATACGGACCGATGATTCTGTTAGACGAAAATCCGCACCAAACAGTGACTTTGTTGGGATGCAATTGGTGCTGTTGTATCTCATGTGGATTGTTTTCGTCCCAAATCCGACAATTTTGCTTGTTCACAAATCCATTCATCCAAAAATGGGCCTCGTTGCTGTGGCGAGGATAGAAATCACGTAATGCGCCGAACGTTTGTCGAACGGAGCACTGATTTTGATAATAACATTTGATGATTTGCACACACTGTTCAACTATAACCTTTCATCGTGACTTGCCAAGTACTATTGAACAGTTCACATTGAGGTTGCCAGATGTCGCTTTAACAACATAGCCACTATCGCCTGACAAAGCTCGAGCGTCCTTGTTGAAAGACCCTTTACAATGGCTAGTTTTTCCTAGAAATCAATCGTGTGCAAGAAATTTCCCAGTTACTCGGATAAAGTAAAAATGACAAGAACTGATTGACTAAACATTTTTACCTAAAACTAAGAGTACAAACTAAGAAAAGTTGAATAAAGTTAGATACAACTTGATAAGCGAAAACTAATCTTGTGAAAAAAATGTCATAGTTTTCAGAAAACTTAAAAACAGTGATGACAAAACATTCCCAAGTATGAACTACATTAATAAACAGTCACAACATTCGAGACCTACACATAAACGGCTTAAATCCGCTTACAAAAGTGATACTAAAAAGAAATAGAAGAAAAACTGGCACAGAAACTCCAAATCCACCGAAAGTATTCCACAATGTTAATCCATCCTAAATAATCCAACAAATTAGTCCGGCCTCATCCAATAAGCTCATTGCAAAGAAACAGCGGAAATCTCCGAAAATGGCTCAACCCTTAACACTCTCTCGATCACTCCTGGGGAACACTTCTTTCACGCCAAGGAAGTGACTGTATCCAATAGACCAAAAATAACTGTATCTTTTCGGTATTTTAAACCCTTCACTTTTGCGGTTGCAGTACGCGGGGGGTAAGAGCGTCCCTCATGGGGGCCAGAAGCAGTGTAGGGGTAGTTATTCATTGCCATGGTAACCAGGTACCCTAAATGCTCCCAGTACAGTTTCCCTTAGTACTCATAATGTGCCGGATCTTGTACTCCTTAATTTCACTCCCTTATTAATATTAACTGTTACTCTTAACTGTCAAATTTCTAAGTAATAGAATTATTTTTTTGGCATTAAGGTAAATATGCCAGGAATAAAATTTCTGGGGGCATAAACCGCCCCGGGGCGCAACTCTCCTTAGTCTCCAAGCGTGTTGGGGTCAGGAGGGCAGATTAAAATGATTTGTCAAAGCCAACATTTTCTCTTGTTGTACAACTAGAAACGAAGCTCTATTAAATTAGTCCCCTGCATTATAAATAAATGAATTGAAATTAAATGAAAATTATTTGCAGTATTTTTATTTCCTATATAAATTAGGCTACACAAAAGTTAACTGTAGAGAAAAAAATAATGAAATTACATAAAGAAATCTAATCTAAAGGGTAGATCAAAGGTACGAATTATTATCATCCTCACAACATCACCTTTATGTATCAGATACATTCACTACCATCCCATCAACACGCACATGTTTAAACACAGTTTTTTTATCTATCCTATCCTTCTCTCCACATTCTAACTTTATGGTATCTTGAATCTTGAATTATAAATGAAATTGAAAGAGATAATGATTGAAACGTAGAGAACAACAAGTAATAACTTTTTATTAATTATAAAAATTAAATATAAAATGACAAGAAATGTACCCAGAAAGACAATACTAGATAATAACAAACCAGGCTGCTATTAGCTAAAGCTACTCATGATTCGCGTCTCACATTTAACTATCGATCTTGGAATCACATCCAAGCAACAATGTCTAATATCTAAAAAATAGTAATAATAAATAAGAAAACAATCCCTGGTACAGATAAAAATGAAAATCACCAGAAGGAAAACAATTACCAATTGAACATTTTATTACTTAAGGAAATAAATTAACCTTATATGTTTCTTTTCCCCTTTTTGAAGACAATCTTAAAACTTCTCTCTCAGAATCCAAATAATTATGGCTTTGCGAATTTCCCTATCAAATGCGAGAAAAGGTTCTTCAGCCTTATATAACTTAAGAAGATGATTCTATTTTCTAAATGTTTTTATTAAAGTTTTGCCGGAGAAATTACTTCCTATGATCTCAATTTCCCCTGCCCCTATATGGTGGTCAAATCTTTCTATTTTGTTGTTTTTTTCTTTACAGTGCAATTACAAGATAATGTCTCTTTTTTTTCTGAAGCAAATTATTTAGGTAGGTTGTTTGTACTCTACGCAATTACTTTTGGAAAAAGTGTACTCATTTAATATGAATCTACTCCAAAACATATAACTAAATGTAATTTCCAATTGTCGAGTTGCTATAAGGAAAAATTACTTATTATATTTTCACACTTGTTGAGAGCAGGACAAGAAATAACGGCTTTAAACTTGAACTGAAGCGTTACAACCGCAATCTGTGTGGAAAGTTTTTCACGTACAGTATCTGTGGTAGTTGGAACGCATTTCCATTGGAAGTTGTCAACAGTGAATCTGTTGACCAGTTCAAGTCAAGACTAGACAGGGTCTTGAAAAGTGTCCGTGAAAGGACGTAAAGCATTTGAGCAGAGATGTGCCCGCTCGACTGCTAGTCCAAAGGTACACTCATTGAATGGACCATAAGGTCTTCTAGGGTACCTTCTTTCCTTGTTGTTACTCCTTTTTGTTGTTACTCTCTCTCTCTCTCCATTCTCAGTAATAATAACAGTTTCTAGGAACCCAGCTGGCAGAGACCTTGGTCATGGCCAAATTGTCGTGGATGATGTTGATAATACTTCCATCTGATATTCCAAGTTCTCGCTCGATTTCTTCAACCTTCACCTGTTGATTTTCGAGGATCATCCTATCCACACGGGCCACATTGTCCTCTTTGGTCACGTCTGACGAGCATCCTGGACGGGGGTCATCTTCAGGGGACTCACGACCATGGTGGAACTCCCTATTCCAGCGAGCAATGGTTGCATAGGAAGGGGCGGTGTCGGTGTACACTGCAACCATGCTTTCATGGATCTCTTTTGCACTCTTGCCTTCCTTGGTCAAAAGTTTGATCACTGCGCGGTGCTCAACCTTTTCCATTGTTGCAAATTTTGTGACTGACGATCTGCGATCAGCTACTGCTTCTTAAATAGACGAGGCAGGAGCGTGCGGCTGCCGGTCCTGACTTGTCATAACTTGTCCTAACACTCCCACAAACAGCCATTTCTTCAGGGCAAATTCTCCCTCAATTTTTCCGCTCACTATCTCAATTCCTTTCTATATTCAATTTAAAAAGTTTTTGGTATTGCCATAAAATCGAGTATGAAAAACATCTTGCGAGTTACGGAAAAACATTTTTATGATCTTACACTTTGTTGAGTAGTGAACCGTCGTCGAATTAATTATGTTTTCATTTTTATCGAATAAACAATCAAATCCTCTCAAATCCTTCGATGTTAAAATTAAATAATTGATATGATAACGTAAGCTTTTCACTCTGTCTCTTTGACCCCGAATGTAAGCTAAGAATATTTAAAGAGAGGTTGGAGTTGCTACAGACCTAATTTATGGACCTCCATTTATTATAAAGAAAAAGCAAACAGCAGGGTTAATAATCCTTTTACTAGGGAAACTCCAGTCACAAATCCACTACAACCTCGAATATGGATTAACTGTATCCAACCTTATCATCACAAATGACCAGAGATTTTGGTTCTTTTGGAGAGCGGGAATGGACTTTAATAGGTTGACATACAATCATAAAGAGTTTGATCAACAATATTTTTTCATCAAACCTTATTCAAAGTTTGAGTAGTGAACTTGGTTTAAACAGTTGATGTCTTTATGAATCTTAACTGTCTGTTGCAGTGAAATCATTTATCTTTTGTGTCTGATTTTGAAAATCTGTCCGAATCTTTTTTTACTTTGTAGCAGTTTCTCATTTTTGGCTTCCGAATGTCTCTGAAATAAATTGAGATTCTACCTGTGTCTGACATTTTACATTTCCGTATCAACAAGAATTCAGGTAATTCTTTTCTCATATATTTCTCAGCCCTCCAATTTTCTTGAGTATGAGCGGATGCGCGATGTCTATTTTCTCCACCAACTCAGTTCTCTTTTCTTGGAAAAATATTAGACTACATATTGTATTTTCTAAAAATATCTTTGATGGTATCGAGAACATATCTGCAGTATTTGTGGATCCACTCTCTCTATTCTCCTCTACTCGTATCTATATCTCTCTCTCTCTCTTTAATTTAGTATCCTATCCTCCATCTTCTATCACTTCTGAAGGGCCTCTGCTCGGAATGTGTTGTGCTGTCAAGTAACTTCTACAAATTAAAAAGGTTTGAAAATTAACAGAACTGAAATAAGGTTTTTAAGATCAAAAACGCACAAAAGAAACTGGAAAAGATTCTCTCCCCCGAGAGAAGTCGATTTGTAGCAGATAAATGGAATTTAAATTTGCATACTATATATATATATATATATATATATATATATATATATATAACAATGCTAATGTAAACAAGGGGGTTGTGAATCTAAATTTCACTGATTACAGTTTCAATCAAACTGAATGGCATCAAAACCCTCAATAAAGGATTGTGCATTGCAACTTACGCTTGCAGAACCCTCTTTGAGGAAGTACATCTCGCAGAACTCCTCAATTTATTTAATAATATTAAATAGCATAGAATTTTTCTGTGTGAAACCCGATGATGAGGGGGCAGCTATTGTAACTGAGCCAAGTGACCTTCACCTACTCTAGCATGGAGGGGAACAAGACCAAAGGTAGCTAGAGTTTGGTTCCTGATTCATAGAAAGCTCAAGGAAAGACTAGTAGCAGAAAGAATTGCTAAAGTAAACCTACGAGTCTCTAAAAGTTACAACCTCAAAATTGTCCAATTACACGCACCATCAGCTTCTACACAGGAAGAATGAGATAGAATGTATGATGACATAAGTCCAAGGCTAAACAAAAAGAAAGCCTATTTCATCATCTTCATATCATGATTTTAATGCAATGATTCATGCATAGCAAAATCACAATGTGGGAACGATATGAATGAAAGGGGACAAGATCTGGTTCACTTTACATTGGATCAAGACCTCAAAATTCCCAAAACTATGTTTAAAAAGAAGTAGTAACAAAGACCGACTTGTAGAAGACCAAAATATGAGATATACAATGAAATTGATTATGTTCGGGTCGACAAAAAATCAATGTCAATATTTCTAAATCATCAATAAATAAAAATCAGTGACCGTAGAATGATCAGATGTAGGATAGAAATTGACAGTCAGAAATAGAGAAAAATGTTATTCTATTAAAAAATAAGCCCATAAAGATTCAAATAAGACTCGATTCAGAATTTCCTTGTCAACTTCATAGAAAATGTGATGCAAAAACCCTTGACCTCAGTGACACCACAAATATACAAGCGATTAACAACCATAACCTGATGAAAACATAACAGAGATTGCTGAAAAATAGTAGAAAACACAAAATAAGAACAACAACAAACTCTCGGAAGAAACCATAATTGAATTAAAAAGCACAAAAACCTTAAAATAACAAAATCCAAGCCTCAGGTCAATTCATAGAATTAAGCAAGCTCATTATAAAGAAACAGAGAGCTGATATTAGAAAATATAATACAATTATTGTTGAAGACACCATAAAAGAAAGATAGGGGTTATATATAGCTATAATTAGACTTCTAAAAGAAAAATCTAAGATAGTTGCTAGAAAAGAGGGAAAGGGAAAATTGAGCAAGGATCGAGAAATCTAAGTTCAAACAAGACAAGAATACTAGGAAAGGTTGTACTGGAGCTGCAACAATATCCAACACCACAAACAAGCAAAATACCCAATAATTTCCTTGCCAATTTGTATTCAAAATTGAACTTACAATGTAGCAAATGAAGAGCCACGATGCACCAGGTCTAGACAACTTCAGTTTGAACTTGCTGAAAGATTCTGTAGATGTCATTGTGAACAAACTCATTTTCCTCCTCACTCAATGTATTAAAACAAGTCAAGATTCCGAAGACAGTATAATCCTTAAGGACAAAAAAGGCGATCACCTGATGTTACAAACTACGGGCCAATCTATCTTCTTTAGTGTGTCTAGAAACTCTTAACAAGAGTCATTAATAACAGACTGAAAAATCAGCTAGATGACTAAAAACCAAGAGAACAAGCTAGCGCTTCAGAAAATGCTTCTCAACGTTTCACTACATGCATACTCCCAACCAGATCATTTAGCAAAAAAACATAGTACAGTATTTCTTTATACCTAGTATTTGTAGACTAACAGAAAGCATTTGATTCAATATAAAACTTAGAGATGATAACAGCCTTGAAGGTATCAAGTTACAGATTCGCTCTACATAAATATCCTAGAAAACATACTTACTAAAAAATTACCAAAAGAGCAAAAGATGATATTTTAACCTTTGCGAATTGTTGGCGAAAATTATTTACATCTCGTTATATAGTTTAGCCACACTACAGCGTCGTTCACAAACCTTTTTATTTCGTATTAGGCCGTGTATGTAATAAAAATCAAGGATAGACTCCAAGCGTCCATAATATTCCCGTTAGAATGAAAGCACCGTTGTTTCACAATAGTCACGAAGATCAGCAATTTTGACTTAAAAGCTATGCAACGGCATACGGCTACAATGGGGTTTTGTTAGCTTCTATCGCGGGGATAAAACAGGACATAAACTACACAGACCTTAAAAATAAAGTGAAAGAACCCACAAAAATTAACGTAGCCTAAAAAAAATAACCAACCCAACCTTTCACCTAAGCCAAGCATTATTTGGGGGGTTCAAAACAAACTATCAATAAAATAAATGGTATCAATCTATTTTTCACTATAACTGCATAATTAGAATTTTCTAAGCCCTATTTACTCATAGTGCTATAGAATATATAGCAATTTGCGTGGGGTTTTTTTTCAAATAGAAATATTTATAACAAAGCGCCTTCGATTGGGGCGGCGTTGTTAATCTGTAAAATTACTAATGTTAGTCAGCATTTATCTGAATTTAATCCTTGAGTTCAATTTAAATAATATGTTTTATTAGTACCATTTAACTACAATTTTCCTGTATTTTTTAGAAGTTTGATTAAACACAAGTTTAGTGTTACTAAAATAATGAGCGATCGCTAAATTTGCGAAGCTCAAGTTTCATTTGGTCGTTACACGAAACGAGAATTTGGTGGGAAAGCTCAAAATCGCCAACTGATTGGGAGACAATGGAAATTGGGAAAACAGATTCAATTTGGTTCTTAACCAGTCAATCGAGAATTTATAATTGCATAGAAATTTCAGTGAGAGTAATCATCATCATCACCACTAATTCTATAATTTAAGAAGGGGATTCTTTTGAGTATTTGAATAATAATTTGATCTTAGTTTGGTTATGACTTTATGAGTTTTTTTAACAAAATTCAGAAATAAATATAAGTATCGAAATTTTATGATTTTTTTAAAACTCAAAGAATTACAAATGGTAAAGATCATAAAATATATTTTTATATATCTTCTTCTATATCTCCACCATTTTGTTGCTTGATACACGCAAAGAGGGCTTATTTTAGACAATATATATATGTAGCTTGGCTACTCCTGTATTTGACACTACAGTCATGTATAATGAGTGCATTACATATGTATACTTCTCTGTTCTCATATGTACACATAGTGAAAGCTTTTTCGGGATTTAGAAATGAATGAGATATAAAAAAAGGATTCGACTTGGGATTCCAAAGCTTAAATCTATTTGTAAATAATTTTAAAGTGGCCAGGCTTATGGTGTTGCATATGTATGTATAAGCCTTAATCCTTCTTAATTGGAATATACACCGATATAATATTAATCTATAACAAACTCAAAGTTATAGTTAATCCGTTCTTTTTCGATCGTATGCAAACGAGAAATCTCATAAATATATTTGGCTCAAAATCGTCCGCCTGAATTAAATAAACCTTTCATGATAGAAGTTTTCTTCTTTTTAGTAGAATTCATACGAATATATTCAATTAGATTGACAGTGATTTTACCTTGATAGAGTTCAATTTTAATTAATATTAGCCCTCAAGCTTATAATGTTGATAGAATGTTACTTAATTTCATTCGGTGTGTTGTGTCTGTTGATTTACGAGAGACATGTGCGTTTATCTGGCCAGATTTTGAAATGAAAACAGGATTATGAAAAATGAATAATAGACATTTTATAAAGAAAACACAAACGAACTCATGAATTTTCGAACAGCCTTGCAATATTGGTGGACCTAAACTCTATAGTAAGTTATTCTACATAATATTCAGTTGTTCTATTTCATTATAAAATATCTAATGATTAGATTACTTTAGTTCAGTGGTCGGGGAACAGGGGTAAATCACCCCAAGTGGGGTAATTTAGAAAAATTGGGGGGTAATGGATGTGGCATGGATGTGGATCTGCTAAGTGAGGGAAACGAATAGGAAAGTTAGAGAAAAAGGATGCATCGAGGAGTCTTTCTTCTATTTTTCGGTAAAATCTGGCAACATTTCTCCTGATTAAGTGTCATTTTGCCATGTTTTGAACATGTCTCTTTCAGAGTAGTTGATGAATTAGTAGACCTGATCAAGTGAATAATAATTATTTACATAAGGTGAGTTATGATATAATTTTTAATATCTACGTTTCTGTATAGACTTTTGTGATTAAAATTCAACAAAATTTAAATATATAAATATAAGATTAGTTTATTTTAGTTTATTTGCAAGGGGCTTAAAATTGTCCCATCAACTGTTTAGTAGCCATTTCTCACTTTTTTTAGGGGTAACTATTATATTTTTCATTTATTTATTTATTTTTATTTTAATGAATTATTTTATATTAAAAGTAAGTTTTTAACGAGTTTAACTGTATTTAAGAAGATTTCATCCAGCCCCTACAGATGTAATGCTCACTCTTTTTAAGACTTATTGTTTGAACTTTTATGGTTGTGAGTTGTGGTTTGATTTTATGTTATGTTATGTTATTTTAAATTCTTAAATTCGTCACTAAATAATTTTTTATTTTTCAAAAATAGAAGTCAAAAGACCTTGAAAAAGTGATAGATTTGTCTTTCATTTCCAGATGGCATCAGCAAGGAAAAAGACATATCAGGCAGAGTTCCTTAATTATGGCTTCACAGAAATAGAGGAAAAAGGACAAATGAAACCCCAATGTGGTCGTCTGTATGAAAGTACTGACTGCCGAGTCTTTCAAAAAGAATCAACTGAAGAAACTCTTGGATAAGGTTCATTCACATCTGTCTTGCAAACCACGGGAATACTTTGAGAATCTGAAAAAAAAACGTTCAGCAGCAATAGCTAGTTTTGAAGTGGCATGGCTGGTTGTTCGAAACAACAAGCCACATACCTTAGGTAAAGACTTAATCAAACTGGTAACTGTAAAAATGGTGGAAATAATGTGTGGGCAGAAAGTAGCTAAACAACTGAATGCAGTGACTTTGTCTGCAAAAGTTATTGAAGAAAGTATTTCCATCTTGGCAGAAAATGTGAGAGAACAAGTGATTTCTTCAGTAAAAAAGAGTAAAGAGTTTGCCATTCAACTTGATGAGACTATAGTTGTCAGTAGCAATTCGCAGCTGATGGTAAACGTTCGATACAGGGGTTCTGATGAAATTGAAGAAGAAATGTTGCTATGTTCTCCTCTTGAGTTGAGAACTCATGGTATTGATGTGTTTAATAAAATGTATGCATACTTCAAAAAACAAAGTGTTGATTTAAAGTATGAAGATTGTATTGCAGTATCAGTTGATGGAGCTCCTGCCATGCTTGGTCATGTCACTAGTTTTGTGACTTTGGCCAAACAACAGAAACCAAATATTCAGGTCATCCATTTTATGATACATTGCCAGGCATTAGTTGTGGAGGATTAGGAAGCAGAAGTGGAAGCTGTGTTGAATGATGTAATTAAGATTGTCAATGTTGTAAAAGGGCATGCACTAAACACGAGGATGGTTCGTGATTTATGTGAGGATGGAGAGGCTGAATATTCAACCTTTCTTTTCCATACGGAAGTGAGGTTGCTTTCACGTGGAAATGTCCTGAATAAGGTGTGGGCTCTTAAACCCGAACTTGAAATATTTCTGACTGATCAAAAACACACACTTGCAGAGAAGTTCAGAAAATCAACCTGGCTAGCTCTACTTGCATACTGGGCTGACATTTTGAAGCATGTAAATGCGCTGAACAAGGAATTGCAAGGAAAGAAAATCAATCTCATCTTAGCAAGGGAAAAAAATTCAGCATTTGTATCAAAGCTTCAGTATTGGAACCAAAAAGTAACTGCCAATAAGATTGCTGTCTTTCTAAACCTGGCAGAGTCTTTGGAAGAATGTGAAGACTGCAGTCTTACTGACATAAAGGAATCAGTCACAAGGCACTTAACCAAACTTAGGAATAGGTTCTGTGACTACTTTCCAGAGCTAGATTCACAAATGCGAACTGGCTGAATAGCCTGAAGGATTGGCAGAAGAGCTTATTGAACTGCATTCCAACAGTGAAACAAGCATGGAACTTGAGACCAAAGAGGACCTCTAAAGTTTTTGGATGTCAAAGGCCGCACATTTGGAAGAACTAAAATGCTGCTTATTTTTTAAGAACCTACCTTTGCGAACAAGGTTTTTCTACCCTTGTAAATCTAAAAACAAAATACAGAAACCCGTTGGATCCTGAAGACAGCATCAAGATAGCAGTGACATCAAAAATCCTTGATATTAAAATTATTGTATCAAAAATGAAACAGTACCATTTTTCCAAAGCCTGAGGCAGCTGATATATTCAAGTTTTCAATCATTTTTTCATTATTTTTATTTGTGTACCATTCTCATGCCAGAAAGGGTAAACATTTTTTCCCCATAATAGTGAATTCAATAACATTTTCCTATTTTGTTTTTGTACGAATTTATAATACACGATATTGACATAGTCAATAATTTTGCTTGTGTGCCATGTAATGCTAAAAAGTTACTGCTTTATTTCTGTTTATAAATATATAATTTCCTACAATTTTTTCTTGTGTGCTATTTCCATGCCAAAAAGACGGACTTTTATTTTCTAATGATAGATGAAATAAAAAATTAAACATTATCCCAATATAAATTTTTTGGTGTCTTTATTATCCATGATTTTTAAATGTAAATTGGTTTGTCCCCCGGAGTACTTCAAAGTCAGGGGTAAATTCATTTTACTACAAATTCTTCTGGGGTAACACCCAAAAAAGTTACCCGAACCCTGCTTTTGTTGATATGTATGTAGAGGAACGGTGTTATGATAGAAATGGTACGAGAAATCAATGCTGAGGTTTTAGTACTTTATTCACTATTCTTTTTTAAATTATATTAGAAAACTTGTGGCATATTAAAATAATTAGACAAATCTGAAATGTAACAAAAATATTAGAAACTGACTCCAAGTTCCTGCAAAATCCTATTTCCAAAGAATAGTTTGTTGAAGAGCCTCGAAAGCTGTCTGCCGAATAAAGATTTGCATTGAACTGAGCCTCATTTTCTTATCGAAAAGGGCAATTTTGTGAGACTTGATGGATCATTAAGGAAGCAAAAAAGCAGCAGGTTTACAAATGCCCTTATAGCATAAACTATAACATAAATTATAGAAAGTTCATTAGATTAATCAAAATATGTATTTAGTCCGAATAATATCAGCCTACGTACCAACAAAAGGTCACGCAGAGCAACTTAAGAACTTCTTCATGGCGGTCATGATGGAAGATAGAAAGGAAACAATCATTTCAAAATTATAATCGGGAACAGCAAGAAGAAAAGACTGAAGAACAGACAACATAGTTAATCAAGTATTGGCAAGCTTCAAAGCAAGGGAGAGAAGTGAACGTGGGGAAACGAAATTTGCAGAAGGAGCAAATTTTCGAATTATGAAGTAGCTCATCGAGGGGGAGGAGTGAAAGATCGATGTAGATAGGACCATATGGGAGCAAAAATAAGATCGATTACATATTTAAGAAATTATTGGCTATTAGGTGCTCCAATAAGGGTAGCGACCACAGATTACAAAATAGGTAATAAATAAAAATAGATCTAAATTCGAGAGAAGGTAAACAAACTATTAGATATTTCATATTCAAAGTATAATTTAAATTAGATATAAGAAGCTGACAAAATTATCATCAGAAAACTGCAAAAATAATACAACATCATCCATTAGCTTGTGAGTAAATTAATTTCCTTTTTAAAATAAAACTAAAATTAATTTTCATATTCCCTTAAATTCTTTATTCACTTCATTAAGTTCCCTCCAGAATAACAACGATCTTCCATCATTTAACTCAGCAATTGATTCCCTTTCTTGAAGAATTCATTCGGTTTTGAGGAAATATATGATTTGATCGCCTTTACCACGATTTTCACATCGAAGTAAACTTTGCCATTTAACTGAAGTGTTAATGGTTTAAATAATAACTAGTAAATTATGATGCAAGGCCATGTAAAGATGGAGGATGAGGAAGAACTTCACAACCATCACAATAATTATATCTTGAGTCAAGTGTATGTCGTAGGTCGTGCTTCGTTATGAAAGAGGATGACACCCTGTGCTCAACAGCTTCACTTGTCAACTTTTGAACATATAGGTAAGGTAGACTCAATGTTATTTGAGTCTACTATACTACCAGAAATTTTGTAGAGAAGTCTTGCTGAACGAAATAAAAATCTAGCTTTGGTCTTTATAGGAGTTAGGTAATCAACGTCAAGGGCTCAAACATCGTAGTTTATTGATAAGATTACATAAATGGACGTTTGCTGTGACAAAACCGATAGTAAAAGAAATTTATCAATCTAATCGAGAAAAAGTAAACTTTCTTCTGATGAATTGTCATATAGGACGTTGTATAATTAGAAAGCATCGCGAGTTTGGAATCACTTCGGACTTTTTGAGAGCTAGTGCTTCTCGCAAGATTACCAGTCACTCTCGACGTTACATGCTTCGAAATCTAAAGAATATTCCAATTATAACTACAAAAAATCTACAAAGCGATCTGGAATTGTGAGGGATTGCGGTGAATAAAGGAACTATTAGTGGAGAGCTGCATCGTAATGATCTGCATTCTTTCCCACCACGCAAAACAGCACTTATTAATAAAAAAGCATGTAAGGAACAATTTCAAGTATGTTAGAAAGCATCTCGAAAAAGGGAAGTAAATTTATGATGTGGAAATATGACGTTTCTGCCAAAATGATGCTGGTCACTTTCGTAGGGCAAGAAAGAACTGCCTATTCCCCTAAACACACTATCCAAATCAGGAAACACGGAGGAGGTAGTCTCATGGTTTGGAGCTGCTTTACTGAACATGGCACAGAACAACTCTACATCATTGATGGGAAAATTAATGGTACTACTTATCTAAAGATACTCGAGGAAACCTGCTCCTAAGTGGGACAAATTTCTACGGTCGACATCAATTGATATATTTCAGCAGGGCGACGATTCTAAACACATGGCTAAATTAACTTTAAAATGGTTTAAGAAGAGAAAACTTAACTTTATTCCATTGTCAAATTAATCGCCAGACGTTAATCCTCTTAAGCATTTGAGGAAAAAACTGCCAATTTGAGGGAGATTTTCGCCAACCTTAACGCCAAGCGATTTTTACCCACAAGCTGTGAAAAATCCTTGTCCGTCTCAGTGTGTTAGCATTCTCTTTGGGCATCAATTCTGGCATCAATTTCTTGTAGACTGTTCTTTTGCCATTACAGGTAGACTAACATGACCTTACGTATAGTAACACCTGAAAATTCCGCTACATCTTTCAAAAGATGTCCTTTAGCGCGCATAAATGCAATCACTCTTTTATGGCACTCAGTAATACTTCCTCTTTGACCCATTTTACACACAACGTAAAATCCTGGCACTGCACTGTGCCAGCTTTACGAAATCTATAATAAAGTGGAAAGGGACTAAAAGGGCTTTCCAATCAATGAAGCTGACCTAGGTCTCCTAACATAAATTTACACTTTCGTTATGTTTATATTTGCTCCAGTTTTTAAATAAAAGAAAATCATTTAAATTCCGAGAGAGAAGCCATATTTATCCTTCGTTCAATTTTGATTGAATAAATAAAAGCATTGACAGTTGCGAGAAAAACAAATATGTGCTTGTATGTGCTCTCCGACAAGAGGAAATCATCACATACTGGGAAAAGGATCAATTCCAATGATTCCAGGAGGCGACTAAAGGTCGCGTGCTCTAACTTATTCTGATTTATGACCTTATAACCATCAAAACTTTCAATAATTTTCGGACTAACCTTGGGTGAACCTTGGCAACTATACCATTTGAAAGAAGATATAAAACAACATAAGGGTTTCAGATTTCGTTAGGATCAGCAGAATAGTTATGAAGATATTGACAAATAATTCCCCGGATAACCTTGGAAGGATTTTTTAAATTATATTATTTGAAAGAGAAAGTAAAGTAACATAAGGGTTTCAAGTTTCGTTAGAATCGGCCGAATAGTTATGATGTTGTTGGCAAAAAACATAATTCACGGGATAATCTTGGGAAGACCTTGGCAATTATAACATTCGAAAGAAAATATAAAACTACCTAGGAGTTTTAAATTTCGTTAGAATCAGCCAAATAGTTATGATGATATTACCAAAACAAAAAAAAAGCAAAACGGGTACCGACCGACCGACCGACATAGTGAGATGTAGAGTCACCCGCGTCTAAAAAATCTTTGCGTTGAATTTGAATAACAAACAGGACAATTTTCTTCCTTTGAATGTTCACCTCTCAGATTTAAACTTAAACTTTAGATATACAAAATCTACCAATTTCCACAAACAAAAATTTATACAAGTATAAAAATCAAGTTGAGATGAAATATCAGGAAAGAAAAAGAGTTAAATTTCCAAATTAATCCATTTGGAAACATGTAAATTTGAACAGCCTCGAATCTATTCCTAACTCGTACGAAAGAAACTTTCTTAGGAATTCTAATCAATCTCCCGCCGCTAAAACGTCATTAGGGGGTTGAATAGAGTAGGTTTGAGTCAATAAGAAGTCTCCTGCCATCATTATTAGGTCTGGATAGTTTGTGCACTTAAATTATGACTCGAGTATGATCAAGTTTTTGAGAAGGAAATTCATATGAACCAAATCTAAGCAAATAACAAGTGTTTGATGAATTCGTGAGAAATTCGATTGCTCCACACTTGTCTCTCTATATCATTATGGTCTTCATTAGTCGGAACGGTAGTTGTCGAGTAGATAAGGTGATCACATGTAGATTGCAGTGGCGTATCCACAGATGAAGGTTTCGAACGCTAAACAGACATCATGTAAGGTAAGTTTAGGGTAAGTTAGGGTAAATTTAGTGATTATATTTTAGATTATTGATGGAATGTATAAGAAAGTTGAAAACCAAGTTTATGCTGATAAAACTCAGAGAGGAGGTGAAATTATTATGTAAAATTTCTATCGCATGATTAGGCTCAATTTAACTTCCTCTCACCCAAATCTACTATCCAAAGTTGCAGCAATTGAACAATATTACACTAAATGTTGAGTTAAGTTAGGTTAGGTTTTCGAACCTAAAGTCACGTATATCAACTTCCTATTCTCATTCTAATTTCCCCACGCCACCAGTACCTAATATGAACCAATGCCTGAAATGAATTCTTGTTTGGTAGAAAAATAGATCCAATTTATATGGATGTTGTGTTCTTAACGCGTTCCTATTGAGTTTGTGTTTTTAAAGCGTTCTTATGGAGATTTTTCAACAACTTAGAACTTTAGTTCTTAAAGGGTTCTTATGGATGTGTTCTTAGGAGGATTATACTCTTAAAGCGTTCTTATGGAGATTTTTCAACAACTTAGAACTTTAGTTCTTAAAGGGTTCTTATGGATGTGTTCTTAGGAAGATTATACTCTTAAAGCCTTCTTATGGAGATTTTTCAACAACTTAGAACTTTAGTTCTTAAAGGTTTCTTATGGATGTGTTCTTAGGAAGATTATACTCTTAAAGCCTTCTTATGGAGATTTTTCAACAACTTAGAACTTTAGTTCTTAAAGCGTTCTTATGATGATTTTTCGACAACTTAGAACTTTAGTTCCTAAAGCGTTCTTATGGATGTGTTCTTAAGGAGATTATACTCTTAAAGTGTTCTTATGATGATTTTTCGACAACTTAGAACTTTAGTTCTTAAAGCGTTCTTATAGATGTGTTCTTAAGGACATTATACTCTTAAAGTGTTCTTATGGAGATTTTTCAACAACTTAGAACTTTAGTTCTTAAAGCGTTCTTATGGATGTGTTCTTAAGGACATTATACTCTTAATGCGTTTTATGAAGATTTTTCAACAACTTAGAACTTTAGTTCTTAAAGCGTTTTTATGGATGTGTTCTTAAGGAGATTATACTGTTAAAGCGTTCTTATGGAGATTTTTTTTTACAACTTAGAACTTTAGTTCTTAAAACGTTATTATGTAGATTTTTCGATAACTTAGAACTTTAGTTCTTAAAGCGTTCTTATGGATGTGTTCTTAGGGGGATTATACTCTTAAAGCGTTCTTATGGAGTTTTTGTTTTTAATTCGTTTCCATTTTTTGCTTTCGCATTTCCCACAAACTAATCCGGACCTTTGAGTCTTTACTCCAGTTCATTGCTTTAATCCAACACGGAATTGGTTCCTCAAAAACCGATGAAGAAAGACATCCTGGAATTCGTGGCCATTCAAATTTACCATACCGAGAATAGTGGCCCCAAAGGTAATGGGGTCGTTATTCTTCCTGGCCGCCGTGCTGATTGGATTCATTGCCCTGGCTGGCCCCAGTTTAGCCTCTTATTCTTTCTGACACCCTGTCCTCTTACCCTGCTGCCTCATTTTCCATGCAACCTCTCCCACAAGTTCTCTGGTCGTCCTCTAATTTCACAGGGTGGATACTAACCAGCTTTCTCTCACCCTCCCAACCCGGAGCGGGTCTGAGGGGGGAGGGGACAACGCCCTCTCATCCGTGAGTTCTGGTTTGAGGTGGTGGTTTATTAACAACCTACTTTATAACCACCCACACCTTCCTCACATACCCTTTCTTTCTCCTTTCGATGCAAATCCATTTTTACGCCGTGCCAAAAGTGGAGCCGCCATGCCGATGGGCTGCCAGGTCACTAGGCGTAAGGAGTGGCCTCAAATGTCGGCAGCTGGTTATGCCTGCCCTGTGTGCTCCCTTCGCAGAGCGGGCTACTGCGTGGGGTGCTTAGCGTTTGCGTCCCGGAAGAAGCATAACGTCACCATGCCCGATGATAAAAACATTGTAACAGAAACAACTTATCCGCTGCCCCGGTAACATCGTTGGAGCCGCCCTCGGGCAGCTCCACCGAAAAAATGGAGCTCCCCCCTCCCTGTGTTTTCCCAGGGAACCTTCCAAAAGTTTTCGAATTGAGAGGAGGTTAACTCCTCTCCTGTGCATACCTGTTTAGGTGATTCCCCCTCCCCCTTCAATGAGGTCGCCCTTGGGTGAGTCACTTTTTTCAGCGAAATTCCCAACCCCCTTTACTTTCCAAGGGAACTGCCAAGAAAGGCAGGCGGGGCATAATCGATCGTTCGATAAGGCCAACCCAATTATGGGATATTTTTTTTAAATTTAGGCGCCCATCTGGTGATCCCAATTAGGGGAGCGAGGGATGGCAGGGACCGTCAGCCGGTGCCTCTCAATGTCCATCAGGCATGTGCGACTAGTTTGAAGGGGGTCAGTGTACCTGCCCACATATCTTCCTTGGCGGATGCCTGTTTGCCTGCATTAGAAAGTAAAAAAGAGCCTCGAATGGGATCTGTGATGGTTTGGGTGGGTGTGGGAGTGGTAGTACCTAATGATCTTCCTGAATTGAACCAGCTCCTAACGGTAGGACTTTCCATGGGGTCGAATCTAGGCTCGGTGCCAAGCACTGAATCTGAGTCCGCCCGGGTGCAAGGTCCTCATCAGACGGCTCGGGCCCTCGAGGCCTTACAAGGAGAAGAGGAATCTCCCCTCCCGGGTGGTGCCTCTGTGACAGTCAAGACCTTCTCCATTTCAAAAAAGGATCTTGCCGAGGCCGGTCCATCTGTTCTATGGGCTCATGCAGGCGGAGGGAAAAAGTGGCTTCATTCCCCGCCCTCCTCCTTAAAAAAGAAAAGAAATAGAAAGAAAAAAAGGATTCAAGGCTCCACTCCCTCCGCGGGAGCCTCGGAGACGGACGTGGCCGTTGCCGCTTCGGTATCCAACCAAGCCAAGATTGGCACGTAGGGCTCCGGTTCTTCTCCGGATGGGGAGTGTCAGACTAAGACCAAAAGTACGAGAAGTAGAGCCTCGATTTCGTCGGGCACCTCCCTTCAGAGGTTACCTGGCGTTTTGGAGCCTAATGGCTTCAAACTTTTCTCGTTATTCACTCCACTGATGGCAACATGTTGGCTAAGGGCAGCATGATCGATTAGATGAGAGTTTTAGCTAGCGTGATCGGTAGAGAGCCGAAGGTGAAACGTTTCTCGGACGGGAGCCTTCCAGTGAATGTGTCGAATCCCTCCAAGGCGTCCATGATTAATTTCCTTAGGACACTTGATGGCACGCCAGGGTGTGACGCCGCACTCTACCATGAACTTCGTGAAACGAGTGGTTTATGCGAGGAAACTCGTGAGCTACTCCATATATGAGATCACCTTAGAGCCGGCCGACCATGATACAGTCAAGGTCAAGCGAGCTATGAGAAAACAGTGAGGGGGCTCGAGATCCACCAATGCACTATTCGTCACGGTCGACTGCCACAAGGTCCCTGAGTCGGTACCTGCCGTTTGGTATCGCTACCACGTGAAGACGTTCATGCACTACCGCGGAGGTGCTACTACTGCCACCACTTTGGCCATACGAATCGTTCATGTAGACGTGCAAAGTCGGGGTTGCCCGAAGTCTGTGTAAGTTGCTCCAAGGCCGCACACGAAAAGTCCAGATCGTGTATGGTCAAGTGCGTCAATTGCGGAGAACCCCACCACACTCCTTCGAAGCAATGTGGTGCGTATTTCCCTGAGAAAGAAATCCTGGCTGTTCAGGCCCAAGATTGCATCTCATTTCACAAGGTTAAGGACTTGGTCATGGCGCGCTCGGCGCTGCCTGGGACATCCCATGCTTTAATATTAAGAAAGACACCATCTGCCTCTGGCCCCTCTAAGCCTACGTTTTGGGGGTTTCAGCGCCCATTTGGAACACTTCTAAGGGTTCTACCTACCCTTCTCCCGGGTGCTCCTTTGGTAAACCTGGCGGCACAACGGGTTCACATTAAGCCCCGGCTATAACTAGGTCTTCCCCCCACCCAATTTCCTCCAGCATGACCGTTTTCCGCAAGACGAAACGGCCGCGCGCCTCCACCGAGTCGTTAGACTCGCAGGAAGAAACTTCCCTGAAGTTGGTCGTGAGGGAATCTTCAGGGGTTCCTGAAGCTGCCTTCCGAAGGGAGAACAGTAGTAAATGAGCTTCGGCTCGTACGTCCACATCCAGTTGTAGGACTTAGTTGGTCGGAGACGGTGGATCCTCTAAAAGAAGGACCCTCTGCCTAAGGTTTCGAGACGGAGAGGGGAAAAGACTCGCATGGTGAACACAACCTGCCCCGATTTCTCGAAGGCGACAGCGCCCAGTGTTTTGCATCTGGGAAGCGTACGGCCATTCCCGTGAGGGTCTTTTCTTCGAAGAAGGCCCCGAATCTCCTCCGAGCTAGGCCTGGGAAGCAAATTCCTTTAATGGAATTGCCTCGGACTCAAGGACAACCGAGAGAAGCTGTGGAGGCTCGTCTCCTCCTGTTTCCCGTTAGCTATCTTTTTCTAGGAGACCATGCTGGGGGCGTGACCCCTGTCCACCCTCTTAGGGTATAAGGGTTTTGCCGCCTCACCACCACGAGATGGGGGCCGGGCAGGAGGATACGCGATTTTCACCTAGCATGATTTCTCCGTTCTTCTCTTTGCTTTACGTCCCTTCTTTCATGCAGTAGCTGTGCAGCTGCACCTGGATGGGAGGTCTACTGTTACTCTTGCGTACATTACACCATTACCCGACTTCGACGCGGGGAACTTCCACCACGTTGTGGCACGGTTGTCGAGGCCCTTTCTCTTTCCCTGGAATCTGAATGGTAGAACTGCATTTGGGAAGATTACTTGATCAATCCCAGGATTAGGTCTTTGTCGACCTGATTGACGAGGTAGAGATAGGTGTCCTAAATTTGGATGAGTTTACGCATCACTTCCCGAGATCCGCTTCATTTTCCTGCCTCGATCTATCTTTGTGCTCTCCGGATGCACAGCCTGATTTGGGGTAGGGGTGATCGATGACATTCATATTCGTGATCAATTTCCCATTCAAATCTCATTTTCTGGGACGCTGCCGCCTGAGAGCCCGCCCTGGTGGTGCTTGGGACGAGTGCGGGAGTCCGTATTTCAGGAAATGACTGATTTCTCTGTCTCGGTCAAGTTGTTTAGGTCGGTAGATGAGGCCTTGAATTTTTCTCTGACAACCTCATCTCCATTGGCTTAACTACTATTCCTTGAACGTTTGGCTGTTTTGCACGCCAACCGCTCCGGTGGTGGCCAGCCAAAGAGGGAAGGGGGTGCTCAAACAAAAGCTTTATACCTACATTCGTTATAAGCGCCGCCCGAACGATTTCGCTGTCAGTGAATTTCGTCGAGCTAGGGCTAGGTTCCAGTATGTTTCGAAGCACGCCCTCTGCTCTACATGGCAGACATACGTATCTTCACTTAATGGGAAGACTCCTCTAGAGAATGGGACCGCAATCTTTGACCACGCGTCCATGGTGGAATCCTTCGCGACCGCTTTCTCCAAATTCTCTAGCCGGGATGCTGCTCCGCCAGCATTCAATGCCCGTCGTGATGTTGCAGAAGGCCGCCGACTGGACCTTACCTCAAGAGTAAGAGAACCCTTCAACGACAGGTTTACTTTGAGTGAGTTGCGTTTCGATCTAGCTACGTCCACGGACACCATCCCTGGTCTGGACGATGTCCCGCACGCTATTTTCGACATCAGGTTAAGCGAGGCATGGCCTATCTGTTAGATTTATTCAACAGGAACTTGGTAGAGGGTATCCTCCCAGATTCCTGGCGAATTGCTACTGTACTCGATTCTCGCAATCGGGGAGAGATTACTGTACCCCGGTCGGTTTCCGCCCAATCTCTCTAACCTCCTACGTATGCGAGTTAATGGAGAAATTGATAAATGTTATATTAGCCTTTTTTCTGTATAGCGGAGGCCATTTGTCTTCTAAACAGTGCGGCTTCCGCAAGTTCCACTTCACGTCGGATGTTCTGATCCGACTGAAAGATGGCGACTGCGAGTCCTCCCTTTGTAGACCCCATTACGATATGGTGTTTTTCGATCTAAGAAGGCCAATGATACCGCATGGTGATACGATATCATGTGGATTCTCCACACGATGGGGTCGAGGGGACGCCTCCCAATCTTCATATCTGAATTTTTCTGAATTTTTGCGAGATCCTCGATTCTGCATACGAGTAGGGGAAGCCCTCTCCGCTCCAATGGGGCACGAAAAGGGAGTCCCACAGTAAAGATGCTCTCGTATGCTCTACGTGGATGACCTTTCGATCTCTTTTGGCGCGGCCAAGATGCCAACTCTTGAGTATCGATTCCAGCAGGCATTGAACCGCGCCTCTCATTATGCCGAAGCGCATATGCTTCGGTTTTCCTTGGCTAAGACTAAGTTTGCGCACTTCTGCCGCCATCCACGGCTCTACCCTAACACAGACTTGTTTATAAATGGGGTTCGCCTGGAAGTGGTACACTCGCACTGTTTCCTTGTCTTTGTATTTGACCGACGCCTCACCTGAGAGGTTCATATTGGCAGCCTTAAGATCTCTTGTACCTGTGGCATAGATATTATTCGCTCCGTGATGTTCAGCACCTGGAGCGCTAATAGGGCAATTGCTTACTTTATTATCGATCCTTTGTTCGTTCGAAGCTCGAATACGGATGAGAGTTTTGTGCATCCGCAGCTGAGCGTGTATTGCGGAAGGTGGACGCGATCCACCACACCGGCCTTCGCCTGGCGATGGATGCCTTCCGCACGTTCCCCATTGAGAGTTACTTATTGATACTGGAGAGATGCCACTCACTCTGAGACCTGCACAGTGCATTATTTGCCTCTACGCGCGAGCCCGGCGCCTCTCTCAGTTGCCAACAGTTCTCAGTGCATCCGCAGTTGATCTCGACGGTGCCTATGCCACCGAGACGCCAGTTATAACCTAAGCCCTTTGGTTTTAGGACTATTTAACTCCTTCCAGAGCTCGGTATAGCTCTTAGGCCGGTGGCGCCCCTGGTTCTGCCCAAGATGGCACCTTGATGGTTACTACCATTGGTTATTTGTCGCCATGCCTCTGCTTTCGAAGCTTCTACAGCGCCGAGAGTATTGCGCTCGGCTCTTTTGGAGCGTTCCTCGTGTCACGCTGGAACCGTGCCAGTGTATATGGATGGCTCCAAGTCCTAAGAGAGGGTCGGTTTTCATGCCGTGTACCCCCTGTTTGAAGTCAGCCGGGCTCTGCCAGGCACTGCGTTTGTCTTCACGACCGAGCTGGTTTAAATACACAGCTAGGTACGCAAGATAACGCGACGTGCCCGGTTCGAAGACCGGAATGTGATTTATTATTATTATTATTAAAGTTCCAAGCCACAACCCCAACTGGAAGAGCAAATAGCTATAAGCCCAAGGGCCCCAGCGGGGAAAGAAACCTGGTATGGAAAAAACGAAACAAAGATTAAGAAAAACATAATAAATAAATAGAAAATCAAAAAAAAAAAAAAAAAAAAAATTAAATGCTATAATGTTAAAAATATTATAATATTATATATGTGTGGATAATGAATAAAATATTAAAGTTATAAGTTTCTGTTAATTAAAAATGTATTAGCACCCACTTTAAATTTCTGAAGTTCCAAGGACTCAACAACAACACTAGGAAGTTCATTCCACAGTTTAGTTGTGTTAGGAATGAAACTTCTTGAAAACTGTGTTGTGTTGAATCTCATAGGCGTAAAGGCCCTACTATTGGCATTTAGTACACCTCTGGTAACTCGTTGAGGGGCATATAAATTGGGCAGATCGTGATGCAGTGGATGATCTGCATTGTTAAAAATTTTATATAAGATGCATAAGGAGCTTATTGCTCGCCTGTGCCACAGATCAACTTTGAGGTCAGGAATTAAAAATTTTATTGCTCTCAAATTTTTATCTAATAAATTAAAATAAGATTTGGCTGCCGAACTCCAAACAGGGGCGCAATATTCAAAACACGGAAGAATAAAAGCATTAAAACAATTTTTAAGAACAGTCTGCTCCCCAAATACTTTGTAAGATTTCCTCAAAATGCCAATTTTTTGAGCAATAGAGGAGGAAATAGATCGAATGTGATTCTCAAAAGTAAACCTAGAGTCAAGCATAACTCCAAGCAACTTAAAAGAATCACATATGGAGATGGGAATGTTATTTATTAAAAGATCTGGATGGGGAGGATCTAGTGTTCTGGATCTGCTAACAATCATACTCTGGGTTTTCTTTGCATTTAACTTCATGCCCCATGAAGTGCACCAAACATTTATCTTAGCCAGATCTCTATTTAAAGACTCTGCAACCGATGCTCTCAACTCAGGAGATGGGACTGGGGCTATTAGAGTAGCATCATCAGCATAGGCTATAAGTCTATTTTCCAGTCCAAACCACATATCATGGGTATATAATATAAACAGTAGAGGACCAAGAACACTGCCTTGTGGTACACCAGATAGCACCTCTCTCTCATCACTAAAATTATTGTCAACATAAACCTTTTGATGTCGATTTGTTAAAAATTGTTCAATAATATTTAAAAATACACCACCTACTCCCAACTGCTTCAACTTAAATATCAGGGCCTTATGATTGACACGGTCAAATGCGGCACTGAAATCCAGGCCAACTAAGCGAACTTCTTGACCAGAGTCTAATGATTTTTGGACAATGGTAGAGACTGTGAGAAGTGCATCACAAGTGCTCAGACCCTTACGAAATCCAAACTGTAAAAAGGGAAACAGACGATTAAGCTCGGCAAATGTACTTAAACGTTTAGCTAGTAAACGTTCAAAAATCTTAGATAGAACAGGAGTTATAGAAATGGGCCTATATTCAGTAGGGTTAAAACTACCACTTGCACTTTTACATAGTGGAGTGATGTTACCAATTCTCCAACATTCGCAAAAACTACCACTCCTCGCCAGCTTCCGAAGAATAACGGAAAGCTTGGGAGCCAAATACTCTGCAGTTTTCTTAAAGAATAAAGGGAATATACCATTTGGGTCAGTACCACCATAAGCATCCAGATCAAGAAGTAACTGTTTTACTTCACTTGAACGGAAAGCAATCTTGTTTAACCTTGGTTCAGGGAAACAAGTGTCAGGTAGAGTTAGATTCTCATTACTTTGTTTATTATCAAAAACATCAGCCAACAGTGTTGCCTTTTCTTCAGGACTAAGGGTAATGGAACCATCAGGTTTAAGAAGGGGTGGCATAGATGAATCATTCCCAAAAAGAGCAGACTTGAGAGTGGTCCAGAATTTGTGGGAATTTGCTGTGCGCTGAAGAGTTCCCTTTGTGGTAGTATTGAATACAACTTCAGCATTATTATATACCCTCTGAGCTGCTGTTCTATAGTGCACATAATTATCCCATAGAAAGGCAGATCTACTCCCCTTCCACAGGTTGTAGGCTTCTTGTTTCTGCATATGAGCCCTCTTACAGTCATCATTAAACCAGGCTTTGTCCTTAGTGCGATATCTGATCATACGGAATGGAACATGTCTATCAATAATTGAAACAATTTTATCATTCAAAATACGAACTGCTTCAACCTCCTTATATATTAGTGGCCAATTGATCCGGGAGATATCATTTAATATATTGCACCAGTCAACTTGAGATTTGATGAATACTTTGCTTGTATGAGCTATATTAGGAATAGATTGCTCAATACAGATAGTTATAGAAATTGCACAGTGGTCAGAAGTTCCCACAGGAGGATCAACAGCACCTGTAACGACTCCAGGGGAATCAGTGAAAACCAAGTCAAGGCAGTTCCCAGATGAATGGGTAGGCTCCCTAATGACTTGCTCACAACCCGACTCACACGCAAAATCATAAGCCCTGATACCATGACAGTCAGTAGGGGAGACAGAAGACAGCCATTGCCTATGATGAGCATTGAGGTCTCCCATAAATACAAAGCAGGCTTTCCGGTCATTTTCCTGTACCTTGGCCATGGCAAGGAGCAGACAATCAAAAATAGTATAGCGACTAACAAAGCGCCTTGAGTGCTCTCGCCGCCTATAAATCTCTGTATCCCCTGTAATCAATATCCGTGAGGCCACGGTTTTAACGAGCTAAGCGAATGTCGAGATTATCCTCTGCTGGGTTCCTGGACATGTAGGAATTGCGGGGAATGAGCGCGCCGATGAGGGCCTCAAAGTGTCCGCGAGGCCTGGGCGACCAGACTAGCGTTTCGCTCTTCCTCACACCTATTACATAGCAGGAATACGGCTGTCCAACGGGCCGCTTGGCAAAGAAGATGGGAGAGGGTCAAAGGGAACATAAAGTTACGTGCCATTGAGCCTCGACTGTTCCCATGGACCTACCTCCCAATGCCGTGACGGCTTCAGGTTGCTTTCTGTCGTCTCCGAATTAGATAAACTCGCAAGACGCACCGTCACTTGATAGTCCGCTCGCCTGCGCCTTATTGTAACTACTGCGTTGACGCCCAGACTGTTCGGCACATTCTTGTCTAATGTTACACTCTGGGTGATCTTTGCGCACGTTATCTTTCCCAGTAACGGAACGAGCAGGGTCGCTACCGTTTGCCCCTTGTACTCGGGAGGGATTTGTGCACACAGACTTATCGATTATACGACTTTTGAGGAGGCTGGCCTCCTCCACTTAATTTGTCTGTTTTCTTCTTGTTTTGGGGGGGTTGCATGTTTCTGCGCTTGGGGTGGAGGCTGGCCTACCTACAACGCCGGAGCGCGCATCGTTCATGCCTTTTTCTTTGTTTTCTTGCTGTTATTCTTTTAGCCTTTGTCCTTTTTATCGTTGTCGTTTGCTATTTACATATTGTTATTTGAGTTTTGTTATTTGTCTTTTGATAAAGCCTAGTTGTAGGCTGTGTTGTGTACGGCGACCTATGCCCAAGTAGGCAGTCGCCAGATGGGGTCCCAAAATTAAAAGAAAAGGTCCCTGACCTCCTCGAATACGGGAGCGACCCAAGGAATCGCGCATTGCTCCCTCCGAGTAAAATCCCTCCTCCTCCTCCTCCGTTACTCGCCCTTTACCACTTAGCCGTTCGAGGAAGTTGCCATTTATTCATTTCATGGGGGTTTATGAATCGGCTCAATCTTTCTCTCGAACGAATGAACGAACTAAAGCTTATATTCAACATTCGAGAAAAAAACACTGAATATTTTATCACATAATAATTAGTGACAATCACAGCTGTTAAACACTTCTCATAATTATTTTAACTTTCTGTTGTGTTTACTATAATTTTAGCTTCATTTCAATTTACACCACGTCTATAAGCCGTCCTTATTTACTGGGTTTATTTGGTCGATGCGGGTTTTTTTGTTTTTTTCCTTAACATATTTTCCATGAGTTTCGAGGTGGTCATTTCAAAACATTAATTTTGCAATCATTAAACCATTTATTCATAACAGAAGTCCTATATTTTAGAAGTTATTGCTGTTGTTAATAAAAGTATATATCTAACTTCTCTTTTCTTGCCAATGGAAAAAGGTTTACCTTCAAAATAGCCAAATAATTTCCTTACGATTGTGTCATCGATTTTAAAAAGTAACCATTTTTAGTATTGGATAAAATGTCCCATAATATTATTCTACCTCCACGGCGATCTATGGTTTGTATGGAAATTTTACAGACACCACTCCATGATATTTTTGAGCTTCCTTCCCTCTCTTGGCGCAGTTTTCACTTTTGCAGTGTTTCTATAATTTTTGGATGAATGCAAAGTGTGATTTCTCTTCTCTTGAACGCGTACATTCGAAGCTAATTCTTTTTGGACAATAGAAATTTTACGAAATTATCTTAATGCAGGGAGGTAAAATTTTATTTTCATATCAATATGAATATAAATGTAAAATAAGGATGTAAAATAAAGTGACATATGCCGTAAACAATCAACTATGTAGAATAAACAAAATTCAAAATGTGTGAAAATATCTGGCATCAGCAACATACAAAAGATAGGCAGATGAAGCTCTGTAAAAATTACAGCAACATCAAACTGATAGAGGAAGCTCAGTCGCGTGGCAAGAGTTATGTGGTAGAGATGAGAGCATTTATGTGTCGAGGTATACTCGCCCCAGGCTGCAAAACCTGAGGGGTAGGATACTGATCCTCTCCTTGGTGATGACTGCCTTTAATTGCTCATTGGAGGCTTCCTGGCTACGTCCTACGATCGCTTTTGGGTCTTACAAGATATGTTTCAATGGATTCATATCTGCAGAATAAGGTTCCTTGTCTATCACCGTTATATTCTCCTCCAGGAACCACTATATGGTGTACGTAGTGTTGCGACATAGGGTACTGTCCTGTTGGAAAATCCCATTCCCGGGATTCCTGGAGAACTTGGTACTTCTATGAATTCATAAATCTATCATAAACGGTGAGTCGACCTACCCCGAAACTGAACATGCAGCACCACCATAACATTACACAGGAGCCACCATGCTTTACTGTTGGCGCTATGCACTCCCGATTCCACTGCTCCCCTACCCTTTCCGGTATAGTTAGGTTACCTGAGGTCAAAAACAACTAAATCGTGGACGCATCGGACACAAGACACGTCACCACTGATGCATTATTCCAGTTGCGGTGAGTACGTGGCCAAGGCAGTGGACGTCACTTCTGCTGTAGGTTGATGAGCGGCTTTTGGTGGGCTTAGAATGAATTGAATCTTTGTGCAAGCAGTCTGCGAAAGACTGTTCCGACGGAAGCATTAACCTGGTTGCTTAAAGTCCTTCCATTCTGTAGCTAGATTGCGGTTTTCTTACGATCCTGAAGGATTACATGACCCAGATACCTGTTGTTACACTACGTACTGACCCTGAATCATTAGAAAAGAGGTCGGTCTTGGATGTTCCCAATTTGTTGGATCATCTTCAACACTTCTACAACACCGAAATATGATCAGCCACCCCTCCAGGGGAGTAATCGACAGCTGAAACCCTCTTCGTCGAGCCTGTCTATCAGGCTTCTTTCTCCCATGTGATGGTTACGTATTTTCGCCATTATCACATCGTGATCAGATACATAAAGATGGAATATCATAATAATCAACAAATATAATGTGTTATATGAAGACATTTTGATTTCAGCATGGCACATATGCTAGCAGGATTTCATATACTTCAATAACATCGCCATTTTAGATATCTAAAAAATAGTTAAAAGGAAGCTTGTAGTTTTATTTTTCTTTCTAGCTGTGTTGGAAACCTGCATGCTACACCAAAGAAAAAGACCATAGACATTTATTATAAGACAACAGAGCTGAGGAGAGAGGAGATGTGGGAAGAAAGAAGAGCACGCAGACGACAGAGAGCATAGACATAGCCCCCGGACGTCTCCCTCTTCACATGCAGCAACTGCAACAGGACCCGCCGTTCAAGAATCGGGCTGTACAGTCACAGCCGGTGCTGCAATTTCTCCAGTTCCTCCTCTATCCCCTAAACTCTTACGTGCTGGCTCTAAGGGCGACACCCCAGTACACTCCCTCAATCTGTGGACTAAACCACACGATGTAATGGTGTTTACACTGCATCACCAAGCTAGGCGTAGGATCTCCTCAGCGTAGAAAAGCCTGGAATGATCCAACGTCCAAGCTTAGGGGAGTAAATCTTCCAAATCAGGAGTGGAGCGCTAAAGGCGGACCAGTGCGCTGTGCTCACTGACTCTGGCAGATCCTGCAGCCAACCAGGTGTTAATTGTACTTCTCTGCCTTTCTTTGGATGACACCGGTGAGGCCGAGAGGGGGATCTTAATGACTGGGTAACCCTAGATCTTCCGACTCTTCGCCCAGGCCTGCGCTATGGCGCAATCTCCATTGTCTTCCAAGACAGAAGGATGCCACCACTAAGAATACAGGCTAGCGCGGTGACGAAACGAGTCTCACAGTCATTGTACACTAGAAGGTATCCCCAAACGATCCTAATACAGAAAAGAACCTAATAATATATTACAACACGATGAAGACTAGTAATTAATTTATTTATGGATAATAGCTGTCTCCCTCCGACGGGCGAACTCCAGGAGACTAACGTCGTGTAAAATCGGTGACTACAAACATCGAAATTCCACGTATATTGACGTGACCTCTACAACCCTGTCGATGCGACTGACCACTCATCTACAAGATGGCGCCATTAAAAGCATAGTCACTCTCATGACACTCCTTGAACCCGTAAAAAGCTCAACAGGGACACCTCCATCACCCTACGACTTCAAAAACGCCGGAGATTACGAATGGCAGAAGACGTCATTATCCACAAAGAGAAACCGACGATTAACTTACAGCTTCAGGCAGAGATCATCCTTCCTACGACTCGATGTCAGCGGTGTGAACGCCGCTAATAGCAGTTAACGCTACTTCGCACTTAGATTTTCCTTGATTGTGATTGACCTATTTTGTTACGCTTATATTCGAGCAAAACCAACACACATTATTTTGCATTTGAATTTTCTTTGACTGTGATTTGTTACTTGGTAGCGCTTATGTTTGCGGAAAAACCAGCTAACGTTAAGTTGCACTTCAATGTTCCCTCTCTGTGGTTCTTATATTTTGTAGCGTTTATGTTAGGGTAAAGCAAAACACAAATTAGATGAGAGACAAAGAAATGAATATGGACACATTTTAGCACCAAACATATGAATATTCTTTTCCAAAAGAGAGAAATCAGAAGATGGTCTTTCTATAGGACCAATTTGAACAAAAAAATGAGAATGATTATATAAATTTGAGAAACAAATATTTAATTGAAGAAATATCATTTATCAGTTCATTTAACTTGAGGTAGATGATGCGATTACGCAGAAGCAATAGACCTAAAAAAGAAGAAGGAGTATTCATGAAGAAAAGATAAACTCACTGGGAATTGACTTTCAAATTAAGTAGATACCATCTTAAATACATTAGCGAACATTTTTAACGACCTTAATGATCACAAAACAGAAGTAAAATTACAAAACGATTCAAAAAATAGGTAAATTTGGCAAAAATCACTGAGATAAGGTTATTTAACTCTAAAAGTAAATGAGGTCAAAAGAACACTCTTAAATGAAAGGGAAAATGAGAGTCGATAGAACAATTAGACAAAGGATCGAATTTTCAAATTATAGGGAAAAAGAACTAGTAAAGGCAGCAAATGATTAGAACAGATAAAACAACACCTAATAATGGGCAAACACAATTAGAATTAATTACCAATGACAACTGTCGGACAAATATTGCTATGGCCAAATATTGGGTGTTTCAATAAGGACGCTCGAGCTTTGTCAGGCGATAGTTGCCATGTTGTTCAGGCGATATCTGGCAACCTCACTGGGAATCGTTCAGTAGTACTTGGCAAGTCAAGATGGAAGGTTATAGCTTTAAAAAGCGTGTGAAAATTATCGAATGTTATAATCAAAATCAGTGCTCCGTTCGACAAACGTTCCGCGCATTACGTGATTTCTATCCTATTCAGCGACGAGTCCCATTTTTGGATGAATGGACATGTGAACAAGCAAAATTGTCAGATTTGGGACGAGAACAATCCACATGAGATACACCAGCACCAATTGCATCCCAACAAAGTCACTGTCTGGTGCGGATTTTCGTCTAACGAAATCATCGGTCCGTATTTTTTTGAGAACGAAGATGGGATTGCCATAACCGTCAACGGTGAGACCTACAAATTGATGATAAACAACTTCTTGTGGCCTCAACTAGATTATATGCCTGATATTTGTTACTGACAAGATGTGGTTCCAACAGAACGGTGCTACGAGCCACACTGCGCACGCTATAATAGACATTTTGCACCAACGATTTTAGGGCAGGGTCATCTCGCGCGGCGGCGACGTCAACTGGCCACCGAGATCATGCGATTTAACGCCATTAGACTACTTTCTTTGGAACTACCTTAAATCGCATGTTGATGAGAATAATCCGCAAACAGTTGATGTCCTCAAAGTCAACATAACGAGCACCATCCAGCAAATTCAGGCAGATTTATGCGACAGAGTCATCGAAAATTGGGCCTCCCGAATACGTTCCACCAAGCAAAGCCGCGGCGGATATTTGAACGATGTCATATTCCACACTTAATGCCATAAAATGTACTTTGAAATTTAAAATAAATCAAGTGCATATATCACATTTAAAAATCAAGTGACCTTATTAAAAGACCCTATATAATATCAAGTTAGGAAGTTCTTTTAGTACTCATGTTTTTATCTCCATGAAACACTCTTTTCCTCTGCCACCAATGTCCTTATATGCGAGAATCATCAGAAACCAGAGGAGTTCAACACATATTCTCAAAACAACCAGACACAAGAGAATCAACAATGGCACGGACCTATGGACGCCTTGCAGAGCCCCTTTTGATTAGCGGAGTTTCTTGAGGATTCTGGTCTTTGGAAAGCGCCTTAGCCGTGGGCAACTGAAGCAAGTAAAGGAAAAGCGAGAAACACTGTGGCCGATGCTAATTGTATTCGATATCATTTGTCCCTGAATGAAAAACCGAGTAGTTTTGATCGGCGTTATCTCACTATCTTCTACGGATACGGTACAGCAATCTGTTCTTATTCATTTCGAGAAGATGGGTTTGGGGATTAATCTTGCAGAATCAATTTCTTTGTCATTTCCAAGTGATCTTAACTTGCTTTTACTTTTAGCTTCCAAACTTTTCTCTCCTATTAGTTTTTCGTTTTAGAGTTGGAGTAAAAACACCAGCACAACACAAAATTCATTTATTCGACCTTTTTTAAGGAAAGCAACATTTTATTTTTTAGAATACCCTCATTATTTTCATCACGTTCTGTTGAGGAATATCAAATAGTCCTCCGGATTGCATTTTCAAACTTAACGTTTCATATTTACTGTTTCTGTATCCCTCGATTTCTTTTTTTTATAATTATTTCTGCAATATCTGAATACAAGAATTGATACCCTCTTTAAAGGAATATTTGCTCTCCTCTGTCTTAATGGAGCTTGATATTCGGGTGGGGAGGAGCATCTCTTTCCTTCTTCATGATGCTGGATGAAAAATAAAACCACTCTTTCTATGGAGGAGATCTGAGACGCCGAGAATTACTAAGTGGCATCTTTTCAAGTAACCAAATTTCTTTTGTGGTATTCATTTTGCAATTTCAAAAGAAACTAACGAGGTAGTACACGTTGGAATCAGAAGAAAAATTAGAATGTTTTAAATGATTTAAAAGTGCAATCTTTAAATATTTAGGTTGTTGAATGTAACATATGATCTTTTGTTCAGCACGCGGGGTCTTATCCTTGAGCGAAAGTCGAATGGAACAACACGATATGTGAAAGTAGGATTAGTGTAAGGAAATAAATGACAACCCGCTGCTTAAGGGCACCCTAGGGTACGCCGTAGTCACTTCAATGGAAGATTAAGGTGTTTAGCATTGACATACAAAGAAATGATTAGATAATTCCCCGTTTTATGCCAAAAGCAGATAGATGCCAAAGTATTTTGATCGCCTTTCGGGGGACTCGCTATAAATGGATGAAACTTTACACTTAAGCTTTGCACTAACGGCACCATCTGTTATCTACTTTCCATAGGGGCATTAGTAGTATAAAATTACATTAAAAGGTAAAAATACAAGCCTCAATTTCAAATGATCATGGTATATTGTTAGAAAAAGACGTCACTCATGGTATTACGTCAATTACATCGGCCAGCCTGCATCAGCTAGGTCGTCTTCTCAGGGTCTTTATATATGTATTTGTCTATGCTTGGATTTTTTTCCGATCTCTCGTTTCTTTTAAGTATGTTGTTACCTGCCCATTTGCACTTAAAATCTTCTATCCAATTTATTCTATCTCTCTCAAGTAATTGTTTTTGTTCTTATCAGTGTATTTATTTGAGAGAAACGATTCTTTTTATTTCTTCTCATTGTAGTTAACGCTAATTTCATCCTCGCTGGCGGAATTCTATGATTTTTTTTTATATCCAATTGAGTCATCAAACGAAATTCTGAATAATAATTTAATTAAGTTCTTTTATCTAATTTCTCTTTTGCTATTCATTTCCTTTCGGCCTGTTTCTCACAATATGGCAATTCACTTCTCATTGAAAGTTTGAGGTCAACCTTGTACACCAAACGCTTTTTTACTGGGCTGTAAGGCATTTTAGTGTTTGAGGGCGAACATAGGCCTAAACTCACCTTAATCATCAAATATAAAATAAGATTATCTTTCTTTGAACCGGTAAGAAAATTTTATGGATATTCCCAACCCAAACTATTCATCATTACCCATTTGATTGAGGAATTACAAATCTGCTTTAGGTTACTTTTTCAAGTCTCAAAATTGCTAATTGAGTAAGAAGAAAATATTATTTTATTAATTCTTGCTGATGTTTGGGGCCATATATAAGAGGAATTACAAATCTGCTTTAGGTTACTTTTTCAAGTCTCAAAATTGCTAATTGAGTAAGAAGAAAATATTATTTTATTAATTCTTGCTGATGTTTGGGGCCATATATAAGAGGAATTACAAATCTGCTTTAGGTTACTTTTTCAAGTCTCAAAATTGCTAATTGAGTAAGAAGAAAATATTATTTTATTAATTCTTGCTGATGTTTGGGGCCATATATAAGAGGAATTACAAATCTGCTTTAGGTTACTTTTTCAAGTCTCAAAATTGCTAATTGAGTAAGAAGAAAATATTATTTTATTAATTCTTGCTGATGTTTGGGGCCATATATAAGAGGAATTACAAATCTGCTTTAGGTTACTTTTTCAAGTCTCAAAATTGCTAATTGAGTAAGAAGAAAATATTATTTTATTAATTCTTGCTGATGTTTGGGGCCATATATAAGAGGAATTACAAATCTGCTTTAGGTTACTTTTTCAAGTCTCAAAATTGCTAATTGAGTAAGAAGAAAATATTATTTTATTAATTCTTGCTGATGTTTGGGGCCATATATAAGAGGAATTACAAATCTGCTTTAGGTTACTTTTTCAAGTCTCAAAATTGCTAATTGAGTAAGAAGAAAATATTATTTTATTAATTCTTGCTGATGTTTGGGGCCATATATAAGAGGAATTACAAATCTGCTTTAGGTTACTTTTTCAAGTCTCAAAATTGCTAATTGAGTAAGAAGAAAATATTATTTTATTAATGCTTGCTGATGTTTGGGGCCATATATAAGAGGAATTACAAATCTGCTTTAGGTTACTTTTTCAAGTCTCAAAATTGCTAATTGAGTAAGAAGAAAATATTATTTTATTAATTCTTGCTGATGTTTGGGGCCATATATAACTTATTGCTATTTATTCCTCATTATTTTACAGTTTTATTCATATTAATATGCAAATCAAAACATAACCTTCACCTCATCACCTAGTTAGTAAATCAGACTCACTAGTAGGAAGCCGAAACCATAGGAGACCGCATACTCTACCAGTTCAGAAAGAGTAGTAAATGGTCATGAAATGAGGATGCCAAAAAGGACAAAATTTCATAGTTTTATTTGAGGAAGGAAATTGCTAAATTTGTGAAAGAAGTAATTTAGCCAACAACATTTTTTAGTTGATAATTTAGCGGAAATGGAGAACCATAAAATTGCTCAGAATTCTATCTATCTTTGACTATACATCAGCGAGCTTTACAAGAAGGGATGAGGAAAGCACACGAGATTTTAATGACGTTTCGTGCAGTGGATTTAATTATAGTCATTAACTAGATTCATTTATTGTCCATTAAATCTCATGTGGAGCTAAGAATAGACACTTCTCTGCAATCTTGGCATAGTTCTCAAAGTTGTAAGAGTGAAAGTTAAATTTATTGGAGAGAGAAAAGAAACGTGAGAATCAAGATCAGAAATGGTTTTAAATTAGGTTCTTACGGAGATACGTGAAGAGAAGTTAAAATACGAGGAAGATATTTAGGGTGGATTGACAAAAAAGGTAAGCCTAATTCAGATGTTGGTCATAGGATTGATAAAAATTGAGAGCGGTGGAGTTTTACCTTATAGCTCGAGGGTTAGGCTTTTTGTGTCGTGGTGGTACTAAAAGAAATTAAGAGTGCGGAAATATTTAGTTTTACTGAGTATTAGAGTTGTAATGTTTGGCTCCTAAGTTGTTCTGGAATGGTGGTCTCGGTGATGTAGAGTAGCGAGTCTCAACGAGAGAGACATGTAATAGGATTACCCCAAAGACACTGCCTCCCATACCACGGAAGTAATTTTCAAAGGAGAGCCATAACATTTGTACAACTTGAGAAAAAAGCATAATACAGTTGAAGGATCTTTCCATCCAGCTCTCTCGCTTATTGTGCTAAGGAAAAGATTAGAGCAGCGACTCTTACAGTAAAGCTGAAAACTATTACTTTGAGAATATTATTAGGCCTACTTCCCTCTAGTCTATAGCTACCTTTCGTGTCCATAGCCTACGACTGTAGCATTCGCTATGTAATATTTACCATCTAAAGACAACCTTGTCAACTTTATCATTAAAGTGATCTATGATAGAACTATTCACTACCTTTTTAGGTAGCTCAATGAAAAAACAAACCGTAGTTCGTAGTCCTTTTCTGACTAAGGATAAACAACCTCAGATGGTCAATATTCTCGAAGCCTCTAAGAATTGTGAAGATCTCCAGTAGTTTATTGTATAGTTTAGTAGTCACTAATAAGACCGGACCGACCTCTGGCAGGCGCCTCTGATAGTCTCTATGTCATAATTCACGGGATCAGTTTTAAGGACTTGTTCTCCCCCTCTTTGAGCAGTTTGATCTCCTTTTGAATAGAAGGGGACCAAAACTAAAACACATACTCAATGAAATGTTGCACCAACGAGTTTTAACAAAATTGTTGAAAGAAAACCGGGTGATTTGTTTCAGCGTTTTTAAAAATCTATTCTTTCGTTGGTCGTTGTTTGGAATGAAAGTTGATTTTCTATGCGATGCTAAATTCACTGCGAAACCTTTATTGCGCATGCCTTCGTCCCTGTACCAGTAAAATGGCCCTGACTTATGGATCAGACAGTGTGAGGTCATCTATGAGATACATAAATAAGTAATCAGTAGGGTGAAATAAGCGCAAAACTATCTCTTTCCTAATAAATTTTGCTGCACGATTTATTCCAATCGCCTTTAGTTAGGGCACAACATTCAGGCATTCAAGCAAGAGTTGAGACCGCAAACAATCAACTTCTACGGCATCTTTTGATGCAGAGTGAGTTCGAGGACAGGATACTCACGGTTCTGTTGCGCGCAATTCGGTCCCTCGTTGATTCCATAAACGCTTCCATCGACAATCTCCTTTGTTAGCTATTTTTGCAGCGCCTTCCGCTCCAAACGGAGCAGGTCTTTTCCACCCTACCGCTCAGTGCCACTATTGAACATTCAACAAAAATCGACGGTACCCCCTTCGAATTTTTTTCTTCAAAGGTATCTCCGAAAACCCCTTTTCTTCCATCATAACGATTCGAGATCGACCCTTCCAGGCGAGAATTATCGCCCATCTAGGAGAAATTCAAGAAGTTCGCGGCATCCACGTCCAAGCCAACTAGCGTGCTCTAAAGCCAAGGGCATGTATGGATACCAAAACTACTACTACCAGCGATTTATAGAGAATAATCGCAAATGCATTCTTCTTTGTTCCTTTCGGGAAAACTAAAGAGCCTTTACTCTTACTGGAGGGGGCTAAGAGCAAATATATGCCCGCCGGCATAACTCGGCCATCCAAAAGCAAATAGAGGTTGCAGCTATGAATATTCTTCACAAATCTCCAGGCAATTTTACGAGACTCAATCCCCAAACAAGGCGACACCGCAATTCCGGGCCGAATGCGGTGGAAAATTTTGTGAATCTGCAAAGAAAATCTATATTTTTTAGGCTCAGTTTATTTTTCCTATAATTTTTTTATGATTTATTCTGTCTACCTCTTGGGAAGATTTTCGGAGGCTGCATTAGATACTTCTATTAATATCTACTATAATTCTTCTTGGATTAAGTAACAAACGAAAATATCATCAATTATCAGATGGAGGCTCAAATATCTACCAACGATTCTTGTTACCTTTTTTTTCGCACATAATTTTTGTAATTTCTTTAAACAAAGTTGCAAAGAGCTGATGGATATCAAATTTCTTCGTTACACTCTTTTTAATATTGGTCCTATTTATTGAATGATTCAGCTTTCATGTTGATATAGTCTAACTTATGAATCGTAAATGTAGAAGACTATGTCAATATAGATTTTATTTTCACCTCATTTCGGTAAACCTCTCACCACTGAGTCAGCTTTTATCGTGTTGCAGTGTGGAGAATAAATTAAAAGTTATTATTATTAGTAATAGTATTTTGACTGTAGTATCTGACAATGTGTCACATTACTAAAAATAAAAAATAACAAGGCATAATACCTTGAGTAGAGAATACAAATTTCTAGGTAAAAAAGATTACGGATGGGTAGAATAATTAATAAATAGCTCTTTGAGGTAATTTATAAAAGCTAATAAAGAGAAAAGAAAAGATAAAATGAATTGAAATTTTGTGGCAAATTGGAGTTTCCTACCAATTTAAATTTCTTGGACTATATCCATTTAGGATATTCATTTGGAATTTCGGACCGCAAATGGTATCATAGAATTTATGATATGAGGTGAATACTGATCAATTCTAAAGCTAGTAGGATGACGTATCTTTTACTACGGCCAACCTACTTAGTATGTAGAACGAATATGATCAGGGGTGATTTAGGTATGGACAATATGGGTAGCCGCCCAGGGCAACATGGATTACCGGGGAGAAAAAGGAACACCCAGTACTCAGGGGCATGGCTGGAGCAGAAAAGGGCTTTTCAAGTTGAAGCTAATCAAATCCTTCTTGAGGTTAACCGTGTCCCAAGAACGGATATTTATTACTTTTTAAGATCATTTATAACAGCCGCATAATTTAGGTGAGAGCTAAAATCTTCATAAATAGAGGTAGGAGATCTTAATGTAATGAAATCCCATTTCTATTACCTAACGTCAGCTGAAGATATATTTTTTTACCTTTTGTCTATTAGTAACATAAATGACTCATGAGAAAGAATACATCATCGGCAAAATTTAGGCTCCAAAAGAGTGGTCAAATATAACATAACACGCGAAAGTATGGAAAAAACGCCTTTTTATTGCAGTTTTCTTTCGACCATGATATTAACCAAATTCTGCGACTACTTAGGTAATTTATTAAATTGTCGTCCTAATTCCGGCAGACATTCAGAACTCAGTGAGTGATAAGACCTGAATTACGGGACTTGTACTTTTTCATTCAGGGGCTAACATTTATAAGTTTATGTTATTTTTTACCATTTATAAGACTAGCACATCAACGAGTGGCATCCATCTCTCTTTGCTTTGAAACTGAATGAGTGTCAATACTAAATCTAATGAATCGGAAGAAATTGCGCCATTACGAAATTCTAGGAAAGTTTGGCCAACCAAAACAAGCATCTGGTCAACTTGTTTTAGCCTCAAATCATCCAACGCAAAGTTTTTGCATATAGACCGGTACTAAGGAATACAGAATTCCAGTTTGTTTCAATTAAATCCTTTTAAACTTTTTTTTATGTTTTTTATAGTCCATTAGTATTTGAAAACAAGCATTTGTTCACCTCCTAGCACGTACTTCCTATGAGTTAGGCTAATGTGTCGACCGGATATGAATTTGATGATAATCGGTGCTCTCTTTTTATGGAAGAATTTGTAAGAGAACATTTAAAAATGGCAGATTTTTATACTTACATTATTCTACGATTTAAATTTTAGTTAGTTTATTTGCATAGATTCTTTTTTTTTCAAGCTGTCAATGATTACCTTAGTCTGATAGATTTTTAGTTGATCGTAAAATAATTTAACTGCATTTGTGTTTGAATGTGACATTAAGAAAAGGATTCAATGTATCAACAAAAGAAAGTGGTAGAAGGTAAAAAGTAAAAAACCACGTTGGTAAAGTAAAGTAATAATTGGCTTCAGTTTTGAAAATCCTCTGCTTGAACATTCAGTCGCAAACAGTTTGCGCTACTGTCACAAAGAAAACAACATAAACAAACATAATATTTCAGTAAGGCGCTCAAGGCAAAGGTGGCAAGCTAGCAAAAAAGAGATAAGTAAGTCGGTTAACGAGAACAGCCTTCAGCTGAGAAGTGAGAAAGAGTTCGTGCTGTAAACTTATAGACTTTTCGTGTGGTTAGAGATTAAACCAGGACAAGTAAATCATTAGATCTCAACCCAACATGCTTGATTAACGGTTTAAGCCAAGCTAAATAAAAAAGAATGACCACCAATTTTGGATCTTTTCGCACTATGAATCTTTATTTTATTCTTTTTATTTAAGATAAAGTTTTATATCATGACAAGACCTTTTGTTCCAAATAAAAAGCGCATTTATTTTTTGTTAAGTCTGCTATTATTTATCTTTCAATAGTGAATGTTGTTTTTCTTGATTTAATCAAAGTTTTACCCATAATTTAGAAGAAAAAAAACATTCATTCTAACAATACTATAACACAATCTCCTTAAGGATATGATAAAACAAATGTAATACAGTCTTTCCCCCATATTCGCCTGCGAATATTGAAAAACCGCGGATAGTTGACGCTACCCCAAAACACCCAAACCCTTCAAAACATCGTAATCCGCTCCCCATATTAATTCAAGAAGTTATGTTTTGTCATGTTCATGAGCACATACAGTACGAAATAAAAGTATCAGAACACATTAAATTATTTTATTGTATAATGTTTACTTAGCTGGAGATAGTTTTGTTTTGATCGAAGAATGATGATTGATGACTGATGATTGTAGATGATGTTGCCTGTGCCATTCAATGATGGCGATGAGAATGATGATGAAATACTGCACAGGGAAGCTGAGAGATTCTAAGTATCCTTAGACTCCTGCTCAGTAAAACACCGGAGGAGAAGGAGGAAGGAGGAAAAGTTTCTCCAGAGGTGGAGGGCGTAGTTTCGGGTGTGGTTAGTGGTTCAGCTTTTAATTTGGGGCGAAGAACGCTATAAATAGGCAATCTGAGATCGTTGTTTTTCATGTTCTTTAGCATGTCCCAGTAAGGGCCCATAGTAAGATCGAGGCTATTTTGTGCCTTCATGGAACGAACCATGTGAGGGTCCCATGATTCCAAATTGCCTGAACACTTTTAATTCTTCTCTGAAGATCGGCTAGCCTCTATAACCATAAGCCCAATTTCATCTTGAACTTCCTCACTTTCTTCTTCTTTGTCAGATTCTTCAGTATTTATCCTGGTTTAATTCAACCAAGTCATCATTTTAATGGGGCAAAGTGTTCATCTATACGGGTTTTTAAAACTCATCCTCTGTTACATCATTGAAATCTTCGCCACCAAAGAGCTTAGCCCAATTTAACAGAGGTGGTAACTGCCACAGTTCTATATCTTCAGGAGATCAACCCTTCTTGATCGTTTGCAACCTCAGTCCACAGCTTCTTCCAACAAGCATTAATGGCCTGGGTTTCCTTCCTCTACGGCTAGTTTTATTATTTGAATGCAATTAGCGAGGGTAAAATCGCGCCAGTAATCCTTCAAGTTGAATTTTTCATCTCTATCCATTACGTTTAACAACTATGTACGTAGGTTTCCGCGGATGTCTGGAAATGGCGCAAATTTTTTATTTTAAGGCCCTCAAAATTTTCCGCGGGAATTTTGAAGGCGTGGATGACGAACCTCGAATAGCCGAGGGTCGATTGTATTCTAAAATTGACTTTGCAATAGAATACAATTTAAAAAGTTATATAAATTATAGAATACCATGTAGTATAAATGACAAGCCTTACTATCAATAACTAGCACTTAATAACTTAATGGGATTTAATTATCCGTTCCATGCACCTTTACCTCACCTATCTTAAAAAAAATTCTTTGTGACACTCCTTTTAAAAACTATGAACGACCTTCTATTTTTTTTGCTTTTAACCTTTCCTGATTCTATAAGACGCTTGAGCTGTTCCTGCCGCCACAACATTGTTTGCTCGATGTGAAACGTTTACTCATTCTAAGTATATTATATGATTGGAAGAGTGCGCAACTCTCTTGAATCTGCCTTCATCGCATAATTACTAAGTAAAGATATTTTTGTGACACAATATAAGAATTTTAAACAATATGCACATGTATTTATTGGCAACAAGACGTTTTATACCTGGCAATGGCGGATACCTATGCTAGTAATAAATAAATGATAAATTGGATCGTAAATTTTCCCTACCCAAGAATCAAGACTTTCAAACGCACAAATGATAGGTACAAACGATGAAGAAGGAGAGAGGGATGAACAGCATCGAAGGGTGCTATATCGAGAAGCAACGGAATGGAGAGCAGACCAGCATCATCCGCTCATTATAGTCGGTCATTCTAATCCCAGCCTGGAATCCAGACTAAGAGATCTCATCAGTCTTAATATAAAATTAATGTAGGACCTTGCTGA